>CM042539.1:20013754-20086254 GCA_023630585.1 Cranoglanis bouderius
AAACCTGGGTGCTATTTTTTTTAGAAAAAGGTAAACATCTGAATTATTTCCAATTATTAACCAGTTTCTTTAACAGAATATAAATTAAATAGGATCCTAAAAATAATGTTAACAATTTCCAGCAAGCAATTAGAGAAGTCATTTAATGTGTTTAGAATAGGTTTTACAGAGTGGTCAATAAAAGTTGTTTTATTTGAGAGGTACAGCACATAATACTATATTCCATTAATATTTATATACTGTATACAAATGACGTTGCTATGCTCCATATTAAAGCTCTTTTATGAATATTTTGGTTAATATGATATGGATTGTAGTAGGTTTTTTTTTTTTTCAGTGAGATACACTATATGGCCAAATGTATGTGGACACCTGACCCATCCATCCATCATTTTCTGTACCACTTATCCTACACAGGGACGCAGGAGCCTGGATCCTCTCTGAGGGAACTTGGAGCACAAGGCGGGGGACACTCTGGATGGGGTGCCAACCCATGAAAGGGCACTATCAACCACACATGTTCACACACTACAGACAATTTAGAAGTGCTAATCAGCCTACAACACATGTCTTTGGACTGGGGGGAGGAAACCCCCACTCCCAAAGTATGGGGAGAACATGCCAACTCTGTGCAGGATTTGAACCCCCAGCCCCAGAGGTGTGAGGCAAACGTGCTAACCACTAAGCCCCATGGACACCTGTCCATCACATCCATATGTGGTTCTTCCCGACACTGTTGCCACAAAGTTAGAAGCACACAATTGTCTAGATCGTCTTTGTATGCTTTAACATTAGGATTTCCCTTTACTGGAACTAAGGGGCTGAGCCCAAACCTGTTCCAGCATGACAGCGCTCCTGTGCACAAAGTGAGGTCCATAAGGACATGGTTTGCCAAGGTTGGAGTGGAAAAACTCAAGGGACCTGAACAGAGCCCTGACCGCAGCCCCACTGAAGACTTCTGGGATGAACTGGAATGCCGAATGCATTCATCAGTGCCAGTGTTCATTCACTGACCTCAGTAATGCTCTTGTCCCCGAATGAGCATAAATCTCAACAGTCATTTTCCAAAATCTAGTGGAAAGCCTTCCCAGAAGAGTGGAGGTTATTATAACAGCAAAGCAGAGACTAATTTTGTTTGTTTAGTCAATTTTTTTTATTTGACTATGCTAGACTGGAACTTGGAATTAACTTTTCTAGTAGTGAAAATGTTATTGCAAATAACATTGTAACTGTTCCAGCGATTCTGTGAACACTGGAATACCACCAGGGTGGTGTCTCTAGTGCGCCTGCGCATACATGCTGAGAAGTTTAACAAAGTCACAAAGTGACAGTGATGTTGTATTTGTTAGAAATAACCTAGCCATGTGACTTCTTTTGTGGAAGCTATATGCAGAGTGCCTACTGCACATCAACCTATATGAAGAGTGCACATGACTGTTTGGACTGGGCATCCAGTCCCTTAGTAGGATGTAGTGACCTCCTTTGTCACCCAGTGGGCCAATCTCTGCTTAGACATGTCTTTGTGACAAATGTATAGCTGGTCCAATGGCCCATAATAGGCATGTACTAGACACAGTAGTGAGTGCTCTGCATTTATTGGTTTGTAAAGAAAGGTCTTAAACTGCAACATGCTCCTAGCAAGGTGCTATCCGTTGTGCTGTGGTGAGCTGAAATGGCCGTTATGTAGAATTTCAGCATGGACTGGGACTTGACGCTGTCTAGCAACCACTACAAAAAGGCAAGCACTTTAGGTGCTGAGCAGCACATTGGGTCCAATCGATATGGTGCACAGCATTTTTAGAACAAATAAAATGTGAGTATGTACAACCCCAATTCCAAAAAGTTGGGAGTTATAAAATGTGAATAAAAACAGAATGCAATGGTTTGCAAATCTCATAAACCCATATGTTATTCACAATAGAACATAGAAAACATATCAAATGTTTAAACTCAGTAAATGTATCATTTTAAGAAAAAAATATGGTAATTTTGAATTTGATGCCAGCAATACATCTCAAAAAAGTTGGGATGGGGGCAACAAAAGGCTGGAAAAGTATGTGTTACTAAAAAGAAACAGCTGGAGGTTAATTGGCAACAGGTCAGTAACATGATTGGGTATAAAAAGAGTATCTTAGAGAGGCAGAGTCTTTCAGAAGTAAAGATGGGCAGAGGTTCACCAATCTATGAAAAACTGCGTCTACAATTTGTGGAACTATTTCAGAATGTTTCTCAATGTAAAATTGCGAAGACTATGAATATCTCATCATCTACAGTACATAATATCATCAAAAGATTCAGAGAATCTGGAGAAATCTCTGTGCGCAAGGGACAAAGGTGAAAATCAATATTGCATGCCCGCAATCTTCGGGCCCTCAGGCGGCACTGCATTAAATACAGAAATGATTCTGTAATGGAAATCACTGCATGGGCTCAGAAACACCTCTAGAACTCATTGTCTGTGAACACAGTTCACCGTGCCATCCACAAATGCTGGTTAAAGCTCTATCATGCAATATGTGAACATGATCCAGAAACGCCGCCATCTTCTCTGGACCAAAGCTCATTTAAAACGGACTGAGGCAAAGTGGAAAACTTCTGTGGTCAGATGAATTTTAATTTGAAATTCTTTTTGGAAACCATGGACGCTGCATCCTCTAAACTAAGGACTAAAGAGGAGAGGGACCATCTGGCTTTTTATCAGCGCTCAGTTCAAAAGCCTGCATCTCTGATGGTATGGGGGTGCATTAGTGCCTATGGAATGGGCAGCTTGCACATCTGGAAAGGCACCATCAATGCTGAAAGGTATATACAGGTTTTAGAGCAACATATGCTTCCATCTAGATTCCATCCCATCTTTACTTCTGAGAGACTCTGCCTCTCTAAGATACTCTTTTTATACCCAATCATGTTACTGACCTGTTGCCAGTTAACCTAATTAGTTGCAAAATGTTCCTCCAGCTGTTTCTTTTTAGTAACACTTACTTTTCCAGCCTTTTGTTGCCCCGTCACAACTTTTTTGAGACGTGTTGCAGCCATCAAATTAAAAATTGCCTTATTTTTTCCTGAAAATGGTACATTTCCTCAGTTTAAACATTTAATATGTTTTCTATGTTCTATTGTGAGTAACATGGGTTTATGAGATTTGCAAATCATTGTATTCTGTTTTTAATTACATTTTACACAGCGTCCCAACTTTTTTGGAATTGGGGCCCACATACTAAGGGGTGCCACACCTTTATGTTCAACTGTTACAATATACAGTCATGTGAAAAAATATGTACACCCCATGGAAATTGTTGCCTTTTTTGCCATATTTGGACAAGCATACATTTGATCCTCTTTGAAACAGTGCCTATTATACCCCTACATTTACCACACCTTCAAATCCATACAATTAAGGTGTTCAAGATTGGGTGCCAGTGATTAGAACCTGCTTAGGGAGTGCAGGTGGAACCTGTTTTATTTATACCACTCTCATATCTAGTGTCTGGTGTTCCCTTTGCTGTTGAGGTGTGTGGTGTCATCATGCCAAGAACTAAAGAGTTCTGTAAGGCCTTCAGAAAAAGGTGCCTATGAGTCTGGCAAGGGATTTAAAAAAGATCTCCAAATTATTTGAAATACATCATTCCACTATAAGTAAAATAATCTACAAATAGTGCAGATTTCAAACAACTGCCAATTTGTCCAGGTCTGACCATCCCAGCAAATTCAGCCCAAGAGCAGACCATCTGATGCAAAAATAAGTCTCCAAGAACACCAAAATTTCATTACAGGATCTGCTAGTAAGTCTTGCAACTGTTGGTGTCAAAGTGCATGCTTCTACAATCAGAAAGACAATGCACAAATTTGACCTGCATGGGAGGCGTGCCAGGAAAAAGCCATTGCAAGACTAAAGTTTGCCAATGAGCATATAGGCAAAGATCAGGCCTTTTGGAATAATGTTCTCTGGACAGACAAATCAAAGATAGAGTTGTTTGGCCACAGTAACAACAGACATGTTTGGCACAGACCAAAGACAACTTTTCAGGAGAAGCACCTCATACCAACTGTGAAGCACGGAGGTGGAAATGTTATGCTTTGGGGTTGCTTCACTGCCTCAGGGACTGGACAGCTTGCATTCATTGATTCAACTATGAATTCTGCATCATATCAAAGAGTGCTTGAAGATAATGTGAGGCAATCTGTCAGGAAGTTGAACTGAAAGTGGACCTTTCCACAGGTTAATGATCCTAAGCACCTTAGCAAATCCACCAAGGAATGGCTCAGAAAGAAGAAATGGAGAGTTATGGAATGGCCTAGTCAAAGCCCGGATTTGAAACCCATTGAAATATTGTGGGAGGATTTGAAACAGGCAGTATGTGCAAGAAAACGCTCAGACATCTTGCAACTGAAAGAATATTGCCTGGAAGAGTGGTCAAAAATTCCAGCAAGCTTGGTGGACAATTATGCAAATCAGCTACAAGAAGTTATTTCTGCTAAAGGGGGCAATATTAGCGTCTGAGGCCAAGGGTGTACTTACTTTTTCCACAGAAGAATATCACATCTATTGATATTTTTTTGAATGATTGAAATAGCTAATCTTCCTTGTGGTTTTGTTCAAGCATATCAACTTCATTAATAGTCACTGTTTCAAAGATGATCAAATGTTTGCTTATCCAAATATGTCAAAAAAGCCAACAATTCCATGGGGTGTACTCACTTTTTAACATGACTGTATATGCCAGGGGAGGGAGTTGCCAGTGAGTGCCAATTACTAGCAAAAGCAGCAGTGGGACACCAATCCTTTCATATATGCACAAAGTGTATTGACAATAGCATGTAGCCTATTACAATGGGAAGAGTTAGCCATTTATAGACAGTTTATGAGCCTTTGACAAACTTGTACCTCTCAGTTTCAAGTTTCAGGTTTTTGCCATGTGCACTAGTACGGTGTACAATATGCAGTGAAATTCTTACGTGCAGCCTATAGCATAAGTCAAGTGGGATAGCCTCTTGATTAACTGTGCAATATCTTAATACTGTGGCACTCATCACTCATATAAGTAATTGTGCAGTTGTCTTAAACCTGTGCAATATGTAGGCAATGTATGTTTGTATCTATTTTTATAATGTTATAATGAAAACATCTCTAGTGATTTTTAGAGTAACCCTACAATAATCAGTTGGGAGTGGTATCATCCAGCATACTGTCTAGCAGGTTGTTTTGAGCGGTCTGTTCAACACTGTTTGATACAACAGGTGTGTTTCCTATCACCATCCATGCACAAAGAGAAGGTAAAGTCATTAACCAGGGTTGCCAGATTTCACCAAAATTTCCAGCCCAACTAAATCTCAAAAACCACACAGAAGACAGGTAACTAGCCCAAAAAAATTCAGCCATTGGAAAAGGGAGACAGATTTTTCTTTTTTTTTTCTCCTGATACTCCTGAGATGCCAGTGATCCCAACCCCTTCTGCTCTCCCTGGACCTGATCCATCCTGATGCCCTACTTCTGGTTGGAGTTCTCATCAATTGGAAGTCACATGCTGCTGCTGAGGATGGCCCCACACGGTGTAGCCTAAAGATCATTGAGATTACTGAGGATGGTACCACTTAAAAACCATAAAGATGGCTTTGGACCTCAATTCATATGAACAGTTATGCTATGATGGCTACGACTACAATTGCCACAAACAGTTTTGTACTCCATAAGTGAACAGTGGAGAAGTTCAACAAAACAGTCTTCATGTAAAAACTGTAATGAATTTTCCTGGTTACACAACTGCTATTTGACCATGTAGTATTAGCACGTTTATAGAAGGGATTTATTTATTTATAATTGCACTATCCGGTGTCACCCAGATGAGGATGGGTTCCCTTTTGAGTCTGGTTCCTCTCAAGGTTTCTTCCTCATATCGTCTCAGGGAGTTTTTCCTTGCCACCGTCGCCTCTGGCTTACTCATTGGGGATAAATTCTTACATTTAAAATCTATATCCTGAGTTTATATATTTCTGTAAAGCTGCTTTGGGACAATGACCATTGTTAAAAGCGCTATACAAATAAAACTGAATTGAATTGAATTCTCTGCCTTTGTGTGGAGAAACAATGTCACGTGCATTTCTGATATATGGACATTATACACTCCATAATCCCCCTTTTTTACTCTCCCAATCTTTGCAGTATACAGTATCTTACAATAGAATTGCTTCTATATATCATAGACACAGACAACCAGAGTATTTATAAGCTAGTATTTTTATGCCAGTTTGACATAAAAAAAAAAAAACAGCCCTGACAACCCACAACCAACTCTTATTATCTGTCCTGTCTTCTGCTCTTATTTGATTTCTGCCCCCAGTGGGCTTCTATTTGTGCTTGTTGCAGTTCCCGTTTTTGACCACTATGTGCAATACTAATTCTATGGAGCTAAATGGAAGCAGTGGGCACGCTGCACCACGATCGTGCAACATCTAGAAAGTCGAGCAAATTCAACGATATATCTGTCAAATAGCAACCTTTAAAAAAAATCATTAGTATCCCTAAAGAGGTCATTAGTATTTCTCAATGGAATTTAAAAGGTATGGGTTCGATTCCCGCCTCCTCCCTTTGTGCTTGGAGTTTGCATGCTCTCCCTGTGCTTTCCTCTGGGTACTCCGGTTTCCTCCCCCAGTCCAAAGACATGCGTTGTAGGCTGCTTGGAATCTGTCTGTAGTGTGTGTGTAAGAGTGTGTGAGCTTGTGCACTGCGATGGATTGTTCCCACGTTCAGGGTGTTCCCCGCTTTGTGCCCTGAGTTCCCTGGGATAGGTTACAGGCTCCCCGTGACCCTGTGTACGATAAGCGGTATGGAAAATGGATGGATGGATTATTAGTGTAGGGTGTATTAGTTCTTACAGGAATATCTACAATGGCTCATGCAGGCAGCAGGTGGCAGCACACTACGTGGATGGGGGGGGGAAGTCTTCCTTGACTGACTTTTCATCTCCTCCCCCAAATGTATTCTGTGTTTTTGCCCTCACTCAAGACAAAAGGCGCAGCTGAACTCAGACTGTTTACGTCTACACGTGAGAATGTCGCGTCATCTTTTCAAGTTCAAGTTCAAGTTCAGTTTATTTGTATTGCACTTTTAACAATGGACATTGTCCCAAAGCAACTTTACAGAAGTATATAAATTCAGGACATAGATTTTAAATTTATGAATTTATCCCCAATGAGCAAGCCAGCGGGTGATGGTGGCAAGGAAAAACTCCCTGAGATGATATAAGGAAGAAACCTTGAGAGGAACCAGACTCAAAAGGGAACCCATCCTCATCTGGGTAACACCGGATAGTGCAATTATAAATAAATAAATCTCTTCTATAAATGTACCAGTACAACACAGTCAAATAGCAGTTGTGAGACCATGAAAAATTCATTACAGTTTTTATATGAAATCTGTTTTGTGGAACTTCTCCACTGTAATCTCAATGATCTTTAGGCTGCACCGTGTGGGGCCATCCTCAGCAGCAGCATGTGACTTCCAATTGATGAGATCTCCAACCAGAAGTAGGGCATCAGGATGGATCGGGCAGGTCTAGAGAGCAGAAGGGGTCGGGATCACTGGCATCTCAGGAGTATCATGTGAAGCTCGACAGAAGGGGAGAGGGAGTGAGAGAGAGAGAGGGAGAGAGAGAGAGAGAGAGAGAGAGATTATTAGGTATGCTTATTGTCCCGTAATGGTTAAGGACAATGTACTTTGCGTAAGTGAAAGCAGGTACTCCGGCAAGACAAGCTTATGACAGGATAACTAAAAGGGAGAGCCAGAAGATAACACAGACATGAGGGCTCCCTGGGACAACGCGGCCAGCCACCCCACCACCAACAAACCTTGGTGGACGCCTGAAGGTGGGGGGGTGACAGCATCCAGACATCCCAGTTCACCAGAACACACTATGCCCATGAGACCTCTAGATCTGCTCCTTTACCTAAGGAAAAAAAACTATTCACAAAAGGCTTGATTAAACAAATATGTTTTCAGCCTGGACTTAAACACTAAGACTGTGTCTGAGTCCCAAACACTAATTGGAAGGCTGTTCCATAAGTGTGGGGCTTTGTAAGAGAAAGCTCTTCCCCCTGCTGTAGCCTTCACTATTCGAGGTACCGACAAATAGCCTGCACCTTTTGATCGAAGTAGGCGTGGCGGATCATAAAAGACCAAAAGTTTGCTTAGGTACTGTGGTGCGAAGCCATTTAGTGCTTTATAAGTCAATAGTAGTATTTTATAATCAGTGCGAAATTTCACTGGGAGCCAATGCAGTGTGGATAAGATAGGGGTGATGTGGTCATATCTTCTAGTTCTAGTAAGCACTCTTGCAGCTGCATTCTGGACTAACTGGAGTTTGTTTATGCTCCTACTGGAACATCCAGACAGTAAGGCATTACAATAATCCAACCTAGAGGTGACGAAAGCATGGACTAATTTTTCTGCATCATGTAGTGACAATATATTTCTTATCTTAGCAATATTTCTGAGGTGAAAGAAGGCTATCCTAGTAATATTACCTACGTGGGTGTCAAAGGAAAGACTGGAGTCAATAATCACACCAAGGTCTTTTACTGCTGCACATGATGAAACAGAAAGGCCATCCAGAGTTACTATGTAATCAGAAAACTTACTTCTAGCTGCATGTGGTCCTAGTATAAGTACTTCTTTCTTGTCAGAATTTAGTAAGAGGAAGTTAATGAGCATCCACTGTCTAATGTTCTTTACACATTCCTCGACTTTATTAAACTGGTGTCTGTCATCTGGCTTTGCTGAAACATACAACTGTGTGTCATCAGCATAACAGTGGAAGCTAATTCCATGTTTACAAATAATTTGACCCAGAGGTAGCATATATAAAGAAAAAAGCAGTGGGCCTAAAACAGAACCTTGCGGAACACCACGCTTTACCTCAGTTTGCATAGAGAATTCACCATTTACATCTACGAACTGATAACGATCAGTCAAATAGACCTGAGCCAGGAGAGGGCCGCTCCCTTAATGCCAACGTTTTCTAGTCTATCAAGGAGAATAGTATGATCAGTTGTATCAAAAGCTGCACTAAGGTCAAGCAACACAAGCATGGAGACACAACCCTGATCAGAGG
The DNA here is from genome assembly GCA_023630585.1 of Cranoglanis bouderius. Classification (NCBI taxonomy): domain Eukaryota; kingdom Metazoa; phylum Chordata; class Actinopteri; order Siluriformes; family Cranoglanididae; genus Cranoglanis; species Cranoglanis bouderius. The sequence goes on from CM042539.1 coordinate 20,022,862, forward strand.
CCATCAGTAGGTCATTTACCACTTCAACCAGTGCTGTCTCTGTGCTATGATGAGGCCTAAATCCTGACTGATATATTTCATGAATGTTATTCCTATTTAGGTACGAGCATAGCTGCTGTGCTACAACCTTTTCTAAGATCTTGGAGATAAAGGGGAGATTTGATATTGGCCTATAGCTGGACAATTGACAGGGGTCGAGGTCAGGTTTTTTAATCAGGAGTTTGATAACTGCTAGTTCTCACTATTCTCACATCAGACCAAAATCAGAAAAACTTCGTAACCTGTAGTCTTAAAGTTCCATTTTCTGTATGAAATACACAACTATTAACTGCCCGATGGGTTTAACAGTCATCACACATTTTTTTTTTCTTGCGAGTAGGCTATATACCAAGCCGGCTACGCCGGTGTCCAGAGTTGCCAGATCTGCGTGATATATAAAGTTACACCCAGAAACAAAACTCAAATGTTTCTACACGCTTATTTTAAATTCAACTGCTTTCAGAAACTGCCAAATACATTGTAATATTTAAAGTTTTAAAAAGATCCGTCCTAAATAGTACCCGAGATTAGAATTAGTACGTCCCAAATGGTAGTATATTGAAATGAGTATCCCAAAGGTACCCGGATGGACTACTATTTCCGGTAGATTTTCGAAGTGTGGATCAGTGGACACTTTTTCAGCTAACAACTGCTTGCGCGAGGGAGGAGGAGCTTTGTGACGGTTTGCTTTGCTGAATTCAAGGACATATTTTAGAAATGTGGAAAAATAAATCAAGGGAATGGTAAATTAAATGATATGAAATTATTAAATAATGAATGAAGAAAAGCTGAAACACAGCGAGGAGTTTGTTTACGGTGACAGTGTGCGTAACTAGGCAACCACGTTCTCTTCCGTTACATGATGTGTTAGTATGTCCCAGTACTTGCATACTCTTTTTGCTGCACATTCAAAAGTATGTACTTTTTCTCCACAAAAAGAGTACCCAGTCTCAGTGCATAGTATACGTAGGCGAATTGAGATGCATAACTGGGTTGGCAACCCCACATCATGGAGAATAAGTGACGTAGATTTCAGCCAATTATATTGGACTTTGTAAAACGCCCCGGCCACTTCCGGTCTATATAGACCGCTGAGTCGATCAAGTGGCCAGTGCCGAGATAAATACGAACTGGCGGGCTTCGGGTGGGTTGGTGTTTGAATTTTGTAATGTTTTTTGTTTTTGTGTTTTTGCTACAGAACGTCAGAAAACTTGTGAGGCAAAGACTGTCGGTAGGTGAAGACGGTATCGATGTCGGTGAGCGTGTAGGTAGTAAAGCTGAGGTGTATCGTAAACTTTGGTTTTATTAATTTCAGCCAGTGAGCTCCTTCAGCTCTGGGTGGGTTCAGTCACTCTGGGTTTGGTAGCTGACAGCCTCCATACAGTTAGCCAACTAGCTACCTTGCACATTATCTGGAAAAGGTGTTTGAGAGTAAGCTATGTATTCGGTGTGGTACTAAATGTAATCCTAAGTATAAATGTAAAATAATATCGCATCTGTAATTCTTGGCCAGCTACCCGGTTCAGTTTGGATGTGTGTTTTTACGCCTAGGCTGTCTTACACAAGTATGCAGCAGGACCTGGCTAGCTGTCGATGCTTGATGTTGACTAGCTGTAATGCTCTAGGTTTCAGCTTAGTGCTTGGGGCGCTTTCTTGCTCAGAAAACTCATTTCAAGGTTTTCTCCACGTTCCCCTGGACAGTTGTCAGTGTTTTTTGTTTTGTTCTCAGCTTGCAAAACACACTTTCTTAATGAAGAATAGTCAACTATGCATGTCTGCAAATCCAGGAACCAGTGAGAGTAAAACTACATATATTCAATTAAATATTTATTATTTTCAGCATGCCCTCTACATGTTCACTCTTAAGCTCTACATATTTCCTCAGCCGCTGTATCATGATCTTGCTCAACATATTCTCATTGGTTCCTGACTTTTCGGACACCCCTGTATTTTTAGAAACTTTTGTATCGTGCATGCAAGAGAAACCCATGCTGCAGTTATCAGACAGGCCATCAATCAAGGAAACATTATGTGTCTTATGTAATGCTGCATGTTTGAAGCAGTAATTATAGACTAGTCCATCCAAGGTCAAGATGTCGGGGGTCTGTGGGGGGCGATACTAAAAATATCTTTATAGCTGCTATCTCGACAAGCTGGGTGACATGACCTTAAATGCATACTTGCCAACCTTGAGGGTTCTGAAAAGTTTTCAAAGAATTTAGATTCCTACAGTCAGGCGACTTTATTGAACATCGCAAACTATACCACGGCGTTGTTGAAGCATTGAATGAGAAGGTGTTGATTAATTTTCTACAGTTGTGCTCACAAGTTTACACACCCCTTGCAGAATCTGCAAAATGTTTATTTAAAAAGAGGGATCATTAAAACTGTATTTAGTTTTTTATTTAGTACTGCCCTGAATAAGCTATTTCACATAACAGATGTTTACATATAGTCCACAAGACTATATGTAAACATAGTCTTGTGTTGTTACCTGGATGATCAGTGTTTTGTGATAGCTGTTCATGAGTCCCTTGTTTTGTCCTGAGCAGTTAAACTGCCCACTGTTCTTCAGAAAAATCCTCCAGGTCCTGCACATCCTTTGCTTTTCCAGCATCTTCTGCATATTTGAACCCTTTCCAACAGTCGCTATATGATGTTGAGATCTGTCTCTTCACACTGTTTGTGTGAATGGGTTCATTTGTGCAAAGTCAGTTATTGTGTCTTGTGAACTATATGTAAACCTCTGTTATGTGAAAGAGCTTATTCAGGGGAGCACTAAATAAAAAAACAAAAAAACAAAATGCAATTTTAATGATCCCTGTTGTTGTTGTTGTTGTTATTATTATTATTTTATTTTTTAATTATTAACATTTTGCCGATTCTGCAAGGGGTATGTAAATTTATGAGCACAACTATATAACAGCAGCGCTGACGATACTTCAGGCTGTAATTCAAATGAGCGGTTTCTATTAATGCTCTGGTTCTAATCATTTCTATAGTAACCGCTCATTCACGGAGATTTGTAAGGTGGACGATTTGCATAATCTGAGACTAATTATGAATAGATTATTTTTTAAGTGTGTGGTGTTGTTATTTACAAAAAAAAGCATGTAGAAGCTTTCTCTAAGATGACGTTTATGGAGCGAGTCTCGGGTGTCGGCACTTTGTAACAGTAAGTTTTCCAGAGTTCAGGACAAAGGACTTTGCACTTTCTGGGCTTCTTGGTAACATGACAAGCTGGGTTTTTTTGTTTTTTTTTTGCTCGTTTGTTTTTTTGTTTTTTTTTTTGTCAAATTGTCTTCGAGAGAGAGAAAGAAAGGAGACTGGTGAGGGAACGACTAATGACTTGCCGATGTTCCACAACATTAATTGTGTCACAACATGACATTCATTAATAAATTAAAAATGGTAATTGTTGGCAAGTTGGTATAAGAGGAATAAAACACTTTGGGATGTCCTGATGTAGGAAAATAATCTGCTCTGGATTCCTTACATAATAAGACAACAGCAGAAGTACCCATATGTAGCCCCAAAGTAAGATGATGTGACTCTAAAACACATCCAGGCAAAAAGCAAGAACGAGAGTAGATCAAACAGAATCAGGGCAGCCTGAGCAACGAGCTGGCATTTCTTCAGTCTACTGGGGCGGTGACTCGGCACTTCAGGCAAAAACGGACAGATCTGACTCGGTTGAAAAAAAACAGTCAAAACTTACATTTCAGCTGAGGGGTGGGTCCATTTCTCCTTTCTCACTGGCGCTTAATAATCGTTTGTTGAATCAGTATTGCTAACATTTAAATATTTGAAGTGACATATGCACATATTCTGTATTCTGAATCGATTATAGGAACATTCCTCAAATAACATTCTTCAAATAAAGTAACTAAGGCTTGCTGGAAAAATGTTGAGTGAAACAGTTACTACAGTGACAAACAGCTTTTCTGTTGCAGAACGTCTTTCATTTTTAAAACATATTTTAGAATTGGTGCTATAACTAATTGTTTCCTGTTGTTAGCTGCCTCAGGAGCAAAAAGCAAAATGAAGCGTGTGGGGTCGAAACAAACTACTCTGACGTTCATTAAAAGGTGTGTTGTGCCCTGTTATTGTATTCTCATATATAGCTCCATATAGCGCTAAAAGCAAAGTACGTAGTTAATCTGTATGTTTTGGCAGACAAATGACAGGTACCTCTTCTCTCAGACAAAAATCTTGCCCCACCACTTTTGGAGTAGTAGTGCCACCCCTGAACAGAGCTTTAGTCTATTGATATTTAATGTAAGGTACTTGAAAGGCAGAAGGGCAGCTTGCAAAGTCATTTAAATTATGTTTTAAAATGCATCGTAATAATCATATTTGTTTGAGGTAAGTCCAGATTTGTTGCGTTTAAGCATTTTTTTTTTTTTTTTTTTTTTTTTCAAGCTGATAAAGTGAATAGTTCTAAAAGAGGACATCTCGAAAGTGTTAAAACAGATGAATGACCACGGTACTGGGTCTGTCAGGGAAGAAGGTTTAACCTCTGGATGACCCTGGGAAAGGTTAGGTTTTCCTTATTGCAATATTCTTTCTGTTATGCTGACATTTCTGCAGAGCTATGTTGATTGCCACAGGCTGCTAAAATGAAAGTGTATTTCATGATGTCTCTTTTTTTTTTTTTAATACTCGTATCCTTTTCTCACTGCAGGTCCATTGACAAAAGTTTGTAAGGCTGCATTCTCATGGCGGCTACCTCCCAGCTGTTTCGGGTTATCCATGGCAGGGGGTTGGGTCGTACTTGGGTGCCATCTGTTTTGTGCCAAACCTGCTTCCAAGTCCATCATCCATGCAAAAGTATCTACCAACCAAATGCAACTTCACATCCAATTCAACACCTATTGCGGAGCTACAGGACATCTGCTGCACGGCTCACATACTACCTCACGCCACCTCAGGTGAACAGCATCCTGAAGGCCAATGAGTACAGCTTCAAAGTGCCTGAGTTTGATGGCAAAAACCTCAGCTCAGTCTTGGGGTTTGATAGTAATCAACTCCCAGCCAATGCACCTATTGAGGACCGGCGCAGTGCAGCAACATGCTTGCAGACACGTGGCATGCTCTACGGTGTCTTTGATGGGCATGCAGGCTGTGCCTGTGCCCAGGCATTGAGTGAGAGGCTCTTCTACTACATAGCCGTGGGCATGCTGCCGCACGAGACACTTGCCGAGCTGGAGAACGCTGTGGAGAGCGGCCGGCCCCTTCAGCCTATCCTGCAGTGGCACAAGCACCCAAATGACTACTTCAGCCGTGAGGCGTTGCGCCTCTATTTCAACAGCTTGCGCACATACTGGCAAGAGCTGCTGGACCTAAGCACACCTGGAGAACACCCTGAAGTGGCCGAGGTGCTGGCGAGCGCCTTCAAACGCCTGGACAATGACATCTCTTTGGAGGCACAGGTGGGGGATGCCAATGCTTTCTTGCACTATTGGGTGTTACGTGTGGCCTTCTCAGGTGCTACAGCATGCGTGGCACATGTAGACGGTGCTGATTTGCATGTGGCAAATGCAGGTGATGGCCGTGCTGTTCTGGGTGTGCAGGAGCCTGATGGCTCGTTCTCGGCACTGACCCTCTCCAACGACCACAATGCACAGAATGAGGCTGAGGTTCGACGTGTACGTGCTGAGCACCCGCACACTGAAGCCAAGACAGTGGTGAGGCAGGACAGGCTGCTTGGTCTGCTCATGCCGTTTCGTGCATTCGGTGATGTCAAGTTCAAGTGGAGTGTGGAACTGCAGCGGCGCGTGCTTGAATCCGGCCCAGACCAACTTCACGAGAACGAGCATGCCAAGTTTGTGCCGCCCAACTACCACACACCACCGTACCTGACAGCTGAGCCTGAGGTGATATATCACCGGCTTCGGCCACAAGACCGCTTCCTGGTACTAGGTTCGGATGGATTGTGGGAGACCCTGCACCGTCAGGAGGTGGTGCGTATCGTGGGCGAGCACCTGACAGGAGTGCACCAGCAGCAACCCATCAGTGTGGGCGGCTACAGGGTCACACTGAGCCAAATGCAGGGGCTTCTGCAAGAGAGGAAGGCTCGTGTCTCCTCCACGTTTCAAGACCAGAACGCAGCCACGCACCTGATCCGCCACGCTGTAGGCAGTAATGAATTTGGCATGGTGGATCATGAGAGGCTTTCCAAGATGCTCAGCTTGCCAGAGGAACTAGCACGCATGTACAGAGATGATATCACCATCATTATAGTGCAATTTAACCCACACGTCATAGGAGCTCAGCAGAACTGAATGTACTGATTGTATTTCCTTGTTTCTGTTACAGTACTTTTGTAAACACACATGAATAGATGCTGAGGAATATGTTAGTGGTGCGGGTGTTTGTGTATCATATTTATGCATCATAATCATGATTCTATCTGAAGTTGACTGAGCTCAGCAGTACAGTGAGAGAAAATATTTGGAGTGAACTTAGAGATGTCTGAGGATGCTTTGTTGTTGGTTTGCATAGCTAAGGTACAGTGTGTATGCTTGTTTAAATGAAATTGACTTAGTTTTCATCATTCATGCTGCTTCCCAATAACTTGAGCATTGAAGCCAAAAAGGAGAGTGTTGACGTTTCAGTATTGCCTCCTGCTGGAAATGCAGCTTTGAAGTAATTGTTACAGTTTCTGGTCAACGAGGGTTATTGTATGGTTCTTAACACGTTAAGAAGAATGTGAAAAATATTTCGAATCCTATAGCAAAACAATGATGTCTGCAAAGTATCTTTTCAAGTTTTTAATTACCAACAATGTTTTTTTTTTGTTTGTTTGTTTGTTTGTTTAAGATAAGATTGTTTCCAAATGCAAAACAGCAACTTTTTCCTGTACACCACAAAAAGCTTTGTATAAGACATGACGCACACAATTCAATTTTCATCCTTGCATTAAGAGGGATAAAGACTAACTGTGTGTGTTTAATCAGTCTAATCAGATTATCACTAGTAAAATCATGAATGTAATCATCACGATCTTACTCATAAAGATGTATTTGAGATACTGGACATGCTGCAGTTCTTTTCTGTTAAAAGTATCTCTATCTGTTGATTAGTAGCTTCATAGTAAGCAACTGAATCCCTATTGTTTTGCAAGTCACTGACCAAAAATGCCGTATTTTATTGATACCCATGTTTATTACTATCAGGAGCAATACATGCACATCTGGTCTTCGTTATAGAGTAGAATTCTTCATTTTATGGCCTGTTTCATTGAGGGATTTTGAGTAGAGTTAGTTACTGATATTAATGAGGAAGCAAAAGTGAATTGTTTTTGTGTATGAATGCATGACTCTAGATACAATCTGTGTGTCTATGCCATTGTGGTCAATTATGTAATGAAATATATTGATTTATAGACTGGACCTGCTTAGTTCACCCTCTGCATCATCTTCAAGCGAGAATCGTGTCATATGAGCGTTTAAATGCACGGCAGGTCGACTATAAGTTCTCGTACACTTATGGTGTGCATTGTGATTGAAGACAACGAATGCCCTTCAGTCCAGTAAGTGTTACAGTTCTGCTTGTTTGTAGTAGGTCAAAATGAATGTAGCTTTGATTTCCAGCTGATAGCATCAGCCTCACTGTTTTGCAGTAAATACAAATTTTAACAGCTTTTAGTGGACACCTATATGCAAATGACATTTAAATGCAAATGAAATTACTAATCATGAATTATGAATTGTATTACCTTATAGTGGCACAAGGTAGATGGGAATACCTGTGAAAATGTATGGCTATTAAAATGATGAACACCATCAAGACCTTCCTGGTCAAAATTCATATAAGGAGCTGGAAACAACGCTAAAGAGATACCTTTGTACTTAAAACACACCTTACTGCACACTCTCTGATGTTTGATATATTAAAAGTAAAAGATATGTACATATTTAACTTGACATGGTTATCTTCAAAATTGCTTGTCTAGTACCTGATGCTCATTTATTTGGCTTAATGCATCTGAAGCATTAAATATCCACATCTTGTAACTGGTATATTTATATGTATTACTTATACATACTTGTGTATGAATATGGGAATTTTGTATTTGAATATTTTAATAAAACATATTAAATGCAACTAATAAGTCTCTTTGGACTGTGCAGATATTTAATGTGTTGTTATTGCATTGAGTGTATGTGTGTATATATGTATGTGTGTATGTGTATATTTTAGTAGAAGCTGATTGTAAAAGTAAATGTTGCGAGACTGTAGTGGATGGCTAGAGGAAGGACACTGTAATCAGTAAGTAGATACTAAATGAGCAGCTTGACGGTGTAGTAAAAATAATGCTGAATGTGGCCTTGGTGTCCAATCACTCACTGCTCTGATCTGGCAAAATGCAAGTAGGTCAGTCTGTATTTAGCTCACTACACTTTGTCATACTATTTTCTACTTATTTTGTGTGTGATTTTAATGAGTAGTCGTGAAGTACTGGGATAATGAAAATATAATCAAATATTGAATTCTCTGATTAATTTAAATTATTCTCAAATAACCAAACACTTTGCCTTTCTTTTTGTACTGGCTCACCAAAAATTAAACCACAGAAGATTGTAAAAACCAGGGGATGTGGGTTTCTTCCCCTTCAACTGTCCAGTTTTGGTAAGCCTGTACATATTATAGCCTCAGATTCCTGATGTTGTGCATTTCTGAGATGCTTTTTTGCTCACTGTGGTTGTAAAGACCAATCTGGCCATTCTCTTCTGACTTCTCTCATCAAGGCATTTCCACTTGCAGAACTGACACTCACTGCATGTTTTTGTTTTCCTCATCATTCTGTGTAAACCCTAGAGACTGTTGTAAGAAATTACAGACGGCCTCTAAACAGATTCCACACCAAGGTAGTTGTTGGAAAAGCTCATCCCTGAAAAAGGCTGAATTATCAAAGGGACAATACAACTCTGTCTCAGCAATGTGTGTATAATACCACCTAAAGCGACATTCAATCAGTTATAGCATGAGTGCAGCATTGGGACATCAAGAACCATCCCTGAACAAAGTTACTGACAAAGTTACATGACTGTAATTATCATTCAGAAAGACATCTGTCAAGACAATCCTATCCCCTCACCATTTGGGGATCACACCTGTAATGACATCAGTACTGTGAGAACGGAAAGTGATCACATCAAATGCTATCCTTAATTTACATTTAGAGTGAAACTTCATTTACATTAAGTGCTGAAAACCAGGTTTGAAATACAGTATAAATTAGCTGTGCTGATATTATTCGGGGTTCACTTTGACTCCGATGAACCAGAAGTGCTTCATGTACTTTGTCACTGCCATTCTGCAATAAAGTTATTCTTCATTGAGATCTTCAACATTTTTTTTACACTGTTATGCGTGAAAATCCCAGATCAGAGGTTTCTGAAATACTCAAACCAGCCTGTCTTGCACAATAAAACATGCCATGGCTTTCACTGAGATTACATCCAGCCTTTTGTTGCCCCGTCACAACTTTGAGTTGCTGCCATCAAATTCAAAATTACCTTATGTTTTCCCTTAAAATGGTACATTTCCTTAGTTTAAACATTTGATATGTTTTCTATGTTCTATTGTGAATAACATATGGGTTTATGAGATTTGCAAATCATCGCATTCTGTTTTTATTTACATTTTACACAGCGTCCCAACTTTTTTGGAATTGGGGTTGTACTCACATTAATTAAAATCAAAAGATCTATTTAATAGTCAAGTTGAAATTCTGTATAGCTGATGATACACTGTCGTTTGTTATACCTTTATATAAATAATGATACAGTTAACATTTTCTCTGTCAAGGGAGATGTTTATTAAGACAAAACCAAATTTCCTACTTATAGTTAATGTAGTACAGTATAGCTTGGCTTTCCATTCTCAATTCTGACTTGAACCAAAGTTTGGGTTGAGAGGGGAAGGGTAATAACATTTTTACATTTTGACTGATTATGTTCAGGAGAATAAATATATTAATCTACAAAGCACTACAGTATCTACTGTCATATGTTTATAATACTACATTCATCACTTACATTCTAATAGAGCACAGATTAACGTAGCACAAATCTTCGCTGACCACACACACGCGCACACATCCACCCACACTCAGAAAATCAACAAACAAAATCAGCAGCAGCAAAAAACACTGGCCATTCAGGTGAGGAATTACAGATGGAGAGATTATATGATGGAGAGCAGATGGAGTGTTACTTCAAACCCTTGGCTAAATCAGGTCATTTGTATTTCTGTTTTAAAGCATTTATTCTAAGAGCTAGCTAAACATTTTGTATTAATCAAGATGTAATTTTGTTGAGATGTTTGAGAGAGCCTAATACACTGCATGGGAGAGTTACCTGGACGCTATCTGACACCTTCTCCAGTCCTGAAGTGTGTCACAGTAATACATAGTTCAAAAGTTTGTTTACTTTAAATTACCTGCTGAATAAAATACAAAAAAAACACAAAGTTCAAAAAGACCACATACTATCAACACTGCATGTGAACCGAATAATCCACTGTGTGTATGTGCGTAACTGAGCATGGCATCTAGAGCATGGCGTTGGTTTCCCCATCAGCCATCGTTGTCTCCTTCTTCTTCTTATCCCTCTTCTTGATGCGGCATATTACAATAGCCAGGAACAAAACTGCAACGCCACAGAAATATCCATTAATTACTGACATGTAGAAGGTTAAAGGAAAAATCCACCATGAACAATTCATCTTTATAATTAATGTGTGATTTTCAATGGCATCCAAGATTCATTTTGTAATGAAATTCTTAGACTTCTTTATTTTAAACTTCAACATGTTAATCTATTTACACTCATTTGACGACCTGCTGACTGTGGTACAGCTACATTGCCTTCTGGGACACTGAGTCTAGTGCTTGCTGTCTCCACTACTTCTATGCTGGATTTCACTTTGTCCTCACCAATTTGGTTATTTGCCATACAACAGCTACCAACTGGGGAGGATGAAGGCTAGAACATGCTTCCTCCAAGACATGCGAAGCCAGTCATCACATCTTTTTTCAAACATTTGCTCATACCGTGTCACAGGGCAGAGTAGCACACATGGAGAAAAGAGCTATCTATCCTTTGCCATATACATGATTTCACAGACACCCACGATTGGTTTGTGTCGCTCTGATTGACAGGGGGAGAATGAGTATGCCATCCCTCCTGCTCAGAAAGCACGGTTTTGCTCTGTGGCCACAGGTTTGAACTCATGATTTCCCAATGTTAAGGTAAATGTTTTTCTGTTGCGCCACTCTGGAGGCCTTAGATTTCTCAATATGATATTGAACTTCACTGGAAAATGGTGAGTGAGAAAAGAAGCACTTGTGCTTTTGTTTTCAGGAGACAGCAGTCAAACCTGACTGTTATCTCTTTTGTTTGACATAGTTGAAATTTTCGTCTCCTATTAAACACCATTGTAACTATGCTAGCAATGTCCCCCTGTGACGTCAGTGCAGCACAACTTCTCACAGGAATAACAAAAATATAGCACTAACCAACAAATTAACAACACAATCTCTACACATCACAATGATTAAATATTAAATGTATTATTATTATTATTATTATTATTATTATTATTTCTTAAGGTTGACAGTACCACCACCTTGCCTGTCTCACAACAATTATACAATGATTTTCTTGATTGGTGTTTAGTTCCAAAATTGATAATATTCGTAAACATGTCAACTTACTACTCCAACGCACTCTTCTGTTCCTTCCTTCAGTTTGACCAGATTTTCAGGTGCCCCTCTCTCAAATTCCTCTCAACTTGACACTGTTTTACTTGTCACTGTTACACTCGATCCTCTTCCTACTACGTAGCTTACAGTGGTGGTTGAAAGTTTGTGAACCCTTTAGAATTTTCTAGGTATCTGCATAAATCTGACCTAAAACATCATCAGACAGCTTCAACTCTGAGATGTTGGTGGGCTGAGATGTTCCTCACATGAACTGCTTGCTTCAGGTCTTTCCACAACATTTCTATTGGATTTACATTTACGGCATTTGGCAGACGCCCTTATCCAGAGTGACTTACATTTATCTCATTTATACAACTGAGCAGTTGATGGTTAAGGGCCTTGCTCAAGGGCCCAACAGTGGCAGCTTAGCAGTGCTGGGATTTGAACACATAAGGTCAGGACTTTGACTTGGCCATTCCAGAACATTAACTTTATTCTTCTTTAACCTTTTTTGGTAGAACGACTTGTGTGCTTAGAGTCATTGTCTTGCTGCTTCTCTTGAGATTCAGTTCACGGACAGATGTCCTGACATTTTCCTTTAGAATTTGCTGGTATAATTCAGAATTCATTGTTCAATCAATGATGGCAAGCCATCCTGGCCCAAATGCAGCAAAACAGGCCCAAACCATGATACTACCACCATGTTTCACAGATGGGATGAGGTTCTTATGCTGGAATGCAGTGTTTTCCTTTCTCTAAACATACTACTCATCCGTCCACAAAACATTTTTCCAATAGCCTTCTGGCTTGTCCATGTGATTATTAGCAAACTGCAGATGGGCAACAGTGTTCTTTTTGGAGAGCAGTGGCTTTCTCCTTGCAACGCTGCCCTGCACACCATTGTTGGTCAGTGTTCTCCTGATGGTGGACTCATGAACATTAACATTAGCCAATGTGAGAGAGGCCTTTAGTTGCTTAGAAGTTATCTTGGGTTCCTTTGTGCCCTCGTGGACTATTACACGTCTTGCTCTTGGAGTGATCTTTGTTGGTCGACCACTCCTGGAGAGGGTAACAATGGTCTTGAATTTCCTCTATTTGTACACAATCTGTCTGACTGTGGATTGGTGGAATCCAAACTCTTTAGAGATGGTTTTGTAACCTTTTCCAGCCTGATGATATTCAACAACTCTTTTTCTGAGGTCCTCAGAAATCTCCTTTGCTCATGCCATGATACACGTCCACAAACATGTGTTGTGAAGATCAGACTCTGATAGGTCCCTGTTCTTTAAATAAAACAGGGCACTCACTCACACCTGATTGTCATCCCATTGATTGAAATCACCTGCCTCTAATTTCACCTTCAAATTAACTGCTAATCCTAGAGGTTCACATACTTTTGACACTCAAAGATATGTAATATTAGATCATTTTCCTTAATAAATAAATGAGCAAGTATAATATTTTTGCATCATTTGTTTAATTTGGTTCTCTTTGTTTACTTTTAGGACTTGTGTGAAAATCAGATGATGATTTAGGTCATTTTTATGCAGATATCTAGAAAATTCTAAAGGACTCACAAACTTTCAAGCACCACTTTATTTAAATCTTGTTTTGATTCCTTGAGTCCGGTTGTTCTTAGCATAATAAATGATTCCTTGTGTGCTGGTGTTGTTGCATTTAAAATTGCTGCTTTTACACCAATCCCAAAAAATCAGAATTTGGATTTAGACTATTTGAATATCTTCTTTTCCTTACAAAATTCTTGGAGTGTGTCGTCACTTCTGAATTACGTAAACACCATACTGTTAACAATCTTTTTGAGCCTTTTCAGTCTGTCAGTACAGAAACCGCTCTGGTTAAAGTCACTAATGATTTGTTAATAGCTTCTGCCTCTGGCTCTCTTTGTCTTCTTATGTTGCTTGCTCTCAGTGCTGCTTTCAATAGTGTTGATCATAATCTCTTACTTTCAAGACTTGAAACTGTCTTTGGAGTCACCGAGACTGCCTTAAGCTGGTTTAGATCCTATCTCACTGCTCGTAAGCAGTTTGTCACCATGGGCGGTTTTAGATCTAAGATTAGTCCTGTCTACTTTGGTGTCCCTCACGGTTCAGTTTTGGCCCCTTTACTTTTTTAGCATTTATATTTTTCTGCTCGGTCAGCACTTAAAATCCCATGGTTTAAATGATCATTTTTATGCGGATGACACAAATTTATATCCACTCAAAAAAGGGTCAGAATGTGACATTTCCCTCCTAACTGACCTGTATCTCTGAGATTAAATCATGGATGTCTCATAATTGTCTCTATCTGAACAGTAATAAGACTGAAGTCCTGCTTCTCGGCTCTCCTCAACAGCTCTCTAAAGCAGATCCTTTAACTCTATCGGTTGATGGTTCAGTTTTGGAGTTTCAAACGGAATTTAAAAATCTAGGAGTTATATTTGATGCAGGCTTGACTTTCTATCCACGTGTGCAGAATGCTGTGAAAACATCATTTTTTCACCTCAGAAATATTGCAAGTCTTCGTCCCATATTATCTTTCCCTGTGGCTGAAAAACTGATGAATACTTTTGTTTTCTCCTGTTTACTGTAATGCACTTCTTGCTGGGGTAAATAAATCCACACTAAACAAATTAAAATATGTTCAAAACTCAGCAGCTAGAATCCTGACTAGGGCAAGGACAAGTGATCATATTACTCCTATTTTGGAATCCTTACATTGGCCTCCAATCAGATTTACATATAAGCATAAGCAGCCCTGCATGGACTGGCTCCCCAGTATTTGTCTGAGCTGTTAACAAAAACGTAAGACATGCAAAAGCGAAACATATTTCAGTTCAGATAAACCTGCAGTTTTCACAGAAGAACAAAATTGATCTTCTGTGTAACAACTATGCCTTCATTAGAAAATGACAAAATTGGTCATGTGAAGAGTTTCCAATGGCCACCACACATATAAAAACGGTCAAATTAAATCGCTACTTTATGTATATATGTTGTATCTTACTGATAAATCCCAAAACTCCTCCTAGAATGCCCACAGTACTGGACATGCCAAACTTCCAGGCATGAGTCCCTGGCTCCACGTAACAGTAACCCAGCTCAGTGCAGTTACATACTCGAACTGTACAAAAAAACAAACAAAAAAAGATAGCATGGAATAAACACAGCACTCTTACAGTATATAATATGATACATGTAGATACTTGGTAACTATCAGAGAAAGAGAAATCTATACAAAGAAGTCCTTACCTTCAACCCTATGTGTAACACCTACGCCTGCGTTGTCCTTGATGTTAACAGGGATGTTGAAGGTCTGGTCACTGGTGGGCTTCTTCTTCAGAACGAGCTTAGCTGAGGTGCCTACACAACAACAAGTAATAGCTTTCCACTTTTTGGTAGGTCCAGATTAAACAACATGACAGGGCCTTTCTTCCTATATGTTAAGTTAATGACTGCATTTGTAATAGCTTATTACAACTATTTACTTTCATCATCAGCTAAGCTAACAGTCTGTTTACCGTTTACTGGTGTGATCTCCCAGTTAGGAGATTTGCGGGCC
The DNA here is from genome assembly GCA_023630585.1 of Cranoglanis bouderius. Classification (NCBI taxonomy): domain Eukaryota; kingdom Metazoa; phylum Chordata; class Actinopteri; order Siluriformes; family Cranoglanididae; genus Cranoglanis; species Cranoglanis bouderius. Next base: position 20,038,175 of record CM042539.1, read on the forward strand.
ATTTGTAGAGTGAAGGTAAAGGGTTCTCCAAATGGTTCAGCATCTCCGTCCATGGCAGTCAACATCAAGGGCGCTGGCTTCTTCACACATATGAATCCCTGAGACTTCTGTAGCTTAGGGTAGTTATCATTTACATCCAGCAGCTGGATGGACACTTCCCTCTCAGTTTGCTGCATCTGACCCTCTGATAAGCCACAAACACAGAAACATGCATATTAATCATTCATTCATGCAACCTACCAGATTACATTGTATTTTATCATATTTGAAGAAATCGGCCTGAACATGTCAAGTTTGTCCAAGTTGGGTCAACAAGACTCAATTTGAGTCAACAGATTAATAGGATATTCCAGTTGGCATATGGAACCCCTACAACCACAAGTCAAGGGATTCTGAATTAGGTTGTAGTCAATTCTTAACCATTTCTGAGGTGTCATCTTTAAATGATGTTGACATTGACGGGGCTTGGGGTAATCTGGAAACTTTCAAATTTCAGTGCTTCTTAGTAGCATCTTGCTGGACAAAGACATTGACACATTCAATTGCTCTAGACTCAGAGCCAACATCCTGTATCAATCTGACACCTGGACAGGTTTGGACACACCCCACTCTTTATCATATAGAATTAGGAAATATTGCATAAAGTAAATGGAAAATAGATAAATAGTTAATTGTGCTGGAGTTGATCTAATAGGAAAAGTGAGAAACTGAAAAATAAAAAGCAACAGTAAATGATAAAACTAGGAGTAATATATAAGTAATATATAAGATTTTAAAAACATTTTATGTTATCCTTATATCATTATATAGTCTATTAACATTTGTGGATTTCATTGCTTGAAATTCTTGCTGGTTATCATGCCTGTGAAGATATTCACTGGTAGCTGCTTTAGCATTTTGGGTTTATTGTCACAGCAAGCTTTACTATAAAGCAGTGGTGTCCAATCTCATCCACAGAAGGCCGGTGGAGTTGCATTCCAATCAAACAGGAACCACACCTACAAGTCCACTGAAAACCAAGATCAACTGATTCAACAGGCAGAATAAGGCACGGTTCCAGTTTGGTTGGAATGAAAACTTGCAGCCACAGCCATTTGCAGATGACATTAGACACACCCGGTATAAAGACAATGACCATTCAGAAGTACTTATGTACGATTTAACAATATCTTGTTATCAATAGCCTCGTTCCCACCTGACTCATATGCGATGATTCGGACAGTGAGTTGATCCACCACTTCTCTGTCCAACTCTGCTTTAGTCTTCAACTCCCCAGTTTCAGTATTCAGGTCCAGCCAACCATGCTCATCTCCTTCCAGCTTAAACCTAACACACAAGGCCCACAAACATTTGTAGTCCATAACTGTGCTGTGTCTCTATCGAACAGTAAGCACGGTAAACAGCAAAGCTGTATCTCATTCATTCAAACCATACAAAAGTTATAGTTCTGTTGTTTGTCCTTTCATGTAATTTTTACTTTTATTGGACACTCTTTGATTAATCTATTTAATTCTCCACCTCATTTATGTTGGATTTCACGTGCACCTTCAGGATTACAGTTGACGTGATATGTATATTTTTCTTACAACCACTGGAGGTGGTGTTATTCTCAATTCCACAAATCCACTTTAAACCATTTGTTAATTGCAAATAAGACAACCTAAAATGTATCCCAAAAGGTTATTCTTATTTTTTCCTTAAAAGCGAGAGAAGGCTTAGCCCTGCTAGCTCATTTATACTAGCTGACACCATGCAGTCAATGGACGGTCAATATCTCACCACATAGTGGAATACATCTATGTGGTGAGATACTGATCGTCCATGTTGCTATAAAACTGTACAACATGATTCTCCTTATACCATTGCTGCACTAACCTGTTTTCTAATGGCCATGTCTATAGCACCAGATCCATTGCACATAATTTGTTTTTACTTAATTATATTCATACTTAATATTCTTCTTCTTGTAGTTACAGTATATCATATGTGCACTAACTGCATATTATGCATGTTCAATGTTGAGCATCTGAGCTGCCAAAAAAACTATTTTGTTATACACACAGGTTAATTGAATGGGGTTATTACATGATTTTATATCCCTCTGGGTCTTCAGCATCGGCTGTTAAGATGGTGGCTCCTACAGTGATATTTTCTGGGATGTTGACATTCACAGTATCTACAGTGAACACTGGAGGCTCATCCACATCGACCAGCTCAATGACAACGACCGTGGTGGAACGATTGTCGTAGTCCACCCCCTTGATCAGCGGCTCAGGATTACGGGCATCAATGTGAAGCTTATAGGTAGATTGAGCCTCATAATTCAATGGCTACAAAAATAAACATGGAGAGAGATGTGAATGAAAGTGGCAAAGAGAAGTTAAAGGTATATGAGGAACAAATAAAACATAGGACAAATAATTAGAGCAGAGATTGGTTAAACTAGTCATCTACATCCTTGAGTTTAGGTGAGCCATGTTCCTAGACTACCTACCCGTCCTATGTAGACTCTGCCCTCTCCAGTGGCATCATCAACTTCTATGGCGAACACATTGTCCGGATCACCTGCAGTGATGTGATATTCCACCTTAGAGCTGCCTGTCCCTGGATCATCAGCATCCGTAGCCTTGATTGTTAGCAGAGTGGTCCCCACTTCAGCTAATTCTGGAACACTGTATATCCCATACTGCACCAGGGTGAACAAGCACAGTGAGTAAGAGAAGACACTATAGATAAACTAAAATAAAACATAATCAAGGAAGTGATGCTGCTTACATCATTCTTCTCAAAGATGGGGATCTCGTTATTGAGGTCGATAATGTTGATGATAACATCACACTCTGTGCTGTGAACTAGACAGAAATAAGAGTAGTTAGTAAAGAATAGACTTTTTACTAGAGATTGCACCGATTCAATACCCAATATCAGTATCGAGCCAATAACAGCCAAATAATGGTGAATCAGATATCGGAGAAAACATATCAGATATCTGATCCTGTAACAAATGGCAAAGATTGTAAACGGATTTGAAAACAATATTTATTTTTGGAACTAAAATATTTTTTGAAATAACATATAAAGAGACTTGACTTTTATTTCTTTTGCTTGGATTAATTTGATTATATGTATAACTATTTTACCTTTATTTTATTTACAGTATTTACAATGAGAGTGTTTAACTATGAAGCACTTGATTAAAAAAAAAGAACATTGTGCTTCAGTTAAAAAAAAAAAATAATAAATAAATAAAAAACATTTGAAAGCTTAGTAGTTTTTAAAGAAAACAGTATTGGATGTGTATTGGTATTGGCGGATACTCAAGGTTCCAGTATCAGTATTGGAAAAGAAAAAGTGTTATCATGCCATCTTTACTTTTTACACTTTATACTTACATGTGACACAGTTCATTTAAAAAAAATCTTCACTTTTCTAATCAACTATAACTTTAACATTGACTGCATACTTAGCTATACACTTGACCTTTGATACACACAGAGATAACTCAAACTTTGTTGAAGGGTGAGGCCTTGTCACTGGTGTTTTATGTATCATTTGTTTATGTTGGAGATCTGCCCCATGCCTTTGGAAGCTTGGTTCTTTAACCACATACATAATGCTTGATGGAAATGTGTACCTGACATCTTTTGTATCAATAATCTATAGGCCACTACCGGAGAAGTACTATTACCTTACCTCCATCTGTAACTGAAACCTTAAGATGATATCGCGGCACATCCTTCCTACGGAAGTTATGTTTGGCCACTTGGATACTTCCACGCGCTTGGTCAACGTTGAACATTCCATCAGATGGCTTGGTGGGACTCTGGCTCAAAAGCTTGTAGGTCAGCAGCGAGTTCAGTGTTTTCTCCTCGTCGGCGTCATGAACCAGCAGATCTCCGACGTGGCTACCTAAGTAACCAACAACACAAACACTGATTATAAGAAAATTCAAAAAATAAGAATGAAAGGGTACTTTTTCTTATAAAGAACCAGTACTGTTGATATTTATTGCAGTTTCTACATGTGTATGATTATGTATCTTACCAACGTTCTCATTCTCCTGCACCTCAAACACACTTTCAGCTGTGGCACACTCAGGACCATTATCATTCACATCTCCCACCTCAACTTGGATCTCCAGAGGAGATTCCAGCTCGACGCCTTGCTCATCCTCAGCCAAGACCACCAGGATGTACTAATGCACAGACAAAAACACAGCCAAACACAGAGACATGATAGAGCTTTTACACCAGCAACTATGTATTGCCAAGTCACATTTCAGAGTGAAATTATTCTTAATTAGTTAGTTTTAATTTCTGAAAAGCATACACTATATGACCACAATCATCAACTGGCAGACCAATGTCCAGATGAGGAAACAGCAAAGTATTTCAATAGATCCAGCTGAGCACAGTAATTCGGAGACTGTAGAGTATTTTAAGCATGAATTACTGCAATTTCTGTACGACAATCTGAATGTCTGTTGGCTGGAGAGAGAGGTTGGCATTTATTCTTCCCTTCTAGACAAGTTCTAAACAGATCTGTTTCAAGTCTATAGCACTAGTCAAAAGTGGTCATGTGAAGTACCAGTGTAAAAACAATACGAAACCACTTTGAAGTGATGTGTCGTACTTAAATCACTAATAATTAACCGTCACAAATTTTAGCTAGAACACAGAAATGTGTTCTGACAGCTTCACGTTGCATACACATGCAGCAAACAGCATTCATTTTATACAAGTGTAAAAATAAACATGCATAATAGGTATACAGATAACTGCAAACATGTGCATCACCCTTTATATGAAAAATGGAAAAATGTAAGTCTACCTACCTCACATTTTAAACATGTTCTTAATGTTTAACTTCATTTGATAACATCAACTGAGTCTAGCTTCCTTGTTCGCGAGTTGAAATGCTAGCATGCTCTAGTTCATTTTTTGAATGTTCCCCATTAAGGTGTCTAATGACTTAACATGAACATTTTACTAATTTACTTTGTAAATTATTTTTAAGGCATTTTCTAACTTCTGCAAAACCTTGCAGTAACCCATACTTACATTCTTTAAAATATAGTGAGGGGGGGGATAAGCATTTAGACATTTTTGAAAATTTAATATACTTCCAGCACATATTTATACACATAATGTCTATTGTCTTTATACTTAAAGTTCTTGAGATAAATACTGAAAAGAAAAAAAAAAAAAAAAAAGAAGAAAAAAGTTTAAATGTAAATTGCACCTGGTGAGATTTCACTCAATAAGTAGAGCTTTTTAAAGTTCTCAGGGACAACATTATTAAACAATACTTGAACGGAAAAAGCTACAGAGCCATAGCAAAGACCTTAAATATCCCTGTCAGTACAATTAATTTGATAATATGCAGGTACAAGGTTAATGGAACCACAACTAATCATCCCCAGAACAGATGTACCAAGCAAGCTTTCATGTGCTCTCAGACTAATGATAAGGAAGGTAAGAGAGAAACCAGCAGTCACTCAAAAAGAGTTGCAGGATGACCTGAAAGCAGCATGCACAACAGTTACACAGAGAACAATAAACAGTGAACTGCACCACAATCATCTCTATTCCTACACCTCATGCAAAACTCCTCTGCTACAAAATAAGCACATAGAGATGTGTGTCTAAAAGAACTCTTTTGGAACAATATATTTTCATCTTATGAACCAAACCTAGATGGCTTTGGAAATAATTCAGCTCATCATGTTTGAAGAAGGCTTGTGCATATGAGCTGAAGAACACCATACTCACAGTGAAATACAGGTGCATCTCAAAAAATTAGAATATCGTGGAAAAAGTGCTCTAAAACCTTATAAATCCAGTATCTCACTTTTTGAATTAAATTATGGATAAAAATGAACTTTTCCACAATATTAACATTTTAAAGGAAACATGAATGGAGAGATGCACCGGGACATATTAGAATTTAATCTCATCGGCCAAAAGAACAGAATCTGAGGAGAAGACTGATGTTTTAACAAGACAACGACCACAAAAATTACATCTACAATAACTAAAGAAGGCTTTGCATGGCTAATCTCCGGAATTCCATTGAAAATTTACGGAGGATTTTGAAATTGCAAGTCTCTCATAATCTTGGAAAACTGAAGACAAGAGGAGTGGGCCAAAATTTAACCACAATGCTGCAAACTACTACTTACAAATTACTTCTTCCCATAGAAAGTTCGAAGCTGTAATTGCCAACCAAAGCTTTGCAACAAAGTACTAATGCTGGTAATATGTGGTACTCAAATACTATTTCCCCTAACATATCTTTGTTTATTCTTATGAATACAAAATTTTATTTTGTTTATTTATAAGTACAAATTCAAAAGTTATTATGTGTATAAATATGAAGTAGATGCTCTGGAAGTATATTAAATATACACCAGAATAATAATACACAAGTAGTTAACACTAGGGTTAAAAGTCTTGTTGGATTCATTACTTTGAGGTAAGAGTTTGCAAACATTTACACTAAATTATATGCGCATGCAGCTTTACCATGTCCTTCTTCTCTCTGTCCAGTGGCCCAGTGAGGTAGATCTCTCCATCTTCATTGATGGTAAAAGGAAAGGAGATCTCTTTCTCCTTCTGCTCCAGCCTGTACAGTGCATTGGGGTCATTGGCACGCACCTAAAACACACACACACACACACACACACACACACACACACACACACACACACACACACAAAATGATTAAAATGATCACATTTAAAATATACACATAAATACAATAACCAGAAAGCAAATTCAGCATAGAGTTGCATTTTATTTTATGACGTATTTTTTATTCTTAAACCAAAACTGACCGAGGTAAGCAACATGGGGTATTCCCCTCCTAAATTCTCTATGACGACGAGTGGTTCAGGTTTAATCCACAGATTCTGAGTCACAGCAATAATGACCCTTGTGATGCTGCTCAGCGCATTCGGAGCCCCACCACCTAAATCCTCCACACGTACAATTAGAGTGTAGTCTGGATCCTGTATGGCATTCAGTCGCCTGTTCTCTGCACACACATAAGAACAAATACGAGCGCTAAACACTAAATACAGAATTCCCCATTACAAAAATATGATAGAAACAATCGATGGATTATTTGCAATACAGTTAACAAGGTTACAGTTAATTGTGTATTTGCAGACTATATTTGACTGAGATTTTATACTCTATATCCTTACTACTTCTGAGATATACAAATGTGTACATTAAACGTCTGAAGATTTGCTTCCTTTTTGTCATTAGCCAACTAAATGGCATCAAATTCTACCTGGCAGGTACGTGTACGTGAGTTTCAGGATCTAATCAGGTTGAAGTCTTACTGCTGCTGCTCCAAATCACTGGAATGAGCAAGCTCTCTATGCTTAAAATACATACTCCAGGTCAAGACATTTGTTCTTCCCTCTTTTTTTTTTTTCCAGTTATGCCCCTATTCTACTGTTTTTCCAGATTTTTCAATTCCTGAAATTCAATTTACAGAAATGTCAGAATTGTTGGCAAACCATGGCAAACTTATGCACAACATTCTGTAATGTATATACAAATGTTTATTTGTGATCTACATTCTGTAATTTGTAGCACAATCTCGACAGTAAGCAATCCGTAAACAATCAGTGACAGTAACCAAGAGTGCAGTAAAACCTCAGTAACAGTCAAATGCCTTGATAGCAAAGCTACAACTAGGGACACATCGATATCTGTACAGGTATTGGGTATCAGTCCGATACCCTGCTCATTTCCTCCTACTCATAAAATATGCTCCAAATAACAACATCCGATAGCAGGTGATACTATGTGACATAAGCCTGGCATATGTTGTCACACTAAAGAAAAGACAACACAAAATGACAGTGATCTGGATACATTTCACAATTAATGGTAACAATCAAAGCAAAGCAAACTGTGGTCTGTGAAATGATCAAGAAGAGGAACTAAAGGATCTTGCTACAATCGAAGTAACCTGATAAAACATCTTAAACATAAAATTCAGCATGAGGGGTTCACTGCTAGCAGCACACAGCAGAAACACTGCAGCGAACACTGGCTAGGAGAGAAAAATGAAATGAAACATAAAAACAAGGAAACCTTCTTTACTTGCAGCTGTACAGATGTGCTTTTCGAAAGTAGTACAAAACCCACTCTCGTCTACAACCCTGCTTGATCCAAGGTAACTAGTGTAGCTATGTAGTGCATGTAATTCACACCTCTAAAGACTGGCTGTTAAAGTAGGCGCATAAGATTTTTTGATTTCAAGACTGAAGGAGTCACATACTGGGGTTGGTGCAATCAATTATTTTACTCCAGTGCACAATGAAGTAATGAAAACATGATATGTTGAGATTATTTAGTTACAACATTATCATATCACTTGATCCAGAAGCCAAGGTGTAGCAGGTACCTTATCTTGCTATACTTAGAAGATGCCCCTACATACATGAGCACTTACATCTATGAAAACTCAGCTACCCCATATGCACGCACACACACACACACACACACACACACACACACACACACACACACACACACACACACACACACACACACACACACAGAACAGGTCTCTTTGGTTAAAAAAAAACCCAAAAACTTGTTTAAGACTCTAAGACTTTTTTAACACTATACTGTATGAATTGTGTGTGTGTGTGTGTGTGTGTGTGTGTGTGTGTGTGTGTGTGTGTGTGTGTGTGTGTGTGTGTGTGTGTGTGTCTGCGTGTGCCATGGTCGCACCAGCACGTTGGACACATGTGAAGAAGGGGTTGTTCTCGAGGGGTATCTCATTCCTTGAAGAGCAGAATTCATCAAACTTCCGCTTCAGAACGTCAACATTCCCTCGAGTTTCTCCACGACTGTAAATCACTCCGGTTCTTGCTCTTAGTGACGCAGATCCTAGAACACACAAATAGTTACACAATCCCACAAGCACACACACCTTTTTCAAAAGAACTTTGGATGGTTGTCTTACCCTCATGTGTGGTGGAAATTTCCCCAGTGTCTGGGTTGATGGTAAAGAAAGCTACACCGCTAGGGTTGGGGATTTGGCTCTCAATACTGTATCTCAGTTGTGAATTGGGTGTGTCTGGATCATCAGCATCCGTAGCGAACACATGCACAAATGGAATTCCTACACTCGAACAGGAAGATGAGATTACAATAATAGATTAATGGATGTTTTTAAGGTTCAGCACTAGGTCCTTTGGCTTGTTTTCAGGAACTCAAACATCTCAGTAGGTACGTCTCACCTGCAGGTGAATGCTCTCTGATAGTTCCACTATACTGGCTCTGATTAAAGCTAGGAGGATTGTTGTTGACATCCACAACTAGGAGAACAACTGTGTAAGGTCCATCAACGATGTCACCTTCAGTTGAATGTGCCTCAATCTACAATAAAATATATTTATAAATGTTAATAATACAACACAACAAACTATGGGTCTCACAACTATAGTTGTGGGAATCCTAACACACCTACAGGTGTGTCTCAAAAAATTAGAACATTGTGGAAACGTTCGTTTTTTTCCCATAATTTAATTCATTTCAAGCCTTTTTTTCCTTTTAATCTTGATGATTACAGCTTACAGCTCATGGAAATGAGATACTGAAAAATCCATTATCTCAAAAATATTAGAATAACGAATTTATAATACAGCAATGTCGACCTGAGAAGAGCTCTAATCAGCTAATTAACTCAAAACACCTTTTTATTCAAAACAGCGTTGCTCAGTGGTCCAAAGTCCACTTTTCAGATGAAAGTAAATTTTGCATTTCATTTGGAAATCAAGGTCTCAGAGTCTGGAGGAAGAGCGGAGAGGCACAGAATCCAAGTTGCTTGAAGTCCAGTGTGAAGTTTCCACAGTCAGTGATGATTTGGGGTGCCATGTCATCTGCTGGTGTTGGTCCACTGTGTTTTCTCAAGTTGAGAGTCAATGCAGCGTCTACCAGGAAATTTTAGAGCATTTCATGCTTCCATCTGCTGACAAGCTTTATTGAGATGCTGATTTCCTTTTCCAGCAGGACTTGCCACCAGCCCAGAGTGCCGAAACTACTAGTAACTGGTTTGCCGACTGTTATTACTGTGCTTGATTGGCCAGACAACTCGCCTGACCTGAATTTTGTCAAGAGGAAGATGAGAGACACCAGACCCAACAATACAGACGAGCTGAAGGCTGCTATCAAAGCAACCTGGGCTTCCATAACACCTCAGCAGTGCCACAGGCTGATTGCCTCCATGCCACATCGCACTGATGCAGTAATTCGCACAAAAGGAGCCCCGACCAAGTATTGACAATTAACATACTTTTCAGAAGGTCGACATTTCTGTATTATAAATTTTTTATTCTAATATTTTGAGATACTGGATTTTTGATTTCCATGAGCTGTAAGCCGTAATCGTCAAGATTAAAACAAAAAAAGGATTGAAATATTTCACTTTATGTGTAATTAATCTAGAATATATGAAAGTTCCACTTTTTAAATTAAATTATGGAAAAAATGAACTTTTCCACGATATTCAAAGTTTTTAGATGCACCTGTGAAGGCGGCACAGTGAGACAGCGGATAGTGTTGCTGCCTCACGGTTGACCTCAGGTTACTGTCTGTGTGGAGTTTCTCATTTTCATCCTGTGTGACTTTCCTCCAGTTTCCTCCCACCTCCCAAAAACATGCCAATACATGGATTGTCTATGATAAATAAGTGTGTGAATGTGTGCTATCACCATTTCCTCAGTAGATAATCTCACCTGTACACTGTAGACTTGTACTGCTGCTGTAATTATAAAGACTATGATGCTCATACTGAACATCCTTTCAACACACTTTGTACTGCTACACAATGTCTATTGTTAAAAGTGCTATACAAATAAAATAGAATTGAATTAAATGTGATAGTGACTGAAAGAATGAGGTTGCCAATACAAGCGGCGGAATTGAGCTTCCTTCACAGGGTGGCTGGGCTCAGCCTTAGATGAGGAGGGTGAGGAGCTCAGACATTTGGGGGGAGCTCAAAGTAGAGATGTTTGTGCAGAGCTGTGCACTGCATCGAAAGGAGCCATTTGAGGTGGTTCGGGCATTTGACTAAGATGCCACCTTCCTTGTGGAGAAATGGATGGATGGATGAATTAAATGCGTGTGTGTATGTGTGGTGCCCTGTGACGACATCCCATCCTGGGTGTATTCCCACCTCACACCCAGTGTTCCCAGGATAGACACCGGATCCACTACGACCCTGCCCAGGATAAATCGGTTGTTGAAGATGAACAGACCGAACCCGACTCATCAAAGCCTGAGTGATATGTTAATGAGCATGATCGGGAGAGGAAACCTTAACACTGGATAGCTCAGTTGGCTGAGAAACTCCGCTCTACTGTATGCTACAGTGTACTGAAAACACTAAGAGGACGGTATATTTAGCCTGTTATTAAATGAATTCAAAATGCCTTTCAAGAAAAATCCTGTTTTTATAAATAAATTCTCATTCTATTTGTCTGTCTTTTTAAAAGGATAATATTTGTCTTACACTTAGAGTGTGTCTTTTTTCTGGGCTCCATTCCAGTGCTTCTTCAAGGTACAGCCAACCATCAGTAGATATGCCAATCTTCCCCTCTGTCTCACCACTCACATGATATGATGACAAGCCATCTGCATCGGATGTAAACTGGACATAAAAAGAGTTAGCACATTAAAGGAATACATCACTAATCAATGGCTGACACTGCATGAAATTAAGTATGGCTCTGTTTACATGAACACATTAGTTTTGTAGCATTCTATTAGTTTTCACACATTGTTAGTACTTTTGGGTTTCATGTGATAGCTGAAATTATTATAGAAATCAAAAACAACCAAAAAATTAGTGCTTGTCTAGTGAATTAAAACATCTTAAAGAGAACGAAAAAAAATGCACTATAAAAGAAGAGCGCTAATATCAATAAGCGTGACACTTGATCTTTGCTTACCTGAAAAATAGGATATGGCACTGGTGTGGCTTCTGGCACATTCAAGACTTTATGATCTAATGGCCCTTTCTTATCCTCTAGACCAGCTCCATAAGCCTGTGTAAAAAAAAAAAAAAAAAAAAATTATTCCTTTAAAATCCCTTGCAGTTATTAGATTTTCATGGCACTATATCTCCTAGATAAAACAGAGGGGTTATATGCATGGGTTTTTTGGTTGACAGTTTAATTAGGCAGTGTAATTAGTTTTTAGTGAATAAAAATAACAGCCGAGAGTGGACTTTAGTACAGTTACTGATTTACAGGAAATGAGACCACACGAGTGCAAGGTGTTGAAAGTCTGAAGTGGTTAGTAACCAGGCTGCTCTCTGCTTCATCTTAAACGCACACACACACACACACACACACACACACACACACACACACACACACACACACACACACACACACACTCACACACACCACTTACAGAGCAAACAAGAAGAGTCAGGAGCAGCAGCTGTGCACTTGCCATAATGAGTAATAATTCCTGGAAAAAGCAAACACAAATAAATAAATAATTATAATAAATAATTATAAATATACGGTGGCTCTACAACACCACCAGCTAGTTTACGGGTATAGTAGAACAACATAATCAATTAAAAAAAAAGAAACCTAATTATAACAGTTAGAACTTTTCATTTATGACAAATGACCAAGGGCAGTGATATGATCCAATATAAACCTGTATCTTCTTATTGGACTAAACACTTTTTGAAATTGTAGAAGCAAAGAATATACAATTTTATGCAAATTCTATGGACACTTCAAAGAAATTCTCATCATTTTACCTGCTCTCTCCAAAGTACTTATCAACCTCATACACAAGGTCAGTGTGTTACTCAAAAGCCCAAGCAATGACCGACTGACTCACTCAATATAACCACACTGCTATGTCCTTCCTGGGCTTTGTTAGCCTGATCTGATATGTTAAATCAAATACCTTAATCTTATTCTAAGTATACACTTTCAAATGACTGCCTGCAGGTGTAATAGATTACATAGGAAAAAGAATGGATTCAATTTTCCATTAAAATTGTTGGCATTTAAGTGATAATGGATTTGTTTTCTTAGTGTAGAAACTAAATAACACACACAACAAAAAAAAATCCTTTCCATTTTGGCTAGCACCAGTAGTTGACCAGTAGCAATAAAGGCATTGAGTTTGTCAGTGAACTACATGGACACGCCTCAAGAGTTCGAGAAGGTGACATTGAGACTCTTTCATTCTCTCACTTCCCTCCTTTACTTATCGTTCTTATTTTCCTATATTTTGCACTTGTGATTTTCACTTTGCAGACTCTTATTTTCCTTGAGTAAAATTAAAAATGATCCTTCAGTTTAAATGAGCTAAAATAAAATGAGCTAAATTTTACCTAACATTACAGACGATAATAAATGATGTTGAAATGATCAATAACAACTATTACAACTAATTCCATCAGAGAGAACTCATGACCAGCAATAACTATAACTATTATCTTTGTACTCAATGTCTTCCACAATGAAAGCGAATGTTCAGGCTTCGTTTAGGAATATAAGGAATATAAAAACATGAACAGATTAGAATGATACAATAGATTAGTTAAAACACAGGAGAACCATGACCACAAATAACTTTTGAAGGATGTCTGACACTTTTCCTAAAAGCATTTCTGCCTCTCAGGCCATATTCACTCATACTCAATGACCCCTGTCCACTTCTCAAAGTGCACAGCTGGAAACTGAAAACATTTAAAAATGTCAATTTGTTCAAGCCAGAACAATGCAAATAGATTTACATCTGAAACTTTGACATTTCAGTGAAAATACTTCATACAAGGTCAAGGCCAGCTAAAACCCTTCAGGAAAGCCTCAACAAAGTCAAACCAAGATCACATCAGGTGCTCCCTTTATGAGAGTCTCTCTCTCTCTCTCTCACACACACACACACATTGCCAGTTTTATCACATCACTCTGGATATCATTAACCACAAGCATAGACAAACCATATAAAGTCAAATAAAACAGAAAATGAACATTGGAGTAAGAGAGTAAAACATACCTGTCAGGACAGATCCCCTTCTGGCTGAGCACTGACAGAATGAAGCTCACTAGCTTGGAGAACTTCCTGCTACAGTGAAACTTTAACTCATTTTATTGAACCTAATCATTATCTAAAGGTTCCGCTGCTTAGGGTAGTGGAGCCCAGTGCTCATGGGAGTGGAGTTCTTGTCTGTATAAGTCAGTAAAAGTCGTCTGATAAAAACAAGCTTTCAAATAGGAAAAGCATGCAGGCTGAAACCAGTGGTCTTTTATCCCTCATAGTCTTACCATACCCAGATATGGAAGAGTTGAAAAGTTTATTTAGATACGATTACATCTTCTTTAAGATGTGTGGTTTTATCTATCTGTACATGTATCTTCAGTAATCCAGAGTAAAAGGTCACAGACTTTGCTCTTTGATCTGTCTCCCTTTCTCCCAGCATCACTTACATTTCTCCATTCATCTACACAACGGCATTCACTGAGCAGTCTGTAAATAATTGAACAATCATGCAATTTGTTGTTTCCATACATCAGCAGATTAGATGTGAAATGAAATTAATTATGCCATTAATGTGCAAAATATCAGCTTAATGTCAATTTAAAAAAAAAAAAAGCAACTCATTCAGCTCCAGAATTTCTGGCACCCTTTATGATGATAAGTCTCTTTTTGTAGAGAGATGGACATTATTGATATTGTCCTATATCGGACTGTTCCTTTATGCAGGACTAATATATGGTCAATACTGGGCTTTATCCAGTGGAGCATATGAGCTGTCTGACAATCATGTATTTGATGTATCTGAGGTCTTATTTTTGGAGTGTTGCCATGACACTAGTACACATAGACATGCTGAGTGTGGATGGTAGTCTGTGTGTTTGTTAGCGGATGCTACACATCCCATTTGTTTGTCTGTTCAATAGGGCTCATTTTTCAGTGTTGCAGAAAGTTTGTGTGTGTACTTGTGCTTATTATATGGTACAGACTGATGTTACTAGCAACATACAGTGGTGAACTTTTGTGAGTTTGTAAACTCTTTAGAATTTACTAGATATCTGCATAAATATGGCATAAAACATCAGATTTTCACACAAGTCCTACAAGTAGATAAAGAGAACCCAATTAAACAAATGAGACAAAAATACTAACCCCATTTCCATAAAAGTTGGGAGTTTTTTCTAAAATGCAATAAAAACAAAAATCTGTGATATGTCAAGTCTCTTGAAACTTTAATTAACTGACAAAAGTACAAAGAAAAGATATTAAACGTTTTCACTGGCCAATTTAATTGTATTTTGTAACTATAAACAAATTTAGAATTTGATGGCTTCAACACACTCAAAAAAGTTGGGACAGAGGCATGTTTACCACTCTGTTACATCACCCTTCCCTTTAATTACAATTTTTAATCGTTTGGGAATTGAGGATACTAATTGTTGCAGTTCTGCAAGTGGAATTTTTGCCCATTCTTACTTGATACAAGACTTCAGCTGCTCAACAGTCCTTGGTCGCCATTGTCTGATTCTTCTCTTCATGATGCACCATTGGAGACAGATCTGGACTGCTGTCAGGCCTGTCAAGCACATGCACTCTGTGTCTATGAAGCCATGCTGTTGTAGCACGTGCAGAACAAGGCCTGGCATTGTCCTGCTGAAATAACCATCAACTTCCTGGGAAAAGACGTTGCCTTGATGTCTCTCTAAAATCCCAATATACGCCTCCATGTCAATGGTACCTTCACACATATGCAAGTCACCCATGCCGTGGGCACTGATGCACCCCCATATCATCACAGATGCTGGCTTTTGTATCTTTCGCTTATAACAGTCTGGTTGGTCTTTTTCATCTTTGGCACGGAGAACTCGACGTCCGTTGTTCCCAAAAACAAGCTGAAACGTGGACTCATCTGACCACAGCACACGTTTCCACTGCCTTTCAGTCTATCTGAGATGAGCTTGGGCCCAGAGAACTCGGCAGCATTTCTGCATAGAGTTGATGTGTGGCTTCCTCCTTGCATAACAGAGTTTCGGGTTGCATTTCTGGATGCAGCGGCGGACTGTGTTAAGTGACAACGTTTTTCCGAAGTCCTCCCGAGCCCATGTGGTTATATTTATCACAGTAGCATGATGATTTCTCAGGCAATGCCTCCTGAGGGCTCGAAAGTCACATACATTCAACAGTGGTTTCCGGCCTTGCCCTTTGTACAATGAGATTTCTCTGGATTCCCTGAATCTTTTCACAATAGTATGCACTGTAGATGGTGAAAGACCTAAATTCTTTGCAATCTTGCATTGAGCAATGTTCTTTTTGAACTGACTGACAATTCTCTCATGAAGTTTGGTACAAAGTGGTGAGCCACGACCCCACGACCCATACACTGCACTCTAATAAGAGAATGAGAGTTCATTGTGTTTAAAATCATTCAGGCTGACTGAATTTATAGTGTTGCATTTCACAGGGCAATCATGAGAGCAGTATCAAGTTCAAGTTCATGTGGCCTTTTATTGTCATTTCAACCATATATAGTTGGTACAGTACACAGTGAAATGAAACAACGTTCCTCCAGGACCATGGTGCTACATAAAACAACACATTAACCACATGAGACGACACAGAACTAAATAAGATCTACACATTCTACATGCTATGAAACCTAAAGCAGAGATGGCTACAGTCAGGAGGAATCTCTACAGGGTGTCCCAAAAGTCTCAATATATAGAGAAAATAAACATTTTTTTAGCAAAATGTCTTTCAAAATGTTTTATACTTAGCTGTATAGCTATCAAACTATCACTTAGCTATAGCTAATATAAAGGATTTTAACAGGAAACATGGCAAGCACCTCACACGACACTGTTGCCAAACTTATTAACAAATTTAAAAAGACTGAAAATGTTTCGGACCAACTGAGAAGCGGATGTCCACGAACATCAACTGACAACTGACTTGGTGCTGGCGAACATGGTACGCTTTGTATGGAGATTTTTGGGACACCCTGTACATACAAGAATCTACAACAGGGGTGTCCAAAGTCTGGCCCAGGGCCAAATGTGGCCTGCGGTCCACAACTTCTCTATTAAACCCAATTTCTATCCTGGTAAAGCCCTTTAGAATTTAATAATAATAATAATAATAATAATAATAATAATAATAATAATACATGCATACACAAAAATTAATGAATAAATGTGCCATGCAAACAGTTAACATGCAAGGTTAAAAACTGTCGAAACACATTATATGCACTGAACATAGTTTTTGGGTTTTTTTGGGTTTTTTTCAGGATTAATTGCAACTTGGCCTGTTTTGTGTACAGGTAGGATTAAATGCAGTTTTTCTATATTACTATTTAAAGCTATTTTGGATGAACTTAATTTACTAAGCTCCTTGGGATGAGGGCACCCAGCTATTTCAATTTTGGTTAGAAAATTCAGAATGTGGTGACTCAAGAATGGCACACACAAACAAGCTCCTATTATTGCATCACATTGAATTAGCAGCAATTTGGCAGCGATAATCAGCATTTAATTTTGTACTTTGTGCAATATATCTGGGGTAAATCAATCATTTATTCCTCCAAATTCAATTTGAAGTATTTTAGTGTACTGTAAGAAATTACAGATGGGCTCTAAACAGATTCCACTCCAAGTTAGTGGAAAAGCTCATCCCTGAAAAAGGCTTAATTATCAAAGGGACAATACACCTCAGTCTCAGCAATACAGCTGCATCTCAATAAATTAGAATGTCGTGGAAAAGTTCATTTATTTCAGTAATTCAACTCAAATTGTGAAACTCGTGTATTAAATAAATTCAATGCACACAGACTGAAGTAGTTTAAGTCTTTGGTTCTTTTAATTGTGATGATTTTGGCTCACATTTAACAAAAACCCACCAATTCACTATCTCAACAAATTAGAATATGGTGACATGCCAATCAGCTAATCAACTCAAAACACCTGCAAAGGTTTCCTGAGCTTTCAAAATGGTTTCTCAGTTTGGTTCACTAGGTAAGCCACAAACATTCATTGCCAAAGAAGCTGGCTGTTCACAGAGTGCTGTATCCAAGCATGTTAACAGAAAGTTGAGTGGAAGGAAAAAGTGTGGAAGAAAAAGATGCACAACCAACCGAGAGAACCGCAGCCTTATGAGGATTGTCAAGCAAAATCGATTCAAGAATTTGAGTGAACTTCACAAGGAATGGACTGAGGCTGGGGTCAAGGCATCAAGAGCCACCACACACAGACGTGTCAAGGAATTTGGCTACAGTTGTCGTATTCCTCTTGTAAAGCCACTGCTGAACCACAGACAACGTCAGAGGCGTCTTACCTGGGCTAAGGAGAAGAAGAACTGGACTGTTGCCCAGTGGTCCAAAGTCCTCTTTTCAGATGAGAGCAAGTTTTGTATTTCATTTGGAAACCAAGGTCCTAGAGTCTGGAGGAAGGGTGGAGAAGCTCATAGCCCAAGTTGCTTGAAGTCCAGTGTTAAGTTTCCACAGTCTGTGATGATTTGGGGTGCAATGTCATCTGCTGGTGTTGGTCCATTGTGTTTTTTGAAAACCAAAGTCACTGCACCCGTTTACCAAGAAATTTTGGAGCACTTCATTCTTCCTTCTGCTGACCAGCATTTTGAAGATGCTGATTTCATTTTCCAGCAGGATTTGGCACCTGCCCACACTGCCAAAAGCACCAAAAGTTGGTTAAATGACCATGGTGTTGGTGTGCTTGACTGGCCAGCAAACTCACCAGACCTGAACCCCATAGAGAATCTATGGGGTATTGTCAAGAGGAAAATGAGAAACAGGAGACCAAAAAATGCAGATGAGCTGAAGGCCACTGTCAAAGAAACCTGGGCTTCCATACCACCTCAGCAGTGCCACAAACTGATCACCTCCATGCCATGCCGAATTGAGGCAGTAATTAAAGCAGAAGGAGCCCCTACCAAGTATTGAGTACATGTACAGTAAATGAACATACTTTCCAGAAGGCCAACAATTCACTAAAAATGTTTTTTTTATTGGTCTTATGAAGTATTCTAATTTGTTGAGATAGTGAATTGGTGGGTTTTTGTTAAATGTGAGCCAAAATCATCACAATTAAAAGAACCAAAGACTTAAACTACTTCAGTCTGTGTGCATTGAATTTATTTAATACACGAGTTTCACAATTTGAGTTGAATTACTGAAATAAATGAACTTTTCCACGACATTCTAATTTATTGAGATGCACCTGTATGTGTATAATCAGTTCAATCAGTTATAGCATGGGAGTGGCAGTGGGACATCAAGAACTGTCTCTGAACAAAGGGTTACGTAACTGTAATTATCATTCAGAAAGTCATCTGTCAAGACAATCCTATCACCTCATCATTTGGGGGTCACACCTGTAATGACATCAGTACTGTGAGAACAGAAAGTGATCACATCAAATGCTATCCTTAATTTACATTTAGAGTGAAACTTCATTTACATTACATGCAGAAAACCTGGTTTGAAATACAGTATAAATGGTCTGTGCTGATATTGTTCGGGGCTCACTTTGACTCTGAGGAACCTGAAGTGCTTCATGTACTTTACCACTGCCATGCTGCAGTAAAGTTATTCTTCATTGAGATCTTCGACATCCTCATCATTTTTTCTTACAGTACTTATACTAAGGTTTGTCTGTTTAAAACAGTAGGTTAGTGTGTTGGTAGGCCTACTAAATGTTCAGTTGGTGTTATTGCTTTTCTCCACCACTCAGAGTTTGATTAATTTTTTTTCTTTAGGTGAAATGAACCCAAACTTCGTTATGTCCACACTGTATGTGGGTGATCTGCACCCTGATGTGACTGAGCCCATGCTTGTGGAGAAATTCAGGCCTGCAGGACGCATTCACTCCATCAGGCTCTGCAGGGACAGGAAGACCAGCTCTTCACTCGGCTATGCTTTCGTTAATTTTCATCGTCGAGCTGACGGTAAAACAAACCATACAGAACACAGAAGAACACTGTTCCATACACTATTTCTGTATTTTAATACCAGTTTATAGCCTAGTTAAGCCTACATGTGTAATTCATGTATTATTATACTGCTTTATTACATGGGTAAGGTCAAGTTCTGAGGTGGTTTTGTTGAAAGATATTTTTGTAAGATTTATTTATTTTCTTAGAATAAATACTTCAATTAATGGGTTGATTCCTCTCATAGGCTTTTTCTATGTGAGATTAAACTAATTAAACACTAAGACACAGAGATTTTTATTGAAATTAATGAGCTGTAATTGATTTTGGTTCCCTCAGCTGAGAGAGCATTGGAAATGCTAAATTTTGAACTCCTTATGGGGCGGCCCATGCGCATCATGTGGTCTCAGAAGGATTCATCCCTCAGGAATGCAGGCATCGGAAACCTGTTCATCAGGAACTTGGACAAGTCGATTGACAACATGGCCCTTTATGACACCTTCTCCACCTTTGGGAAGGTCCTTTCCTGCAAGGTCTGAGCTTTGAACTGTTTGGATGCGAATAGCGTCTGTGTAGCATGATTAGAATTTTTAAAATACTTTTTAAAACTCAGTTTGAAATAAATTCTGTGTGTTGACATGACATGTCTCTCCTGTAGGTTTTAGGTAATGAGACCGGGTCAAGCGGGTGCGCCTATGTCCACTTTGAGTCTGTGGAGGCAGCGAATATGGTGATAGAGAGGCTCAACGGCAAACTGCTGAACGGCCGCAAAGTGTAAGCCACATGTAAATTACTACGCTTTACCAGCCTGGTAAACGTATTGTTTTTATAAAGACTAACAGCAGTGTTTAGATAAAGACACTAAGAGCAGTGTCTCTGTTGCGTTACAGGTTTATTGAACGATTCAAGCCCCGTGAGGAGCATGAGACTGAGGCAGGTCCCCACTCCCAAGTCTTCACAAATATCCATATCAAGAACCTGAGTGGAGACGTGGATGACACAAGGCTGAAAAACATCTTCAGCAAGTTTGGTAAGGATACCTAATAGAGAGTGTTAAGAGTTCTACACATTCAGCTAAACATAATGAGTTACGCACTTGAACATGAAATAAACACTATGAACAAATCTTGTTAGAACGTATTCTAGAGTTGAGACTGAAGCTTAAAATTGTTGCTCTGTGTGTGTGTGTGTGTGTGTGTGTGTGTGTGTGTGAGTGAAAGATAAATGTATAATTTTACAAATGATATACTGAATTTATATATTTCTGTGAAGCTGTTTTGTGACGATGTAGATTGTTAAAAGCACTATACAAACAAAATTGAATTGAGTTTAATTGAATATTGTGTGTGTGTTTTCCAGGTCCTGTGCTGAATGTCTGTATTGTGACAGATGAGAACAGGAAGTCCAAAGGTTTTGGCTATGTAAAATTTGAGAGGCACAAGGATGCGCAGAGGGTGAGTGTACACTGCAGCCAAGTGTGTTTGGGTACAATCTTGTGGAAAGTTTCCTTACAGCAGGAAAACATCTAGTTAACTTTGTGTGTGCGCGCGTGTGTGTGTGTGTGTGTGCGTGTGTGTGTACACAGGCAGTGGAGGAGATGAATGGAAAGGTGCTGTACGGCAAGCAGATGTACGTGACCCAAGCACAAACTAAAGCAGGGAGATTCAATCACAAGTTTGAACAGGTAAACACACACACACACACACACACACACAGAGTAGATGACGAATGCTTTACTGACTCTGAAAAGTGTATCTACTATGAAAATCTCCTTCAGTACTAATTATTCCTCATGGTTATTATGTTTGGCGTGTCCTAATGTGTCTCCTACAGGTGAAGATGGAAAATGACCGCTCCAGGGGGTCTGGCTTCGTGCACTCCTCGTCTTCCCAGGAAGGCATGAAGGCCAGTGAGATGAACGTCAGGATTTGGGGCAGGAAGCCGGTGTGTGTTGGTGCGGCTCAGTGCAAAGAGGAACGACCGGCTTACTTTGCCCATCAGAACATGCAGAGGACAGCGAGCATACAGGTTAACACCGTATAGAACATCTACCAACCTGTACCAGTTAAAGGGGTCCCTGGCTGCACAAAGTTTGAGCACCCGCTCTAGCTACCCCAAGTTACCACAAGAGGCTACTGCTAGATGGATAGCATAACTAACTGCCCCCTGTGATTCTGATCTGAAATAACTGAATGAAATAATGTGTGTTAATGGCTGTGTGTTACAGACTCAGAACCTGAATCTGCACTGCACTGCACAGGCCATACAGCCAGAATGTGAGTTATAGCTGTCTGATTGTATATCAGTGTTACATTTGTACACAGTGTGTGTTCAGTCTCTCCACGGCTGTGTCACATAACACTTTACTATCGCATACTACTGTACTAAATAATGTCTTAGCTTGTTAGATCAGGGTTTAGCAGCCAGGTCACTCTGACTGAACCCCTCCTCTGAGGCTACTGAATGCTAGTGTACATAAAGTGTTTCAAAACAGTTCCAACAGTTTCAAATCAATTCATGTTAATTCCCAGTGTGGTGTTTATCTGACTGTTTCCAGTTGATGCTACTCTACTAAATATCATGTAAACAGGGAGTTTGGCACCTACTCGCAAGCTATGGTGCTATACTATTTAGAATGGTTGGACACAGTTTGAGACGCAGCTACAGATAGGGCTTTTGTGTAACAGTTGAACATTTGAGCCACTTACAGTGGCTAACAGTTTTACTGATTAATTTTCACCACAAATGTACTTGCATAGCAGGATATGGTTTAGGACACAGCCTCTAACTATATGTCTTTGTTTGGTGCTTTTTTCTGTAAGCAGATGTCCAGAATATGCCCGATGTGGTTGAACCTGCACCGGTGCATCAGCAGACCACTGGCACCATCACACCATCAAGTGGTCAGGTGCCATGTGTGACTGTAGAGTGTACAGCTATAACTACACCAACATCTGTAGTTACTGTTCCAGTGGCAGACTCAGTGCCAGCTGAACACACAGTTCCATCAGTAGAAAGTGTCCCAGTTGTCAACACTGTTCCAGCTGCAGATGAGCTTCCAGCTCCAACTAAAACTGTAGATGCAGATGTTACATGTCTGCCTTCTACATCTATGGTGTCTGAAAGTGACGTGCAGCAGGACGAGGACACAACAGTAAGAGCAGCATGCACACACACACACACACACACACACACACACACACACACACACACACACACACAATAACAATATTCTGCATGCTTAATATTACAATATATAAGTGAGTAATGATACTAATCTAATTGTGTAATAATAATAATAATAATAATAATAATAATAATAATATCCTATGTTCCTAGGATGTACCCATCTGTCCACCAGCTGAGAAATGTCTGACCATCTACATGTTGGAGTCTGCGCCGGTAGATGACCAGATCCAGATGGCGCGTGAGTTCACACATATACACACAAACACATACATACATATGACTCATATACACTCCTGCTCTGCAGGTCAGTATTTTAATACACTTTTTTTACTTCCCCATTACGGTTTGGAAAATGTTTCCTTGTGTAGACTGAAAACTTCTACAAGCACCTGCTTTCAACTGCTCTTGCTTTTGTTACTCAATAAGAGGGCATAGAAAGAGTCTGGAGCCTGAGCCCCACCCATGTTATGTGATTGGATGGCTGGGACCATTCACTTTATGTCTATTCTCTCTCCCTCTCACACACGTCTCACACTCTCTCTCTGCAGATGATTATATGTTGCCACTGGTCGAGAAAATCCACCCAGCTCTGGCTAATAAGATCACCTGGATGCTTTTGGAGGGTGAGAACAACTACGAGATCATGAACATGATCGGAGATCCTGAGCTCCTGCGTGCCAGGGTGAACACACACACAGACACACACACACACACACACACACACACACACACTATTATTATTAACATTATTTTTAGGAATTATTTGTGAAGTGCATATTCAAGCAGTATACCAAATGTTTCATGTCTGATTCTTAAACATTTTTGACAATGAAATGATGAATTAGCTTTGGCCATGTGGAAGTAGTACCAGACAAACCAATCCCTCATCCCTCATGTGTTTATGTTTGTAGGTGGATGAAATGGACGCGCTCCTGAAGGCGAGAGAAGCTGGTCACAAGCCGGTGAGGACAACAACGATATTTTGTTTAAATTTATCATTACATCACAAATTACATAGTTTACACAGGGATAAAAAAAATTTCAGTCATATTAAGTTTTAGGGTTACATCAACAAAGCAGACACACACACACACACACACACACACACACACACACACACACACACACACACACACACTATGTAGTTGTGAAAAACACACATGCTGTGTAGACTAAAACCGCTCTGCATTTCTCTTTTAGGAAACCCTAAAGATGCTTTACAACAACAGTGATAACAATAAGAAGAAGAAGAAGAAGAAGAGAAAGAGCAATAAATAAACATTGTACTCAACATTGCAAATATTATAATGTGGCCTGGGTCTTGATTATTGTCATTTAAATTAGAATTTAAAGAGAAACTTTTTTTTTTAGAATTTAAAGAGAAATTGTAAATGTATTAACTCAAAATTATTAAAATCTTAAGCATTAACTGAGAAGAATATTAATAATTGATTGTCAGTTTTATGCATTGAAATTTCTCAATGTCCATGAGGAATATTTTCCTGAAGACCAATGTTAGGTTACATGGCATCTCAGACTCCATTTCCCAGAAGACCCAGCAGCCTACAAACATGGCCACCCTGGACTCCACTTCCCACAACACACACACACTCCCACGCTCTCAGTCACCGGACTTTTAATGACACATACCTGTTTTCATTCACACACCAATCACTGTGCACTATATAAGCCTCATTCTGTCACAGCCTCTCAGCAAAGTATTGTTCGTTCTGTGTGTTGCTACCAGACCAGACCAGACCAGACCAGACCAGTACCAAGCCATTAATCCTTGTTTATGTTTCCTCATTTTCCCATTTATAGTCCTTGTCCTGTTTGTGCCTGTTTGTAGATCGCCTGACCCACGCCTGTTTTTTTACTATGATTATTTCCCTATGTTTTTGGATTTGTCTGCCTGTCTCTTTATAATAAAGCTCTGAAATGCATTTGCATGCATCCCAATCCGCGTTACATGACAACCAAGAACATATTAACGCCACAGAGTCAAAACTTCATTCTATTAAGGAGATTAAGTTGTAAATGGTTGAGTTAACTTGAAATGTAAATGGCTTGATATTAACTGCTCTACTCCAGCCAGGCACAATTTCATTGGCATTGCTTGACTCATTTGCTGCCCATGATTGTTGAGGCTTACTCAGAAAAAGGGGAATATTCTTTAAATTGTGTCTTAACGAATCTGAGAATTTCTAGAACAGGAATCTGAGGCTATCATGGGCACAGTCTCACAGAAACTGGACAGTTGAAGACTGGAGAAAGGTCAACTCGCAGCAGCAGCAGGCACACACAGACAGAGGCTGCGCTGGTAGTTAAGATAAGGATAGGAGTGGAGAAGGGACATGGGACGCTGTCTCCCGGGGCAGCGGGCTGTGAGGTAAGTGTTAGAGAGGAGTGTGGTCATGGTTGCTGTGGTCTGGGCAGCGATGTGCGGGTGGGTGAGAGTTCTTATCATCGCTATCATTATTGTCTGAAAGACAAAGAAAAAGAAATGGATCAGCATTGCCATATAGACAAAATCTGCTCAAGCTGCTGAGGTTGTGGAGCCCTTTTTGCTTGCCCTTGCACTACAGCTGTAACCTACAACCATAAGTTCCAAGTTTCCATAAAAGTTGGGATTTTTTCTAAAATGCAATAAAAACAAAAAAAAAATCTGTGATTTGTCAAGTCTCTTAATTAACTGACAAAAGTACAAAGAAAAGATATTCAATGTTGTCACTGACCAATATAATTGTATTTTGTAAATACAAACAAATTTAGAATTTGATGCCTTCAACACATACAAAAAAAGTTGGGACAGAGGCATGGTTACCACTGTGTTACATCACCCTTCCTTTTAATTACACTTTTTAATCGTTTGGGAACTAAGGATACCAATTGTTGCAGTATTGCAAGTGGAATTTTTGCCCATTCTTGCTTGATACAAGACTTCGGCTACTCAACAGTCCTTGGTCGCCATTGTCTGTGTAGTGAAAATGAGCTGTTTGGGTTAATTTGATATATTCTCCACCATTTTACGTAAGTAAAAATTAGTTGTTAAATTGAGCTATCTTTATTCTCCTCCAAAGATGTAGGAGATATTAACAGATCAGCTCGAAAAGGGAAATTTGACTAATTTAGTATTACTGATCAACTATTCGTCCAGCAATAAGTTGAAACTAGTGTATTCATTAATTATGCATTAGGTATTACCTCCGTGGCCACCGGCAATAATATCCTAAACATAGTGAAACATTATTTTAAGAGCATGTAGCAGAATCACAATTCAAGGCAATAGACACGTGTAAGCAATAAGAACACGTATATATAAGAACAGACGAGACTTTACTGAACTATTCTATGACATAGAAACTAATCTAACATATAAACACACGCACACACACACACACACACACACACACACACACACAGGGTTGCAAAGGGAAAGCCACTGCTCTCCAAAAATTACTTTGCAGCCCTTCTGCAGTTTGCTAAAGATCACGTGGACAAGCCAGAAGGCAAATGGAAAAATGTTTTGTGGTTGGATGAGACCAAAATAGAACTTTTCTTTAACAGAAGCGTTATATTTGGAGAAAGGAAAACACTGCATTCCAGCATAAGAACCTCATCCCATCTGTGAAACATGGTGGTGGTAGTATCATGGTTTGGGCCTGTTTTGTGGCATCTGGCCCATAATGACTTGCCATCATTGATGGATCAATGAATTCTGAATTATACCAGCGAATTCTAAAAAAAAAATGTCAGAACAACTGTCCATGAACTGAAATTCAAGAGAAAGTGGGTCATGCAGCAAGACAACGACCCTAAGCACACAAGTCATTCTACCAAAGAATGGTTAAAGAAGAATGAAGTTAATGTTTCGGAATGGCCCAGTCAAAGTCCTGACACTGTTCTTTACTGAGGAATGGGGTAAAATTCCTCCAGGCCAATGTGCAGGACTGATCAACACTTACCGGAAATGTTTAGTTGCAGTTATTGCTGCACAAGGGGGTCACACCAGATACTGAAAGCAAAAGGTTCACATACTTGTGCCACTCAAGATATGTAATATTGGATCATTTTCCTCAATTAATCAATGACCAAGTATAATATCATTTGTTTAATTGGGTTCTCTTTGTTTAATTTTACGAGATCTGATGTTGTTCTAGGTCATATTTATGCAGATATATAGAAAATTCTAAAGGGTTCACAAACTTTCAAGCACCACTGTACATCCTCAGAAGCAGTGGTTGGAGCAATCATAATCTTGTAAAGGGATATGGTGGGATCAGATCGAGAAATAGGGACAGATATCAGGAAGAGAAATCAGACTGAAAGTTTCTGATAGAGCTTCAGCTTCAATGTGTATCACTGTTTTGTGGTAATATTTTTGTGTGTTATCCTCCTTCATTATGATGCCATCTATTTCTGTGGTGCACCAGTCCCTTTTCCAGCGAAACACCCCCACAACACGATGCCGCCATTCCCATGCTTCATAGTTGGGGTGGTGTTCTTTGGACTAAAAGCCTCACCCTTTTTCCTCCATAGTTATTGCCAATCATTATAGCCAAATAGTGCAGTTTTTGTTTCATCAGACCAGAGAACACTCTTCCAAAAGACTGGTGATCACCTGCAAATTTCAGTCTGTTTTTTTTAATGCTAGCATTGGAGTCGGGGTTCTTCTTTATTGCATGACTGCCTTTCACGCCATTGCGATGTAAGACTCCCTTAATGGCGGATGTACATACCTGGACCTCCAACTCTTAGGGTTCAGTTTAACATTGCAGATCAAAGTTCATTCATCCCTGGGAGTTATTTTTGTCTCTTTCCGGAAAGATGCAGCATCTGTGTGGTCTCTTGATTTTTATATTTGCATACAATTGTTTGTGGTACCTTCAGTTGTTTGGAAATTGCTCATAATGAGGAAGCAGACTTGTGGAGGTCCTCATTAGCCTAGGTGTCCGTGAACTTTTGGCCTCAATTGTAATGCTTATGGATACAACAGTCACAAAATATCAAACAATAATTTACAGAGCTACAAAGTCCATTACCTGCTAGTGACTGCTACAAAATTGTTTCCTACAAAAATAATACAAAATAATACAAAACCATCTGATTTTGAGTAGTGGCATCATACCACAAACATTACAATGCTTATAATATTATTCAGAACCATGGTTTTCTAAGTGGGGGTCTACGAAGCATAGCCTGGGGGTCCGTGATATGAACCTCAATAACCCAACAAAAAAAAAAAACCTATAAATAATGTCAAATTGTATCTAATTAAAATTGTAATAAAACAGTGTACTCAGAGAATGGAATGTTAAGGACTAAAAATCTTTATGTCTTCAGTAAATAAGCAAAATTTTACAGATTTAAATATACATTCAATAACTAATATTTGAATAGTTTGAATATTTGAATAGGATTATGATCATAAATTAATTCTGTATTAAGGGGGTCTGTGGATTTTTATTTATTTATTTATTTTACAGGTAAAGGGATACCTGGCTGCAAAAAGTTTTAGAACAGTTCAGAGCAAACTGCATCAGGTCAGCAGAGTATTTTAGTGTTTTATGACTGTTTTATAATTTAGGATTATGATTCTTCATACTAAAACAGTCAATGTAGTAAAACAGACTTGAATGTTTTCCAGAATTCATTTGGATTCATCATCACTACTACCCTTATTTAAAGAGAGCTGCACAAAACAGTGCACAGAACACAGAGGTCAAAAGTCAGTGTTCAGAACCTTGACTTTATATTCAATAATAATTTTAATACAAACTTTTATTTAAAAAAAATAACCTTTGTAAGATTTACAGTCACAGTACTTACATAAATTCATTGCGCTAGATTTTTTCCATCCATCAAATCCACTCTTTTATGTGTTTTGTGTCTGTGTGTGAGTGTTTTCTGCCATGTCTTGGGTTTTGGAAGTAGTGCTCTGGAAGGCATATGTGATATGACTGTGTGCATGGTCCAAGTAAACATCACCATATGACGGGATGGTTCCAGAAAAATGCTTCCAATGCATAAGCTCAGACATGCTGACCCGCTGTGGAACACTGGCACCATCGGCACGGCGACCCAACTGACACGCCCTCCCTGTAGCCATGGGTACGTCTTCAACCACACCTTGCAAATTTAACAGAATAAAATATAATTAATTAAATGTAACTTTAAGACAAAATCAAAATTATTTACATTGTAATGTATTATTGTAATCTAACTAATTACTATTCTAATCTAACATTACTATTGCCCTAAATTTGTAAATTGATTGCAACGTGCTTACGTTTTTCCACACTGCATATACAGTTTCATACACAAAACAGTGCTTATTATCACTGCCTCAAATCAGAATGAAAATAAAAGGAGCAACCAAGAAAACCTCAGATGTGTTCTGATTATGATGCATATAAGCACATCCATTAATCCATTACACAACCACAGAGCAATGCTTCCATGGATTAGACAACAATTATATATATACAAATGATCCAGAATGTAATGTGTATTACCTGGCATTCTTCCATCCCCTAAGCACTTGCAGCCGAGCAGGTAGTGAGTGAGGCAGTCGGTATTAGGGTCAAAGGTGAAAAGGTCACGCAGCTCCTCGGCTGAGAAGTTGATGTGCTCACCCTTTTTCCCGAGGTCTACCACTGTTCCAGAAAGTCCCTGCTTACTCACCTGTCTCTGGTAGATCTTCTCCTCTATGGTACCTGACAGAGAAAAAGATCACACTGAAAACAAATGTTATTTCCCCCTGTGGTCACAGCATCTAATTTCAGCTAGATCTAGCACTAGATTACAAGGTAACATCCCTTTGTATTATAAAAAGGGAGTTTATATATGGTGATCATAGAGTAACTCCCTGGTTTAAATTGGATGTGTGTGGCCTGAGAAAACCCTTGACATTTTCTATTCTATTTTCTATAGTTCGGAAAACTACAAACATTCTTGACAGCAACTCGATCAGTGTGTGACTTTCACTCTGTGAAGAAATCACATTTAACTAGCAAGGTTTTAGACATCTTTAGGCAGATGTCTTTTCACCACATTTGTTAAACTATCATAATATTTGCAGAAGGATAGCCTAAGCAAGACATTTTGACATAATTCAGCCTACCCCATCTGACTGGTTTTCCCAGACCACCTAATATATTGCAAAGTTGCAGATTTACTAAAAGCAAACAGAAATATTTAATGTCAAGGGGTCCATTTTTCTGTGAAAACAGTATGAAAGTAGGGAATAGAGATGGAGTGGTAATAACATTACAGTAGTGTAGTCTACAGCAGGTAATGGGGTGTTACAGGTGTTACAGTGATAGGCCGTGGCCGTTAGCAGACTGTTGTTGGCCTAGGAGAGGGAAAGGTCATGGTATTACAAGTGTGAGCAGTAGTATTATTGTACAACCTGTTGTTAGAAATCTGTAGATGTGAACTGTTTTCTTCTGCCCATCTCTCCATACTCGGGCCATGGCCTAGAACATTAATACAAATATATTATCATGATCATGATCATGGTGACAAGCATGATCATGGCGATGAGACTGAAATATACTGAAATTTGCATCATTTGTACAATAGGTGTAAGCAGGGTAAATACATTATAATAATAGAGCATTACTGTACTATGGCATTGTTGTTATTTTTGTTGTCAAACTGTGCAATGATTGGTGTGTGAGGAAAATGTGGACGCAAGTAGCAAAACAAGTGCAAAGAGATGTGGACCAGTTTTGGAACCCGGATCCTGTTCACCATTACTACATTAGAAGGCAGTAATGAACATGCATGTACAGGTGAGGCAGTCTAATAAGTCAGGCAATTATAATATTTATCTAACCAATTGGTCTAGTGTGTCTATTAAGTATTTATTTTATTATACATAAATGATTATGAAATATTAATTTTTTTTATTTTATTTTAGTGTTTTTAGTCATTCTGTGCTTTCCGTCATTGTTAGTTGTTAGGTGTGAGGAGTGGTTTTAAGCATACTTGTGTTCATGTTACAACCCATAAGTTTAACAACCCATAACCATAACATTACATAATTTGTAATAATTAATTTCATAATAAATAAAAAAATATTTGATAAAATGTAATTACTAGTTACATCATTATCATAATCAAACTATTTACAAATTAAAATACATTAACACTACATACTCAAAATATCATTTGCTGCTATAGAACTGCACAAGGATCACAGAAACTCATATGCTCAAACTCAGCACCACCTAGTGGCTGATGTCTGTGCTTCATAAAGAGCAGTAGAAGTGCAGTTGATAATTCCTGATTTGTATAAGTGCTAGCAGTAGGAAATAAAAATAGAGAAGGTGAAACAGTGTCATGTTTGTAAAGGCATAAGTTTAAGCATAAGCATATGAAGCAACAGTATATTCTTTATGGTGTGGTTAAAATATAACAGTGTGTGGTGCAACATGTTGATTTCCTTTGCATGACTCAGACCACTTGGACTCTACTTGGACAAACCTGTATGTCATTAGCTGGGTTCCAGTCTATATCATACAAAACCAGATGGGAGGCGCCAACAAGATTAAGCCCTACTCCTCCAGCCTTTGAACTGAGAAGAAACAGGAAGTGGCAGGAGTCCGGACGGTTAAAGGAGTCTACAATTCGCTGTCGCTGGGCAACAGGTGTCTGTCCATCAAGCCGACACCAGGTGTAACCAAGGTGAGCACAGAGGTCTTGCAGCAAGTCAAGAGTCTGTGTATAATTAGACACCAGCACAACCCTGCAAACAAGGGAGAGTAAAGAATAAAAGAATCAACCAGATCTTGCCCTTAAGTCAAAACAGACATATTTAAATACAGCGCTATGCATAAGTATTCACCCCCTACTGAAGTTTTTGAAGTGTTACAACATGGAACTGAAATGGACACTATTTGAATGGGGTGGTTCAATATAGTTTGGAAAATTATTCATAAGTAAAAAATTATCATAAGTATTCATCCCTGTTGCTTTGAGATGCCTAAATTAGTTCTAGTGCAACTAGTCGTCATGTGAAGTCAGAAAATTTACTGAATAGAGTCAACTTGTGTGCAGGTAAAGTGTCATGCAATCTCATTATAAATACATCTGTTCCTGGAAGGCAAAGAATGTTCAAGAATAGCAACAATCAAGGTAGAATACAGCAGAACAGTCACTCTGCTCTGGGTGAGACCATCCACAATAAATCAGTGACTGGTTAAGGAGTTTCGTCAGAGAAGCAACCAAGCAGCCAAGAGGCCCATCCTATCTGACTTAGCTTGAACAATTCTGCTGAGAAAAATGAGCAGAAATATCAGGAACCAGATATGCAAAAACTGACAGAGAGGCTTGCGGCTGTAATTGCAGCCAAGGCGGTTCTACCAAATACTGACTGCTTTTTCAACTTTGTGTCTTGCACCTTCAAATGTTAGGCATATTGTGCTGATATAACTATATCAACTAATTATATCAACATGCAATATTGTTGACGAAAAAAGATAAGACAAAAATGTAGTTTAAAAAATAAAAACTTTCAAAATCTCTCTTTATTTTCGTCAACAAAAAAGAGGAGACAAAATATTATAGACTGTTTTTTTCCCCCTGAAAGCGAACTCTGCTCATACATGTGAGTTCCGCACATAAGCTTAGTGGGAATATTCTGAGTGTGGTTGCGCAATGTTGACTTTCCTGATTGGCCATACAGTAATACCTACAGGTTGCAGCCAATGGGAATGCTTCTCTATCAGTGTGCGTCCTCACAAGACTGATCAGACCACCTCAGGCAAGTTAACGGAGTCTTAACAAAGCCGAAGATTTTAACATAAACAGTTACAGTGCTGTGAAAGTCTATTTGCCCCATCCTGATTTCTTCTGTTTTTGTGTATATCTCATACTGAATTGTTTCAGAAATTAAAGATAAGACAAAGCAAAGGCAACCTGAGTAAACACAAAACACAGTTTTTAAATGATAATGTTATTTATTGAAGCAAAAACTGTACCAACTGGGCCTGTGTGAAAATGTATTTGTCCCCGTAGTTACTAATTCCCCAAATCTATGAAACTGCATTCATAATGGGGTTCAGCTGGACTAGACGCAAACAGGCCTGATTACTGCAAACGCTGTTCAATCAAATCAACACTTAAAGAACAACAACAACAACACTTACTCCGCAACACTTATAGAATTTTTTCAACAGCATGAAGTTGGTTAAAAGGTCTTACCCAGTAACACACTATGCCAAAGTTGAAAGAAATACCAGAAATGATGAGGAAGAAGGTGATTGAAATACATCAGTCTGGGAAGGGTTACAAAGCTATTTCAAAGGCTCTGGGACTCCAAAGGACCACAGTTAGAGCCATTATCTCAAAATAGAAAAAACTCGGCACAGTAGTGAACCTTCCCAGAAGTTGCCGACCTTCCAAAATTCCTCCAAGGGCACAGCAACTACTCATCCAGGAAGTCACGAAAGAGCCAAGGACATCAAAGAACCTACAGGCCTCTCTTGCATCAATAAATGTCACTGTTCATGACTCCACTATCAGAAAGACACTGGGTAAAAATGGCATCCATGGAATAGTGGTGAGGCGAAAACCACTGCTAACTAAGAAGAACATTAAGGCTCATCTGAATTTAGTCAAAACACACCTTGATGATCCTCAAACCTTTTGGGAGAATGTTCTGTGGATTGAGGAGTCGAAAGTGGAACTGTGTGGAAGACAGGGATCTCGTTACATCTGGCGTAAACCAAACACAGAATTCCACAAAAAGAACATCATACCTATGGTCAAACATGGTGGTGGAAGTGTGATGGTGTGGGGATGCTTTGCTGCTTCAGGGCTTGGGAAACATGAATTCTTCTCTCTACAAGAAAATCCTAAAGGAGAATATCCTAGAAGTAAGTCCACCTCTGAATGGTTAAAAAAAAAAAAAAAGCTAAATTAAAGTTTTGGTGTGGCCTAGTCAAAGTCCTGACTTTAACCAATTGAGATGCTGTGGCAGGACCTTAAACGGGCAGTTAATGCTCGAAAACCCTCCAGAGTGGCTGAATTAAAGCAGTTCAGGGCCAAAATTCCATCACAGTGCTGTGAAAGACTAATCTCCAGTTATCCTAAGTATTTGTCTGCAGTTATTGCTGTTAAAGGTGGCACAATCAAGTTTAAGGGGGCAATTCATTTTTCACATGGGTGATAGGTGTTGGATAACTTTTTCTTTTGCTTAAATAAATAACATTATGATTTAGAAAATGTATTTTGTGTTTACTCCAGTTGCCTTTGTTTTATCTTAGATTTTGTTTTAATTTCTGTAACAATTTAGTATGAGATATACACAAAAACAGTAGAAATCAAATACTTTTTCACACCACCATTTTTGTTGATAGTGCAAGGATGTGTATGACTGTACTTGTCTGTGCAGTTGACATGCTTTATAGCAGCCAAAAGGTCTGCGAGCACCAGCAACTTCCCAGAGTCTCCTGTGCAAAAACTTCCAGTGACGTAGGTCTCAGGAAAAAGGTCTACACGGAGGCCGTCATATAAATCATCAGTCTTCTTCTCCTGAAATGCAGGCCAAAGAGCAAACGTAAGGAAATACCATGCCAAATAAATATCTCTATATACAACGCATGTTCAAAGATTGTGCTCCAAATCAGCGTTCCAAATAATTTCCCTCTTACCTCAAATCATTCAGTTAACCAGCCATTTTTTTTTTTTGCACTGGCACTATGAGACTAATCGCAGACAAGAAAGCCTTAAAAACTGAGATACCACTGCCTGGTGAACATACACATTTTATTGTCACAAATAATTTTTTTTTCTTTCATTTTCTTTCATTTTGTAAGGGTGAAATTAGCTCCTCACTAGTCAGTCATGAAAGAAATTAATGTGCATCTACAAGGAACACAAGCAGTTGTCAATGTATCATCACAAACCTTTATCGTGTTGTAAAGGAGCCCAGGGTGGTTGCACAGTTTCTTCAGAGCATTAATGCAGGCAAGATGAGGGCTGTGTGTGAAAGCATGTGTGCTGGCTGCAGCGAAACAGGCCCTGACAGGTCGGCTAGAGAGCAGCTCATTGTACAGCTGCACCTGCAGCTCTGTGGGCCGGCAAAACACCGTCCATTCCAGTCGCCCAGGTAAGAAGCGGTTGATGATCTCTTGAGTCCGTCGTAGTGTGAATGCGCCGGTCAGCCGAGCAAGTTCTGCTGCTCGCTCCTCACCTATGCACCTCTCCTCCTAAAACAGATTTCAGATCTCACATACACACTGTACTTGCTCACAATTATCAAATTATATTTGCCTTAAACAAGTGGGAGGCAC
Source organism: Cranoglanis bouderius (assembly GCA_023630585.1). Classification (NCBI taxonomy): domain Eukaryota; kingdom Metazoa; phylum Chordata; class Actinopteri; order Siluriformes; family Cranoglanididae; genus Cranoglanis; species Cranoglanis bouderius. Next base: position 20,073,648 of record CM042539.1, read on the forward strand.
AAACATATACACACATACAAACTAAATATATGTATTGATTTATTTAATTTTTGATGTGTGCGCTACCTCAGTGCAGGTCGGCTGGCGGGATTTGAGGATTGGTTCTTCATAAATCTTTCTGTAGGCTGCTGAAGTTCCCAAAATGCCTGGATTCACAAACTCAATAATGGAGTAGAACTCTTGGAGATCGTTCTGCACAGGGGTGCCTGGTGATGATTATAGACACACACTAAAATTGTAGTATTATTTCTTTATTTTGATCTATGATTGGGTCTGTCTCAGTCTGCAAGATTTCAGACCAAAACCAATTATCTGTTTATCTTCAGGGACACAGACAGTGCAGTTATTTACATTAGTCCTAATGGGACTTTGCTATGAAGATAACTCTGCAATTATTATGCAACTTAAAGACTGCAGTAGCAATTCAGTTAAATAAAATACTGTTAAGTATTATTAAGTAAGGGTAATTTAGGCTAACCGGAATGTTTTTTGGAGAAGGGAGAAAACCAGAGAAACTGGATGAACCCCACAAGGACATGAGGAGAACATACTCAGAGCAATTCCACAAAGGCAGTAACCTGAGCTCAGGATTGAATCAGTGACCCTGGAGGCTGAGACGGCAGTGCTATACAATGAGCTTACCATGTTTTCTAGTTCAGTCAAGTGCATTTTTGTGATATGTTTTGCATTTCTAATCATTTCTAGCCAAATACAAACTCCACATGAAACAGGTAGAAGCCATTAACAAGAGTGGGAAAGTAAAGAGAGTTTGTGTGTGTGTGTGTGTGTGTGTGTGTGTGTGTGTGTGTGTGTGACTAACCTGTAAGTATTACCCGACGTTCACAGGCCAGGGTGGTGAGGGCGCTGGCTGTCTTGATATTGCTGTTTTTAAGCCGATGGCCCTCATCACATATGACCAGACCAAACTCCAGCTTCTTTAAAGTGTCTATAGAGCGCAGGAGCATCTCATAACTGATCACCATCACAGGAGACCGGGGACAGGATATGAAGTCCTCCACACGGTTGTCCTGTGGGAAAAAAAAAACATGCACAAGTACATGAGGTATATCCAATGGCTTGTGAATTACTGTAGCTAAATAAACTCAGTCCAGAATAGACATAAACACACTTTTGACTTTGAAGCACATAAGAACAAACACACACACTGAGACAAACCTGGTCAACAGTGTAAACGCTGATCCTCTCTCTGCCAAGCCATTTGTTGAATTCAACAGCCCAGTTTTTCACCAGGCTACCGGGGCAAACCACCAACCCTCTCTTCAGTACAGGCCGCCCACCATAAGGCCCCTGCCTCAGTAGAGTCCACAACACACACACACACTGCAGTGTCTTCCCCAAACCCATCTCATCCGCTAAAATGGCACCACAGCGGCCAGCCAACCTGCAACATACAACACATGCACACTGACCTTCTTCAGTTCTAATCAGAAAAATTACACTCACCATCCAGTTTATTAGGAACACCTGTACACCTTCCCATTAACACAATTATCTAATCAGCCAATCATGTTGCAGCAGCATAAAGTCATGCAGATATAGGTCGAGAGCTTCATGTCAATTGGTAATAGACCAAATCTCTCTTCACTACTATAAACAAACTCCTTCAACCTTTCCTGGCTGCATTATTAGTTGATTACTTCAATGCTTTCCTAAGACTTTAATGATAAAATTAGCTAAATACACAGATGAGCCAAAACATTGTGACCACCTGCCAAATATGCTGTTGGTCCTCCTCATGCCAGCAAAACAACTACGACCTGCCAAGGCATGGATTCTACAAGACCTCTGAAGGTCCTGTGGTATCTAGCAACCAAACGTTAGCAGCAGATCCTTTAAGTCCTGTAAGCTGCGAGGTGGACCTGCTACAGATTGGACTTGAACTCTTTATCATGTTCCTCAAACCATTCATAAACACAATGTGCGCCCTGCATGATCCAGCTCAAAGAAGCCACTGCCATTGGGGAATAGTATTGCCATGAAGGGGTGTACCTGGTCCGCAACGTTTTAGGCTTAGGTAGGTGGCACGTGTCAAATCAATGTCCACATGAATGGATGGACACAGGGTTTCCCAGCAGGCCACTGCACAGAGCATCACACTCCCTCCACTGATTTATTCCTAAACTGCATCCTGGTGCCATCACTTCCCCAGGTAAATGGCACAAATGTACCTGGCTATCCACGTGACGTAAAAGAAAACAGGACTCATCAGACCAGGCAACCTTTCATTACTCCAAGGTCCAGTTCCGTTGTTAGCATGAGCACTCGGACTGGTCTATGCAGCCCCATAGGTAGCAGGATGTGATGCACTGTGTGCTGTAACACATTGCTCCCATAACCATCATTAGAAAAAACCTTGTCCCAGTTCGTGGTTTGTCCCTCCTTGGACCAATGTTGGTAGGCACTCACCACTGCCGACCAGGAGTACCCCACAAGCCTTGCCGTTTTGAAGACGCTCCGACCCAGTCGTCTGGTCATAACAGTTTGGCCCTTGTCAATGTTGCTCAGGTCTACACACCTGACCAATTCTTCTGCATCCAACACATGCTACAAAAACTGACTCCTCACTTACTAATATATCCCAGACCTTGACATGCACCATTGTTATGAGATGATCAATGTTATTTGCTTCATCTGTGAGTGGTCATAATGTTTTGGCTCATCTGTGTATAGTCATGATTTCAGACAGCTTACCCCTGAATCGAAAATAGTGATATGCTCTTTTTAGGAAGGGTCTCTCTTTTATGTCCTTTGGAGATGTTTGTGGCATCACAGTTCCAAACCTTTACAGATAACAATAATCTTAGTGTCTTTCAGTCTTCTATCTTCCCTGTCACTACCGCCCCTTATACCACACAGAGGTGGACAAATCAGTAGCTTGGGCATGTAGGACAAGCAGATTCTGTTTCCAGGCTAAAACTTGCCACAAATCTGTGATTATGGAAAAATGTCTACAAAGTGTGTTTTTCATAACAGTGTGGGGCAAAAAAGAGAAACTCTCCTACCTCATTCCCATGAGGCATTCATATAGGAAGACCACACCCTCCTTCTGATGTGGTCGCAGATGATTTGTTAGGTGAGGGTCCACAACCACGTCCACTAAAGGGAGTCCATTTTTATTAGAAAGCCACTGCTGATTGGCTGAGGGCCGAGGCATCACGAGGGCTCCTGATTAGAGAAATTCCAAAAGTCAGTTATTATTAATAACTAATAATTAACTTTTAAATGTTAAAAGTTAAATGTAAACTGCTAGGTGTAAGGACCATTTTTAATATTTCTACTTTTTCCAGAGTCATTGGCCTTTTACTAAATTACAGTTAAAAGTTTGAAACTTTGACTCCAGGGCATTTATTTAACACAAACTGACAAGTCACCATATACTTTACACAATACTTTTTTAATGCTTATATTTTGCTGAATGACCATTAAGTATATTAAGTGCATTTGATTTGATGTATTCTTTTAAGACAACACAGGGTAGTTTAAAAAAAACAGAACAACAAATTGACAAACTGCATAGCAGGCGAGTATTACTGCATCCCAAAATAGAAGAGCCTATCAGGTTCCAAGTGCTGAGCAATCTCGTTAAGGAGAGTAAATGAATCTTTGTACAACAGCCAAGTAGGAAGCTCAGGTTACCAAAATTAAATGGTTGTAGGAATGGGTGGGTTTAGTTTATTTACAACAATGGAGGAACTGAGGTGCTCTTTTCCCTCAAGACAGCTTTACCAATTTTCAGCAAAATATGATGGGTTGATAGTTTCCTTCTGCATCTCACTTTTTAGCCATTTTATTAGACACCAAAGTTTGAGATTTTGAAAGTTTGAAATGTCAGTTTCACTTACTTCTTCTGGTGTAACATTAGCTAAGGTATGACGGTGGAAGAATTCACCTCACACCTCTCTCCTCTGTCAAATGAAAGCTCAAAACCCATCTTTTGTCTCAATGCTATCAGTCTTTCATTGGTAACTAATCAGTTCCTCTATCCATCTGCTCTTATCTCTATTTTGTATATAGTATCTTGCTATATAAGATCTTATTTGTAATTACCTATTTGTTCACTGATGTCAGGTTCTGTAAACCAACCTTGAGTTTGAGAAAGGCACAATATGAATTAAACAACTACTACTTTTTCCATTCATTCCTTTTCAGTAACCACTTTATCCTGGTCAGAGTCACATTTATTATTTATAAATAAAAACAATGAGAGCTGATGAGCAGTTTACAATTTCTTTGATATCTCCAGACACGCTTCTGTTAACATCAAACAATGTAAAGTTCAACACTTGAGCTTCAAATCATGACATTTTTATTAATTACAGAAATATTTTATTCATTTATAGTTACATTTAATATTGTGAAATGTCCACAAAAGTTAGTTCCTGTTATTGCTTAAGTCTTTTTATCTTGAATTTAATAAGACAAAAAAAATTTCCTGAAGACCATCCTGAAGACTTTCCTCATCCTGAAAGTTACAAACTTTCAACTCTCAATGATTACACCCATTGTACAGTGAGGGAAAAAAGTATTTGATCCCCTGCTGATTTTGTACGTTTGCCCACTGACAAAGAAATGATCAGTCTATAATTTTAATGGTAGGTGTATTTTAACAGTGAGAGACAGAATAACAAAAAAATCCAGAAAAACACATTTCAAAAAAGTTATAAATTGATTTGCATTTTAATGAGGGAAATAAGTATTTGACCCCTTCGACTTAGTACTTGGTGCCAAAACCCTTGTTGGCAAACTCAGAGGTCAGACGTTTCTTGTAGTTTGTCCACTCCTTTGTTGCTTTGGCTGTGTGTTTTGGGTCATTGTCATGCTGGAATATCCATCCACGACCCATTTTCAGTGCCCTGGCTGAGGGAAGGAGGTTCTCACCCAAGATTTGACAGTACATGGCCCCGTCCACCGTCCATCGTGCAGTTGTCCTTTCCCTTTAGCAGAAAAACACCCCCAAAGCATAATGTTTCCACCTCCATGTTTGACGGTGGGGATGGTGTTCTTGGGGTCATAGGCAGCATTCCTCCTCCTCCAAACACAGCGAGTTGAGTTGATGCCAAAGAGCTCGATTTTGGTCTCATCTGACCATAACGCTTTCACCCAGTTCTCTTCTGAATCATCCAGGCAAACTTCAGACGGGCCTGTACATGTGCTTTCTTGAGCAGGGTGACCTTGCAGGCGCTGCAGGATTTCAGTCCTTCACGGCGTAGTGTGTTACCAATTGTTTTCTTGGTGACTTTGGTCCCAGCTGCCTTGAGATCATTAACAAAATCTTCCCGTGTAGTTCTGGGCTGATTCCTCACCGTTCTCATGATCATTGAAACTCCACGAGGTGAGATCTTGCATGGAGCCCCAGACCGAGGGAGACTGACAGTTTCTTCCATTTGCGAATAATCGCACCAACTGTTGTCACCTTCTCACCAAGCTGCTTGGCGATGGTCTTGTAGCCCATTCCAGCCTTGTGTAGGTCTACAATCTTGTCCCTGACATCAGTGGACAGCTCTTTGTTCTTGGCCATGGTGGAGAGTTTGGAATCTGATTGATTGATTGCTTCGGTGGACAGGTGTCTTTTATACAGGTAACAAGCTGAGATTAGGAGCACTCTCTTAAAGGGAGGGAGGGCCCGTTACCTGTGTAAAAGGCACCTGGGAGCCAGAAATCTTGCTGATTGATAGGGGATCAAATACTTATTTCACTCATTACAATGCAAATCAATTTATAACTTTTTTGAAATGCATTTTTCTGGATTTTTTTTGTTGTTATTCTGTCTCTCACTGTTAAAATACATCTACCATTAAAATTATAGACTGATCATTTCTTTGAAACGTACAAAATCAGCAGGAGATCAAATACTTTTTTCCCTCACTGTAAATGCGCTGATGTGGAGCATCCGCCATACAAAATCCTGTGTAAAATGTTACTATAGAAACGATAACATATTAGAACTAGCACATTAATATAAACCTTGCACCCAGTCTTGCAACCTAAGTTGAAGATTGGAAAAACATCACCTGGTCAATCCTCAACTCTCCTGTGTCCTCTGTATCCTCAGATTCCTGTTCTTGCCTGACAGGAGTAGAACCCATGTGATATTCTGCTGTTGTAGCTCATCCACCCCAAGGTTCGATGTCTTGTGCTTTCTGAGAGGCTTTTCTGTTCACCACGGTTGTAAAGAGTGGTTATTTAAGTTACCGTACCCTTTCTGTCAGCTCGAACCAGTCTGGCCATTGCCCTCTGAGCTGTCTCATCAGTACTTTTCTACCTGCAGAACTGCCACTCACTCGATGTTTTCGTACCATTCTGTGCACTCTACATTCTGTAAACTCTAGACACTACTGCAGGAAAGTCTCAGGAGATAAGCAGTTTCTGAAATACCAACCAACCACCATGCCACTGTCAAAGTCACTGAGATCACATTTTTCCCCAGTCCGATGTTTGGTGTGATCATTAACTGTATGTGAATGATTTTATGCAATGTGCTACTGACACATGATGCCACATGGCTGATTGAATAATTGAATGAATGCAGACCAGCTCATTGGTCAGTGAGTGTAAGTAAATTTTTAAGTATTTGGGTTTTGGGCACTAGAAATTGAGAAAACATTTAACATGTAAACAAACAAAATAGACTGATTTGCTTTTATTTGATTTGTCAGCTGCTGGACTTTTACTAGAGGGAGAGTACTTAATGTTATCTCTGCTTTCACTTGAGTTTCATATGCAAGGCCAGTTATGTACCTGGGCTATTAGGGTCATGTCTGGGCTTGCACACAGGCCCCTCAGGTTCGGGCGATCTCATAGTTGAATCCTTCAGTGCTGGTCTGGCAAAGGGTTTGGCCAGCTGAGGTCTCTGATGTCTGGCTGGTGCTTTAGCAGTCGTCTCTAGAGGAACCTCCACAATGGCATCTTGAAAACATCGTCCCTTAGCGTAGTCTTCATCTGAGATGACTCCCATGACCTCGATCTGCTTCCCTCCTACCATTAAAGTCTGGCCCTCACACAGACTCTCCAGCTCAGATGCTTTGTAACCTGACCCTTAAATACACATTCACAAAGTAAGTTGCAGCTGGAAAAATGCTCATGAGAAAAGTAAATGTATAACTATGCACACTTAACTGACTTGTGCTGGAAGCTTAATATGTTACAAAGAAAAGCTCAGGGCAGGCTCAGAAACACAAATTGTCAATGCAACTGTAACATTGTAAAGTAACACCGAGTGTGAAAAAAGAACACTATGTAAATAAAATTAACCTCTCAAAAACAAGCTGGTAGGTGGATCGTCTACGTGAAGTTGCCCCTAGGTATGAATTTGTGTGTGTGCATGGTGCTGTGTGATGGCCTGGGAATTCATCCACGGTGTATTTCTGCCTCACGCCTACTGTTCCTTGTATAGGCTCCGGATCCAATGTGACTCTGACCAGAATAAAGTGGTTACTGAAGATGAATGAATGAATCATTTGCCATGCCCTGTATAGCTACGTGACTGTGTCTTGCAATACAGAGTCTGAGCAATGCACAACAAGATGAATCATAAGAAGAGGATTTTTAAACTCCCACACTAGATTACCACCCCGATTTTGGTGCAAGGACAGAAGCTAGTCGTCTAAGCAACCCACGCATAATCCTGCTTATACACCATTTGTAAAAACTTTATAAGCCTAAATGTGTGCGGTGGTGTGTTCACCTCGTCCAATATCTCTTCCCTCCATGTCTTTGAGCACGACGCTGCGTCCCGTGGCCACGAGCACAGCATCACCTTCCCAGCGTTTGTGCTTCCTGGAGGATGCCTTGCACCACATTACACTGTAGTATCGTGCTAAAAAAACACATGCACAAGCTCATTAATGAAAAACGACTGTAAATGGGTAGCATTTCTAATGGTTATATTTCATTTGAAAAATGATACTCAACATAGGAAGCGTGCACACACACACACACACACACACACACAACTGTAGCATTTGCTTGGACAACTAAGTATTTAGTATACATACTTATACCACGGTCTGTCTGAATACTCGACTCTGATTGGCTGGAAGGTGTGCGTTAAAACCGTATATACCACAGGTAGTTCCAGTCAGTTTAATCACCATTCTAAATGAATTCGCTGCCTATAAACAACTGTAACCATAGTAACATACAGTTAAACTAACAGCTTCATTATTAGTAAAGACGTGGCACAGACACAGGTAATTCACACTAATGCACAATTTCTCTCTCTAATAACTATTTACTATAATTCATTCAAATAAATGTCATCTTACCACACTATTTTATCTCTGTGTATGATTTAGAGCTGGCAGAATTCTAGATCTAACGACCCGTATATAAATTAACTAACGAAAATGAACCGTCCACGACTAGGTGGGTGTTACACGATTTTAAAGCACTCCACTTCGCGTCAGGTGGTTCTCTGCCTCCACGTCGTGCATTAAAACCGTGTAACGCCCACCTAGCCGTGGATTATCCCTTACTAAACTCACCTGACCTTTGCTAGAATTCAGCCTCAAGTTATTCAAGTTATATGTGACAAAAATTAAAAGTTTGTTTTAAGAGAAGGTCGTCAAGACTGACAATTTTTAACATTGTTTTTTTTATTTATTTATTTAAAGCTATCAAGTTTGCAATGGCGAGTAACTGAAACACCATCTTCAAAATGTTATAAATGAGTCACCTTGCATAGGCTTTACCTGCATTTTGTGTATCCTATGCAATGTGAAGCAGTTCTTATATAGGACTATTCCAAATATGTATCAACCAATCAGAATACAAGCTTGGGAAATAAAATAAACATGACTACAAAACCAAAAATTACTGCTTTATTATTGCAACAAAATACAATCATGTCTGTCTCATATTCACAGATAGATAAGACAACTTGTTATACAGACAGAAAAAGTAAATCAAATAAAATAGTCATTACTGCCAAATAGTTAAAACTGTACACGCCAGCAGTGTTACTGGCTTTACACTACTTTAAACTCTGCGAGTTTGTTACATTAGCGGCAGTCCATGGCGTAGCCGCGCAGCCCTTAGTTTCTCCACTTTGACCTTTGACCTCAAGAGCTCCTCCTCCAACTGTTGCTTTCTTTTTAGCCCCTCTCTTTTCTCGTCTAGATATTGTCCAAGCTTCCTGTGGTTGGCCAGTAAAAGCTCATGCTCCTCTCGCATCATCTGCAAAGACTCTGCCTCCAGTGCAGGGTTTCTAAACAAAACACCGCCCCTCTCATACAGGCTGCGTCTGGACGCGGGTGCTGAAGGTGACGGAGGGAGATGCACAGAGGAGGGGCAGGGTGAGAGGGAGGCTGCGTAAACGTTCGAGACTAGTTCTTCTTCCTCTTCCTCCTCCTCAACTTCATTCTCAGTCTGTGCAATGGGTTCCTGACTGTGTGGAGTTGTTAATGTAACAGGTGAATCGTGCGGGACTACTATTTGGAGATCAGGTGGAGGTTTGACATCCTCTGACTCCACCCTCACCACTCTGGCCGCAGGTGTGTAGTCCGGCATGGTAGGAAGAGACGAACTGCTGCCGGGTTGCTCGACTGGAGAGTTCATCTTGTATTGCAGCCTAACAGAAAAAATTAAGTCAGTACTAGAATGTTCATGTTACATGTCAACACAAATAAAACTCGACATGAACTTTAATGTTGTGGGATCTGAGCGTAAGTCTAATATCACAATTTTCAACTTTTTTAAAATTTTATTTTAGCAGCAATAATAAAGCAAGAACACTTGTGGCTATATGGTTAATTACAGTTATGATTTCAAATCCTTATATATACTTACAGTGGGTATAGAAAAGAATCACCCCCCTTTAAAATAATCACATTTTGTTGCTTTTCAGCCTGAAATGAAGACACACACAGTTTTTGTTTTATCCAGCTGTATTTACTCAGTGCAGCTTAGAACATCCAAGTGAAAGATATAACACCAACATATCAGAAAAAAAATAATAAAATAAAAAAACAGAATCATTTAGTTGGAAAAAGGATCAACCCCCTTCCTTTAATTTGCCGAATTTTTTTAATTACAGCCTTTAGTCTCTTGGGATATGTCTCTACTAACTTTGCACATCTAGACTTTGCAATATTTGCCCACTCTTCTTTACAGAACTGCTCAAGTTCACTTAAATTTGATGGTGACCGTTTGTGGACTGCAGTCTTCAAGTAATTCCACAGATTTTCATTGGGGTTTAAGTCTGGGCTCTGACTAGGCCATGCAAGGACATTCACCTTTTTCTCCTTCAACCACTGTGTGGTCAGTTTTGCTGTGTGCTTTGGGTCATTGTCATGTTGGAAGGTAAACCTTCTTCCCATTGACAACTTTCTGGCAGAGGGAAGCAGATTTTCCTCAAGAATTTGACGGTATTTTGCCCCATCCATTTTCCTTCTATCATGACAAGTGCTCCAGTCCCTGCTGCAGAGAAACACCCCCATAACAGGATATTACCACCTCCATGCTTTACTGTAGGAATGGTGGTATTTGGATGGTGAGCTGTATTGGGTTTCCGTCAGACATATAGTTTGGTGTTGAGGCCAAATAATTCAATTTTAGTCTCATCTGACCATAACACCTTTTTCCATGTGGCCTCAGAATCTTCAAGGTGCGTTTTGGCAAGGCTCAGTCGTGGGTGGCTTTTTTCTTGCAACCCTCCCATACAAGCCACATTTGTGGAGAATTTGTGATATTGTTGTCACATGCACACAATGACCACTCTTTGTCATAAATTCCTGCAACTGCTTCAGAGTTGCTGTAGGCCTCTTGGTAGCCTCTCTGACCAGTTTCCTCCTGGCTCTTTCATCCAGTTTGGAGCGACGTCCTGATCTAGGGAGGGTCTGTGTTGTACCAAATACCTTCCACTTCTTAATAATAGACTTCACTGTGCTTCTAGGCATTGATAAAGCCTTTGAAATTTTTTTGTATCCATCTCCTGACTTGTGCCTGTCCACAACTTTATCCCGGAGATCTTTTGACAGTGCCTTGCCACCCATAGTTGATTGTTTGCTTCAGTTGCACTACAAAATGCTCCAGGAAAGCTCTTTTCATGCTGAGTTAATCAAAATAACCACAGCTGAAAGTCAAATGGCTTTGTGTGCCATTGAGAAGGTGATTAGCTACACCTTATTGAGTTTACAAGTAATTTTTAGGAGGGGGCTTGATCCTTTTTCCAACTCTGTCATTCTGTTTTGTTTTGTTTTTTCTGACATGTCGGTGTTATATCTTTCACTTGGATGTTCTTAGCTGCACTGAGTAAATACAGCTGGATAAAACAAAAACTGTGTCCATCTTCATTTCAGGCTGAAAAGCAACAAAATGTGATTATTTTAAAGGGGGGTGATTCTTTTCTATACCCACTGTATATATAAAGGAGAATATGGGGCTTCATAAACCCAAACACAGGCAAACCAAGGTAAAGGAAACGGATCGGTTATAAACACAAAAGGGGCAGATGGGACTACGATTATCGAACAGAACTACAGAGAAGAGTTAGGAATGTTGAACATCATAATAATTAAATTGTGATAATATTCTGCTATGCAAGTCTTAAAAGGGCCTGAAAAATTACAACACATTTTTCATAAGTAACAATACAATGTAATTTACCTTCTAAAGAGAGAAAAAGTGTGACAGACGTAATATTTGGGCTAAACATGAAAAGTAGTGTTGTTTATGGCTGAAAACCATAACTTGTATTATATGCTTTGTTGGTTGTTTTTGACCTATAGACCTTAAATATGGACTTAAACAGGTGCGATGTTGACCTAGTAAGAGGTGTGTGTGTGTGTGTATATAATATACATATACACATATACATATATATACACATATACACACACACATTATATATATATATATATATATATATATATATATATATATATATATATATATATATATATATATACACACACACACATACACACACACATATATATATATATATATATATATATATATATATATATATATATATATATATATATATATATATATATATATATATATATATATATATATATATATATATATATATATATATATATATATATATATATATATATATATATATATATATATATATATATATATATATAGTATCTCACAAAAGTGAGTAAACCCCTCACATTTTTGTAAATATTTTATTATATCTTTTCATGGGACAACACTGAAGAAATGACACTTTGCTACAATGTAAAGTAGTGAGTGTACAGCTTGTATAACAGTGTAAATTTGCTGTTCCCTCAAAATAACTCAACACAGCCATTAATGTCTAAACCACTGGCAACAAAAGTGAGTACACCCCTAAGTGAAAATGGCCCAATTAGCCATTTTCCCTCCCCGGTGTCATGTGACTCATTAGTGTTACAAGGTCTCAGGTGTGAATGGGGAGCAGGTGTGTTAAGTTTGGTGTTATCGCTCTCATACTCTCATACTGGTCACTGGAAGTTCAACATGGCACCTCATGGCAAAGAACTCTCTGAGGATCTGAAAAAAAGAATTGTTGCTCTACATAAAGATGGCCTAGGCTATAAGAAGATTGCCAACACCCTGAAACTGAGCTGCAGCACGGTGGCCAAGACCATAC
>CM042539.1:20091254-20463754 GCA_023630585.1 Cranoglanis bouderius
AGGAGGAGTTTTGTGACGGTTTGCTTTGCCAAATGCAGCCAGCAGACATGGCGGACGAGTGTAACGCATTCAGAGAGGTGTAAATGAAATGTGGAAAAATAAATCAAGGGAATGGTAAATTCTTCTTTTCCTTTCGGCTGTTCCCTTCAGGGGTCGCCACAGCGAGTCATCTGCCTCCATCTAGCCCTATCCCCTGCATCCTCTTCTCTCAGAACGACTACCTTCATGTCCTCCTTCACTACATCCATAAACCTCCTCTTTGGTCTTCCTCTCGGCCTCCTGCCTGGCAGTTCTAACCTCAGCATCCTTTTACAGATATATTCACTCTCCCTCCTCTGAACATGTCCAAACCATCTCAACCTGGCCTCTCTAACTTTGTCTCCAAAACATCTCACATGTGCTGTCCCCCTGATGTACTCATTCCTGATCCTATCCATCCTCGTCACTCCCGAAGAGAACCTCAACATCTTCAGCTCTGCTACCTCTAACTCTTCTTCCTCCTGTCTTTTCCTCAGTGCAACTGTCTCCAAACCATACAACATTGAAGGGAATGGTAAATTAAATTAGTATAATACAATGTAGTAATATAATAGTGTAATATAGTATAGTATAAATATATATAGTATAAATTATATAAGGAATGATGGATGAAGAAAAGCTGAAACGCGACGAGGAGTTTGTTTATGGTGACAGTGTGCGTAACTAGGCAACCACGTCCTCTTCCGTTAAGTGATGTCCCAGTACTTGCATACTCTTTTGCTACACACTCAAAAGTATGTACTTTTTCTTCACAAAAAGAGCACATAGTTTTAGTGCATAGTGTAAGTAGGTGAACTGGGACGCAGCGATAATGTCTGAGTATCTCAAAGTTTCGTAGTATGCATCCATCCTGGAACCCTGCAGGACTGCAGGTTGTGGGCGTGGAAGTTTTTACTCTCATGCGAGCAGGAGTGAGCAGTCAGAACTGAAGATTGAGGAACAAAGAGAAGAAGCGCACAACTTTTGACCATTACTTAATAACAAGATTGCTCCATTTTAGTTCCAGAAAGAACAGAGCACTGCACACACTCGTTTTCTAATGGCTTACCTTTACAGGGTTTGTGAAGGTTTACGTCCGTCCAGGTGGACTTGACTGTGCTTCTTTTCATATTTAAGTGAACAGGCTAACTTAATTTACGTTCAGTCTGGCTTGTCAAAACCCAGATGAGAAGCCTAAACATGGCAAAAGTGTTGTTTTGTGTGTTTATTAAAAAGAAAGACCTTCTTAATAGAGTTTAAACAACGTGTATTTATGTTGGGGAACTGGTCCAGCTCAGTTTATTAGAAACTTATGCATGTGGATATAATCAGAAATAACTGCAGCAGTAGTCGAGAGTGGCCAAAAGTGTCTACAGTCATGTTAAAAAAATAATAATAATAAATTAATTAATAAATAAAGAGCAGAAGCAACACTGCACCCAATGATGCCAGTAGTGTTAATCTACTCAACTGTTACAGCTCCACTATTAAGGAAATAAAACTAATGGTGAATCTTACCGGTTGCTATGGTGCTGGGGTGTGTACTAGGTAGATCTGGCTGTTGTGGTGAGGGTGAACCTGGGAGCTGCCCTGATTCCAGAGGGAAGCTCAGAGACTCCAGGCCATTTTCTTTCCCCTCTTCCTGAGCAACGACACTCAGAACCCTGGCTAAAGCTCTACCCACTGCTGGGACTCTGGCAACAGCTGGAGTGTCTACAGTCCTCTCAGACAAGCTCTTCTGCACCTGCACAGGAAAACATCTTTCATTAATAGTGCGGAGATTATGTATCAGTTCCGAGCGGTTCCAAGTTTTGCTGTCACCATGCAGAAGCAGAGGCCTAGTGTGCTATAAATGCAGCTGGACCATGAAAATGGAAAACCAGCTACTATTTCTATTCAGTCATGCAGGTCTTGCAAAATGTCTAGTAATCTAATCAAGAGACTAGTTGGACTTCTTTTCTCTCTTGAACTTAATAAGACATGTTACCAAAGAGCCGGACAGAGCAAAGTCCTCTGTCCTGAAGACTGTCCTGTGGTGGAAAAAAAACAAACAAAGCGCTGACAATCGAGACTTTACCGAAAGCTTCACTATATCAACGATTACACGTTCTTCTTTACCAAAGAATTAGGGCTGGGCGATATATCAATAGAGCATCGATATCGTGATAAATGATTACGCAATACACTTTTCTGAGATTACTACGGCATTTTGGTGCGACGTAAAAAAAATTAATTAATTAATTAAGATTACGAGAATAAAGTCGTAATATTTTGAGAATGAAGTCAAAATTACACCGCGGTAAAGATGGTTTTATATTGGACATTCGTAGATTCGAGGTTCGCTCTTCTATTTCTCAAGAAATAACTCAAAAATGACAAAATGTGTATTTTCCTGCTCTGGAGTGGACAGAAAACAAAGTACAACTGAGTATATTTTTTTAATGCACATTTTGTCCTTTTTGTGTGTTTACTTATTGAGAAACTGAAGAGCGAATCTTGAATCTGCGAATGTCCAATATAAAACCATCTTTACTGCAGTGTAACTTTGACTCTATTCTCAAACTATTACGAGTTTAATCTTGTATTGCTACGACTTTATTCTCATAATTTATTATATTTTTTTACGTGGCACTCAAACGCCGTCGTACTGAGATATCGTTGGTATGATGTATTTAAATATATATATATATATATATATATATATATATATATATATATATATATATATATATATATACAAATTAAATGGTACTGAACGAATGCCATTGATTTGATTTAACTTTTTTTTTTAAAAAAGTCATCTTTTTTGTCTTTGTAGGCATTAAATAAAAGTATCGTCAATCTCATTTTACCTTTTTTTTGTTTTTGTTTATTTTATTACTGTTTTGCGGAGAGTTTGTTAGCTAAATTATATATCGTGATACGCATAGTGTATCAAAGAAATGTCAAGTATGGTGATGTGATATTTTTGTCATATCGCCCAGCCCTAAGAACGGTACATTTTTAAAATACTTTTATCATCAGTCTTGGATTATATAGAGCGTTCACCATACGAGTCCATGCGTATGAGCTGTTTCTGTAGAAATGATGATGTATTAGAACGAGCACGTTAATATAGACCTGTCATTTGTATTATAGCCAGCACTAATGTCAGAGCTGCTCTTATATTAAATTAATCAACACCTTCAGATCAGATTTGAGTTCAACAGCGCTGTGATATAAAAGTTTATTATTTCTAACTCTTTATTCAACGTGCACTGACAACTAAGCCGATGTCCTGACTAATGGCGGATGTTCATAGACACTGATCGTGTAGCATAATGCACGGATCACTATATCCATAATCAGAAGGTTGATGGTTGGCACACTGGTCTAGCCGTGCAAGGCAACTCTCCCTTCACACAAGCTGAGAATGTTTACAGAACAGGATATTAGCAGTACCTTGTTAAGGACATTGCCAGGTGCTGGTTTCGGTGCTGACGTTGGTACGTGTCCTGGGCTCGACGTTGGCGTGGTGTTGGATGTTGGCACCAGCGCTGGGTTCATGTTGGGCACTGCACCCGTGTGCGCCGGGGCAGGAGGCACAAATCGCGGCTTCTTTGCAGCATCGCCGTGGAGGAGCTGACTTGGTGCCGCAGACCTGCGCATCCTGTTGTAGATGGTCAGGAACACAAAAATCACAACGCACACAAGCCATTAGACGTATCCTAAGCAGACTGTGTAGCGTATAATGCTGCTGCCTCACAGCTTCAGGATCCCCAATTCGATCCTGAGCTCGGGTTAATATCTGAGGAGTTTCTCCCTGTGTCTGGGCAGGTTTCCTCCTGGTTCTCCGGTTTCCTCCCACCTCACACAAAAAAAAAAAAAAAAAAAAAAACATGTCGGCAGGTACACTGGCTACTCTAAATTGTCCCTAGGTGTGACTGAGTGAGTCACCATATTGCCCTCGCCTCCCAGCCAGGGTGTATCCCTGCCTCACACTCAGTGGGAACAGCACCAGATCCACCACGACCCTGACCAGGATAAAGCGCTTACTGAAGATGAAAACCAGACTGATTTAATGATGCTTTTAAATATGAGTCTGTGTCAATCAAAGTCTTCTTGAGAGGCAATATGATACGTGTTGAATGATTATTTTTTCCCCAGACAAATGAAACATACAGGTAAAGATGTCAGTCAAAGCTGGTTATCTAACTAAACTACTGATAAATAAACAGCTCAGTAACTGAGTAGCGCGTGAACAGAGCTGGAACTTCCTGATTCCACTACAAACAATTTTTTTTTTTTAATAAAAAATGTTTTTATAATTATTTTATAAACATTAGTTGTCAATACTGACGTCCGTAACTAATAACTTGCCTGTTTTGTTTGGTCTTGTCTGTATTCTGTATTTACGTCTATTCAGTCATTATTTCGTAGCTAAGTCGTAGCCACCGTAATGCCAATAAAGGCCGCGTCCCTCTCAAAACGCGCGCAGTTTCCCCCGGAAATGACGTAATAGGGGTTTTGATTGGTTGCGGAAAAAACGTAGTGAGAAAGGTTGGTTTTTTTGAGTACTAAATATGTAAGATATCAGTGAACAACAGCGCAAAGGGAATCTTCACGGAGCTTGAAATATATTTTTAATGCAGTTTCGGTAAGTACCAATACCAGAAATACCGGATGCCTCATTTGGCACAACCAGACACGTCAACTGTGCTGTCATCTTGGGGAGGGCAAGTTTCCACGTTGAGCTCATTGATTTGATACTTATCAAACAAAACTAACCGAGGTTTTCTCCAAAATGTCGACGCAGTGTGCAGCTTTTTGGTGTGAGGATCTAGTGTTGGGAAAATGTAGTTTTCTGAATCAGTGACGCTTTCCTCCCAACTGTTTCGAAAAAGAGTTAATTATTCGAAGCTTTAAAAAAAAAATAGAAAGAAAGAAAGAAAGTGCACGTTAGTGCCATCTCGTGACCAAAAGGACGAAGTGCAGATAATAATTTACGGTGTGCTAGCGGAAGCGGGGTTTAGAGTGCTTATCAAATCATTTGAATGTTATTTTAAAAAAGAAAGAAAGAAAAACCTGTCAACTGGTAACACTGTTATAATGCTGTTTAAAGACAATGCCGTAATAGCATATATCTAGAACAGTATAGGGTTGTCACAATACAATCAAAATATCTTATACTATACCAGCTGAAGTATCACGATACCACGCAATATTGTTAATTCACAATTCAAAGCTACAAAATGAACGAAATGTACAGAAATACATAGATATAGATGAAAACAGACAAACCGACATTTCCTCTGAGTACGTTGTTAATGAGAATGAATAACTGGTTATTGGGGAAAAACTCAAGAACAATCATACAGTTGCCAAGCAACTAATTCAGTGTGCCACATATTTCATCCATTGTTCCCTCAAGCAATGAAATCATGCAAATGGAAATTGTCCTCAGAGTATTAAGAATAAATATATATGTATATATCATAAAATTGGGAACGTTAGCTCGCTTACTAGCAAACACAGCTCATTTTAGAATGCACACACAGCGGTTAGCATAACGTTAGCTCACTTACTAGTAAACAAGGCTAATTTAAACACAGAGGTTAGCATCATTTAGGTTAAATGAAGTGTCACTAACCTTTGTGTATTGTGCAAAAGTAGTGGGATGTGTCATTTTAGTGACAGAATTAGTATTAACTGCCGCACATAAAACATTTCTTACTGCCATAATTACGATACTACTGTTTACTGTTTAATTCAAGTATACAGTAATACAATAAATCCAAATATATGTTAGTACAGACTGTGGATTTTTGTCAACTTTGGGGTTTTTTTTGTTTATCACAATAGAATTTATGATAGCGGCCAAGTCTGAAACACTTTCACCAAGTGGCAGTTTTAACTTTATCTTAAGTAAACTTATACCTCTAACTGGCAGTGTTTGCTATTAACATGGAGTTAATATTGATGATAATGAAGAGTGTGGCATAAACGGCATGAAGAAAGACAAGACTGTGACTTTTAACCACCGAGATACCTGAGAGGGCTTGAAAGCTGATGCCTAGCTCACTTTGCTGGCTGAGAAGTAATTATTTGTATGGTAGGCAGTGCTGCCAAGTGTTTTTCAAGGAAAGTAGCTATGGCATGCTCACAAAGTCATTAGAAGCTGACAGAGAATGCCATGGACTAATTTGTATATTCATTGAATCATCATCATTTGCATATCAAAACATGTTACATGAAGTAGGAACATTTTCTGAAGATCGGAATGGGAAATAACTTGCTTTTGTTACTAGTAAATCGAATTTAATATGAAGAACAAAGAAGTGTGCGGGTGGGACAGATCAGTGATTGGTTGGAGTGAACAGTGATCAGTGATTGGTGGGAGGGAATAATGTTGATCAGTAATTGGTTGGAGCGAACAGTGATGATCAGTGATTGGTCGGCGCAAACGATGATGATCAGTGATTGGTGGGAGGGAACAGTGATGATCAGTGATTGGTCAGAGCAAACAATCGTGATCAGTGATTGATCGGCGGGAACAGTGGTGATCAGTGATTGGTCAGAGCGAACGATCGTGATCAGTGATTGGTGAGTGGAAACAGTGATGATCAGTGATTAGACAGAGGGAACAATGATAATCAGTGATTGGTCGGAGTGAACAGTGATGATCAGTGATTGGTCAGAGCAAACAATGATCAGTGATTGGTCAGAGCGAATAATCGTAATCAGTGATTGATCGGAGGGAACAGTGGTGATCAGTTATTGATCGGAGGGAACGGTGGTGATCAGTTATTGATCGGAGGGAACAGTGGTGATCGGTGATTGATCGGAGAGAACAGTGGTGATCAATTCGATAAAATTCAGTTTTATTTGTATAGCGGTTTTAACAATAGACATTGTCACAAAGCAGTTTTACAGAGATACATAAATTTTGGATCTAAATTTTAAACTGATAGATGTATCCCCAATGAGCAAGCCAGTGGCGACGGTGGCAAGGAAAAACTCCCTGAGATGACATGAGGAAGAAACCTTGAGAGAAACCAGACTCAAAAGGGAACCCATCCTCATCTGGGTGACACCGGATACTGTAATTATAAGTAAATCCCTTCTATAACTGTATGATACATGATATAAAGTGCAACTGTGTAGTCAGGAGATTCACCACAGTCTCTCCATGAAGTCTATTCTGCTGAAGTCATGAACTGTCCACTGATGGAGACCCGAGCGTAAAGTCTGTTTGTGAATTGTTTGTGGAGGCTGTCCATATGGGCCCATCCTCAGCAACAGCGAGCGACCCCCAGTGATGAGAACCCCAGAAGCAGGGCACCAGGACGGACCAGGCCGGCTCAGAGAGCAGAACGAGTCAGGCCCATTGCCACCCCAGGAGCAACACGCGTAGAGCTTGTGATGTGACGATTTGACGTTGGTATCATCCAAAATCTTCACAAGCACTGGTGCGCAGGCGTCATCTGGAATCTTCTTAGAGGCTGGTTCTGGTGGTGCCCATATTGCATCCATATCAAGTTCAACCGATTTTATAGGTACACAGCACAGCTGGGACAGATCAGGCAGCTTAGTTATGAATCTGTCCGTAGTGGTTGGAATAATAGTTCTACCCATTCAATAATGCGGTTCTAATTGGCTAATCTCAGCTACAGGCAGTGCGCATGAGATGAGATAGTGATCTGTGATATCATCACTTTGTGGTAGAATAATTATATTGTTAACTTCAGTTCCATGAGATATAATGAAGTCCAGTGTATGATTGAAGCGATGAGTGGGTCCGGTGACATTTTTTTTGACCCCACAGGAGTTCAGTAGGTCTGTAAAAGCAGTGATCAGTGATTGATCAGAGGGAACAGTGGTGATCGGTGATTGATCAGAGGGAACAGTGGTGATCGGTGATTGATCAGAGGGAACAGTGGTGATCGGTGATTGATCAGAGGGAACAGTGATGATCGGTGATTGATCAGAGGGAACAGTGGTGATCGGTGATTGATCAGAGGGAACAGTGATGATCGGTGATTGATCAGAGGGAACAGTGGTGATCAGTGATTGATCGGAAGCAGTTCTGACAACATAAATAAAAAAAAAAAACATCTTCAGATAATGCTCTTCCTTCGTTTTGATGGATGATGACAGATGGAATTATTTCACATCAAGGCCTCAGCATGAAATAAACGAATAGTAAAACAAATAGTTTAATACAGATATGATTGAATAAATGTTGAAATAAACAAGTAAGTGTATAACATTTTAATTGATTAATTAGTTATGAGTGGTGCAACCCTGAGCTCAGGTTACTCTTTGTGTGGAGTTCTGCATGTTCTCCCCATGATCTCATGGGTCTCCTGTGGGTTCTCATGCTGGTAGGTGGACTGGTTATGATAAATTGCCCTGAATGTGAATGAGTGTGTGAACGTGTCTGTGCATGGTGCCCTGTGATGGACTGGTGTCCCATCCAGGGTGTATTCCCACCTCACACCAGAGTGTTCCTGGGATAGACTCCAGTTCCACTGCAACCCTGAACTAAATGTTACTTTTAGAATTACTGTATATTGTTTTAGGTCTAGAACTTTGACAACAAAAACTACATATAGCAGAATAATGTAAAACTAATACTATATTATTATTTCTGATCAAATAACAACAAAATGATTAATGGAATGCTACAATTTTGCTTAAATTTACATACATTTAATATTACAGTTTATTTGAATACTGGTCATTAACTTCTTAACTAGTAGCTCTGCCTGCACAGTGTTTAGCATTTTCTAGTCCCTCAGTCAGTTTGACTCTCAGTGAATGATTAAACATAATAGTATAAATGTCAGGCTTTAAAGGGATAGTTCACCCAAAAATTAAAATTCTGTCATCAATTGCTCACCCTCATGTTGTTCCAAACCCAAAAGACTTTCATTCATCTTTCAGAACACAAATGAAGACATTTTTAATGAAGCCTGGGAGATTTCTCTTCCTCCATTTACAGTCCATGTAACTAAAACTTTCAAACTCCAAAAAGTTCATAAAGGCATCGTACAAGTAATCCATGTGACTCCAGTGGTTTAATCCCAATTTAATGAAGCGATACAAATGTTTTGTGTGCGCAAAAAAACAAAATTAAGTCTTTATTCACAGAATATCTTCATTTCCGCATAGATCTCTGACATGCATTCACGAGAGAACCACGATGAATGTGGCCACAGGCTCACCCAAACTGGACTACTGGATTTGCGAATTTAACTTATGCGAAAAATTGGAATATCACATAAAACATTTGTGAATAAAGCAACATTTCTGTCTCGTGTGTTCAAGAGAACAAAATCGTCACTTACGTGGAAACTGGCGCATCTCGCTCTCCGCCATTCTTACTTTTCTGAGCCAATTATCCAATCACATGATTTGTTGAGGCAAAGTCACATGACTTTTTTGATGTGCATCGAGGAATTTATTCGGTAAATGGGTTTCCATCGTACAACCCCAATTCAAAAAAGTTGGGACGGTGTGTAAAATGTAAATAAAAACATTTTCCTCATTTGTAAGTCGCTTTGGACAAAAGCGTCTACTAAATGATTAAATGTAAATGTAAAACAGAATGCAATGATTTGCAAATCTCATAAAACCATATGTTATTCACAATAGAACATAGAAAACATATCAAATGTTTAAACTGAGGAAATGTACCATATTAAGGAAAAAATAAGATAATAATTTTGAATTTGATGGCCACAATACATCTCAAAAAAGTTGGGACGGGGGCAACAAAAGGCTGGAACAGTAAGTGTTACTAAAAAGAAACAGCTGGAGGAATATTTTGCAAGTCTCTCAGAAGTAAAGATGGGATGGAATCTGGATGGAAGCATATGTTGCTCTAAAACCTGTATATACCTTTCATCATTGATGGTGCCTTTCCAGATGTGCAAGCTGGCCATTCCATAGGCACTAATGCACCCCCCATACCATCAGAGATGCAGGCTTTTGAACTGAACGCTGATAAAAAGCCAGATGGTCCAGAGAAGACGGCAGCGTTTCTGGATCATGTTCATATATGGCTTCTTCTTTGCATGATAGAGCTTTAACCTGCATTTGTGGATGGCACGGTGAACTGTGTTCACAGACAATGAGTTCTGGAGGTGTTTCTGAGCCCATGCAGTGATTTCCATTACAGAATCATGCCTGTTTTTAATGCAGTGCCGCCTGAGGGCCCGAAGATCTCTGGCATGCAATATTGCAATACGTACTTGTCCCTTGCACACAAAGATTTCTCCAGATTCTCGGAATCTTTTGATGATATTATGTACTGTAGATGATGAGATATTCATAGTCTTCGCAGTTTTACGTTGAGGAACATTATTCTGAAATTGTTCCACAAATTGTAGACGCAGTTTTTCATAGATTGGTGTACCTCTGCCCATCTTTACTTCTGAAAGACTCTGCCTCTCTAAGATACTCTTTTTATACCCAATCATGTTACTGACCTGTTGCCAATTAACCTGCAGCTGTTTCTTTTTAGTAACACTTACTTTTCCAGCCTTTTGTTGCCCCCGTCCCAACTTTTTTGAGATGTGGTACGGCCATCAAATTCAAAATTACCTTATTTTTTTCTTAAAATGGTACATTTATTCAGTTTAAACATTTGATATGTTTTCTATGTTCTATTGTAAATAACATACAGTGCCTATAGAAAATCATCATACCCTGTCAAAATCCTTACCTTTTGTCACATTACACCCTGGAAATTAAAATAAATTAAATCTAACTTTTGCCAGCTGTATTTACACATTATAACCCTCGACATCTAAGTGGAAATAACATTTTAAAAAATTCTGAACAATTATCAAAATTTAATTAGTGAAATACCTGGTTTGGATAAGTGATCAGCCCCTTAGAGTAACCATTATAAACTTGCTCAGGTACAACCAGTCACTTCCCAGATCACACACCATGCTAATTGCCCTCCACCTGACATCAGTTGCAGTGGTTTTGATTACTTCATAAGAAAACCGGCTGTTCCATGATGATTCCATTACTAGTAGTGCATGGCAATGCAAAGAATACACCATGGTTGGAAAGGTGCTTGCAAAAGGGCTCCAGGACAAAATTGTGGAAAGGCACAAGCTAGAAGAAGGATACAAAAAGATTTCAAAGGCTTTAACTATCCCTCTGAGTACCGTTCAGAGCATTATTAAAAGTGGAAAGTGTATGGCACCACCAACACCTTGCCTAGATCGGGCCGTCCCTCCAAACTGGATGACTGAGCCAGGAGGATATTGATCAGGTAAGCTACCAAAAGGCCAATGGCAACTTTGAAGGACTTACAAGTCCTTATGGCTGAGATTGGTCCATCTGTGCATGTGACAACAATCTCACAAGCTTTACACAAAGCTGGCCTGTATGGCAGGGTGGCAAGAAAAACCTCTTCTGAAAAGCTTTGCAAAAAACCACATGGAAGATTCTAATGCCATGTGGCAAAAGGTTTTATGGTCAGATGAGACCAAGATAGAACTTTTTGGACTGAACTGCAAGCGTTATGTTTGGCAAAAACCAAACTAGCACACCACCCAAAACACATCATACCTACTGTGAAGCATGGTGGTGGAAACATAATGTTGTGGGGGTGTTTCTCCTCAGCGGGGACTGGGCAGTTGGTCAGGATGGAAGGGAAAATGGATGCTGCCAAGTACACCCAAATTCTTGAGGAAAACCTGCGGCCCTCTGCAAGACAGCTGGGCAGGTGGTTCATCTTCCAGCACGACAACGACCCTAAACACACCGCCAAAAAAACTACTCAGTGGCTTAAGGATAGAAAGGTGAATGTCCTTGAGTTGCCAAGTCAGAGCCCTGACCTAAATCTAATTGAAAATCTGTGGATGGACTGGAAGACAGCAGTCAATTGCCGCTCACCACAAAATGTGACTGAACTCGAACAATTCAGCAAGGAAGAATGGGCAAATATTCCCCACTCTAGGTGCGCAAAGCTAATAGAGACGTATCCAAACAGACTGATGGCTGTAATTAAAGCAAAAGGTGGCTCTACGAAGTATTAAATCATGGGACTGATCACTTTTCCAACTCTGTTATTCTAGTTTTCTTTTTTTTTTTACATTTCCGAACTGTTGCCTTTTTTACGTTACTGGAATGTTGTAAGGCAGAAAGTGTAAATAAAGCTGGAACAAAAAAATATATATGTATGTTTTGATTTCAGGCTGTAAGACAAAAAAGTGACTATTTCAAAGGGGTATGATGATTTTCTACAGGCAATGTATGGGTTTATGAGATTTGAAAATCATTGCATTCTGTTTTTATTTACATTTTACACAGCATCCCAACTTTTTTGAAATTGGGGTTGTAGTTAATGCTCATGTCTTCTAATCGAATAAAACAAATTATCCACCTCAGTTGAGCGCCTAAGTTTTTTTTATGCGCATTTTCGAGATTTTATTCGCATCTGGTGTTTCCATCCAGCATCTTTTGTGTTATCCCAAAATTCGTATAAAAATACGTGGATGGAAACATAGCTTGTGTGGGACCATGCACAATATCAGAAAGTGAGTCAGAATCTCCAAGAAGAACTAAAGCATCAGGTTTATCCAGAACTGCGTGTGGTGCTGTGTTGTGCTTCAGTTCAGCCGTGATGCTCATGACAATGACGTCACACCTATGTATGTGAAATTTTGAACTCCACTAGTCACTCACACCAGACAACTTTCTATCTTTTCTATCTTTTAGATGAACCAAACATACATGCAGATAGTCACCACTCTAGTTTTGTCTCAGACGTATGAAACAGTCGATTGGCTAAATGCATGTTTTAGGTCGGGCTCACCTTGAAGATTATTAGTCAGAAAGAGAGGTTAAGGAGTAAGAGTGTTCTCTTCATGCCTTATGCCCTTGTTTTCCCTGGGGCATGCTAGAGCTAGTTTTCCTGGGAATTGCTGTGTCTCATGATGCATATTGTTTGTCTTTGTGATATACAGGTGTAAGATCACCAGGACTACAGCAGCCTTACTTGGGTCATGTGATCCCAGAATGGGAGAGAGACTCCCAGTGGGGTTCCTGCACTATGTATCATGGATGTTTGTGTGTTTGCACAGAAGAAGTAGGATAATCATTATAATGCAAAAAAAAAACCAAAAAAAAAAACCTTACAGGTATATTTGGTTTACACATTCTATTTTATGAAGAGCTTGTCATTAGAACATGAGGATGCATTAAAAAAAGTAAGGTAAGATCAAGTCACATTGTAGAAGCTCCTCCTCTTGTGAATTTTGACCCTGATATCTCAGTGTCTCCATTTAACAGCTGGCAGCCATGTTGTTCCTAAGGCAACCCAAAGCTTATCCTCATTGGTCTTGTAAGAAGAACGGAGCGTGAAACAGAAAGACAGGGGGGATCACCTGGTCTGACAGGTAAGAAGGTTTTTCTACATTTCATGTGGCGATATTCACAAAGATTATTCTTCTTTGCATTTTACTGCAGTCCTGGCTCTTTGACTTGTCATGGCTCATGTTGTTGATTAAGCTACAGAACTGTGCAAAAGTCTTAGTCACATGCAAAGAAATGCTGTAGAGCAAAGATGCCTTCAAAATAATTAAATGAAATGTGAAATGAAATCTACATTAAAAAAAAAAAAATACCGTAAAGAGCAGTAAACTGTAGTAAATGAAACAAAGTCAATATTTGGTGTGAATAAAAAATAAAATAAAAATAAAAATAAAAATAGTCTCCAGTACAATTAGTGCAGTTTTATAAGGAAATGAGCTGGTAAGTTTTATTGAGCATCTTGCAGAACCAGACACAGTTCTTCTGGAGACTTTGACTTTCACACTCGCTTCTTATTTTTGCAGCAAAACCCAGCAGCCTTCATTGTGTTTTTTGGAAAGTGGTCTGCTTTCTATAATGACATACAAACATTTTTTCTGTAACATTTAATTTTGTGCTATAAAACTAATGTTTGGGAATCTAAAATGTTTTTTGTACTGACTTGATAATGTAGAAGTCATAAAATTTTTTTAAAAATCTATAACAAAGTTTGTACTTAAAAAAATAAATAAATAAATAAATAAGGTGCCTAAAACTTTGACATTTAAAGCTGATTAAAGCACAGTAATACATCAACAATTAAGAAACGAACGACATGACGACATACGGCATCTGTGCCATATGATTTTCACAGTATTTGTCTTAGTGTCTTTGTGTGTGGGCCTAAGATACCTTTGCATCGTGTTTATTCCGTATAATTCCATAGTATGTGTGTATCTGTCTGTGTGCAGCATGGGTTACGACGTGGAGCGTTTTGTGGGCTACGTGAACGAAGGTTTGCTGTGCTGTGTGTGTCGTGACGTGTTGGAGGATCCTCTGCAGGCTCCGTGTGAGCACGCTTTCTGCAGTACCTGCATTCATGCCTGGCTCGGGAACCATCAGAACTGCCCCGAGGATCGGCTCCCCCTTAGCACCGCAAACCTGCGGCCGCTCTATAGGTACTTGTACAAATTAACTGAGAACATGCCCATCGTCATGGCTGACCTGGGATCAGCCATGACTAGACCACACAACACATTTTTAGTACAATAAGAATATGTGTGCCTGTACCTTCTCCATTCTTGTGCATGATATAAAGTATACATACGGTTTGGCATTAGCACATTGGATTTGAAATTAAGCAATGACTTAGAGGTTCAAATCATCGAATTTAAATCCGGGATCAGGGTGAACAAATTAGAAATTCATTAGCTAGCCCACCAGGCAAATGAAAGCTCAAATGTGCTTGAGACCAGAGCATGTTTTTGTTGCCAGGAAACCTAATTGTCTAGGCTAAACATAAAGAATAATACACGACAGACCATGCTGTTGTACGAAAAAAAAAATTATAACTTAATATAATTTCTGTATAACAGTGAAGTGTGTTATTCTGTTTATACCAAAGTGACTTGGTCACGATTACAATTTTTAACTTACCGTTGCACTTTTTAACCATTTATAGTTACATTTAATGTTATGGAACATTCACAATAGTAATTTCCTCACCATTCTCTCTCTTGAAGTAAATGAGACAAAACACGGCTTGTCGAGTGACTGAGAAACCAGAAGGTGCAAACTCCAAGCTGTGACACTGGAGACTCCTTTCATAAATGCTAAATAAACAGCTTACAAAAAAAGGGGGTGGGAGGTGCTTGCTTAGTGGTTAGCATATTTGCCTCGCACCTCGAGGGTTTTGGGGATTGATTCGTGCCTCCGCTCTGTGTGCGCAGAGTTTGCGTGTTCTCCCCGTGCTTCGGGGGTTTCCTCTGGGTAGTCCAGTTTCCTCCCCCAGGCCAAAGACATGCGTTGTAGGCTGATTGGCATTTCCAAATTGTCTGTAGTGTGTGAATGGGTGTGTGAGTGTGTGTGAGATTGTGCCCTGCGATGGGATGGCACCTCGTCCAGGGTGTCCCACACCTTGTGCCCCGAGTCCCCTGGGATAGGCTCCAGGCTCCCTGCGACCCTGTGTTGGAAAATGAATGGATGGACGGATGGATTATTAGATTATGGGGCCCTGTGAATGAGCTGTTACTATAGGAGCGATAATGTATTAGAACTAGTGCATTAATATAAACCTATCATTAATGTTACAATCTGAACTGCTGACAGAACCGTGCTGAAATAGAAAATGAAGGAAGTGCTAATTAAATGCATTAAAACAGACATAAACAAATATATAAATTCACATGTTGGGGACAAGGCAGTAATCATTTAATTATTCCCCTAAAAAAAGCGCCTGAAGCACTACGATTGTTGGCTATGAGCTGTGGTTTTCCCTTCACATCACACATAAAAGACGTTATTCAAGTCTGGCTAGAGTCTTCATTTTTTCTTTAGATGTTTAACTGGCAGATGACTTGCCATTACCAGGAGAGTTATATGACAGCATAGCGCTGCACTTCTTTGCTCAGTTTGGTCAGTGTTTCCACATACCTGTGTTCCCAATTCAGAAAAAGTTGTCTGTCATCCATGAGCGCTCATTAATCCACCTAGTCACAGCTGATGTATGTAGTGCAGCAGGTGGAGGGATTCAGAACAAGTAGTGTGTGCTATCAACATACCTACATGTTCCTGATTCAGAAATGGTCATATGTCATCCGTGCATGGTAATTAATCCTCCTAGTCAAAGATGACCGTAGTGCAGGAGGTGGTGGGATTCAGAACAAGTAGTGTGCACTATAGTTACAGCACTGAGGTGTGTCGTGCCACCGTGGAGATACTTTTTGTTTAAAAATACAGTACATACCAAATTAAAACTTGTTTTCACAAAAGTCAAGCCAACAGGACAAGAGAAGGAAAAAAAAAACTCAACCTACTTATCTGCTGGACAACTACAAATAAAAGAATAGCCCGGTCATGTAACCTTTTTGTCCCAGGTGCCAGGACTGCTGATTTGTCCACCAATGAGGGATATTTGAACCAACCATTTTATGAGACCATAAGTCACTGCTCAGTTGGCTGCTCAGTTGTTTCTTGGCCAGATATGCATCATCATTCCACAATTAGTTTAGACACAACAAAGCTTTAAAAAAAAGTGTGATGCTGATATTGTATATGTCTATAACATTTATTGCACAGCATAACCTGTGTTACAGATACATGCGGAATGACTTGGCGAGGCTCCAGGTGAAGTGCATGTATCGCTCACAAGGATGTGAGGTCATCTGTGCGTTGGAGGCCATACATCGGCATGAAGAACAGTGTGACTTTGCTCTGTATAACTGTAGCAGTGCTGGTACGTACACACATTGAACACGTATACATAACATCAGGTAGATTAATATACAATATTTCATGCCAGATAGCAAGTGCCAGATGATGTGCTATTGCCTCTCTCTCTCTCTCTCTCTCTCTGTCTCTCTCTCTCTCACACACACACACACACACACACACAAAATCGTGGCAGATGATTACTATGGAATGAAGTGACCACAAAGTGTAACTACCAGAGCAATCATACTTTAAATTATTAATGAAGAGGCCCCTGAACAGCCAGTGTAGTATAGCATTTAGCTCAACCAGTAAGCAAACCACAATGCAGGCATGAAAATGTAATATTTCTCATAATGCGAATAGGAATAAACAAATATATGATTATTAAGCGGGGCACAATGGCTCAGTGGTTAGCACGTTTGCCTCGCACCTCCAGGGTTGGGGATTTGATTCCTGCCTCCACTCTGTGTGCGCAGTGTTTGCATGTTCTCCCTGTGCTTTGGGGGTTTCCTCTGGGTACTCCGGTTTCCTCCTCCAGTCCAAAGACAATGCTGATTGGCATTTCCAAATTGTCCGTAGTGTGGGAATGGGTGTGTGTGATTTTGCCCTGCGATGGGTTGCCACCCCGTCCAGGGTGTCCCCCGCCTCGTGCCCCAGGTTCCCTGGGATAGGCTCCAGGCTCCCCCGCAACCCTGTGTAGGATAAGCGGTGCAGAAAATGGATGGATGGATGGATTATTAAGCCTAATTCTAAACGATTCAATTCAGACCATTGGTAATTAATTTTGCTTCGATTTATAAAGAAAAGCTACTAATACTAAATTAAACTAATACTCCAGAGTCATGGGTTCAATCCTGACCTCAGGTTACAATCTGTGTGGAGTTTTGCATAGTCCCAGTGTTTGCGTGAGTTTCCTCTGGGTCCACTGGTTTCTTCTTACTCCCTAAAATCACGTCTGTACATTGATTGACTGCTAAATTTGGCCACAGTGTGAACGAGTATGTGAATGTGTGTGTATGGTGCCCTGTGGTGCCATCCCTTCTATTCACGGGTGAATTCTCTCATCTTGCTCCCAGTGTTGAAGGGATAGGCTCAGACTCAACAACAACCCTGACCAGGATAAAACCGTTACAGAAGATGAAAGAATGGATAAATGAAGCTTCTGGCAACAGAACTAGACAATTTCAATTACCTAGAAATACTCTTATTATGCTTAATAAGCTTATATGTGTTGTATTTGTTTTATCATGATCTCGTAATAAGAAATGTGAGATAAGATTAGATATGATAAAGATTAGATAGATGATAGATAGAATTATTTTGAAGATATTATGCACACTCCCACACACCTGTATACCTGCTTATTTATGTTGTCCAATTAGCCAATCATATGGTAGCAGCACAGTTCATAGTATAATGCACATACAGGCCAAGAGAACATCTTCCAAAGCTCAGTTTCCATGAGCCTGTGCCCAATGTAGCCTCCGATTACTGTTCCTGACAGGAGTGCTAACCAGTGTGGTCTTCTGCTGCTCTAGCCCTTCCAACTCACGGTTTGATGTTTTTTGCATGCTGAGATGCTTTTCTGCTCACCACAGTTGTAAAGAGTGGTTATCTGAGTTACTGTAGACATCCTGTCAGCTTGCGCCACCCTGGTAATTTTCCTATGATCTCTCTTATCAGCAAGGGCTTTGCGCCAGAAAGACTGCCATTCACTGGGTGGTTTTTGTTTTTCACAGCGATCTGTGTAAACTCTAGAGAGATCCCTGATCAGCAGTTTCTGTAACACTCAAACCAGCCTGTCTGGCTCCAACAGCCGTGCCAACGCGAAAGTCACTGAGATACCATTTTTTTCCCCCATTCTGATGTTTGATGTAAACATTAACTGAAGCTCTTGACCTGTATCTGCATGACTTCATGCATTGTGCCGCTACCACATGATTGGCTGATTGGATAATTGTGTAAATGTAGAGGTGTACAGGTGTTAAAGTGGATGGTAAGTGTGCGTTCACTTTTAATCATCATGTCTGAATAAAATGGATAAATCAATACATCTTTTTAGGCTGAAATTAAATTTTTCAGTATGTATCACATACAGTACAGGCTGGAACAAAACTCTAACCATGGAAATATTTGTTGTTTATATGTGCAGGGGAGGAATACTTGTGTTACCGCTGTGGTAGGTTTATATCTTGGTGTCACTATCTTGCATATTCACAGATTTCATATTGTGCTGTACTCTATTTGTAACCAAGTCCTATACACTGCTTCTTTCTGCTCACTGCTTCTCACAGGTTGTCCAGTGCGAGTGTCTCGGCATTCTCTGGAAGCACACTTGTGTGTGTGTGAGTACCGCACCAGAGTGTGTGCAAGTGGGTGCGGATACACACTATCAAACGCAGACGAGGCTCAGCACAACTGCATCTCTGAACTCCGAGCTGAGCTGGACTTGCTGAGGTAGAGACTCATAGGTGGTCTCTCTAACAAGCATTACTTACTCCCAAGCTTACTTTTTCAAAACTGTTTATATCGCTTTACTATTATAAAACTATTAAGGTTGAGCCTTAGGGTCTCATCGTAGGCATATAACTATTACACATGCACATAGGAACACACTTATTGAAAAACAGATCAGTAACACTATTCATGCTATATGCTATATATTACTATATATTAA
The DNA here is from genome assembly GCA_023630585.1 of Cranoglanis bouderius. Taxonomy (NCBI): domain Eukaryota; kingdom Metazoa; phylum Chordata; class Actinopteri; order Siluriformes; family Cranoglanididae; genus Cranoglanis; species Cranoglanis bouderius. The sequence goes on from CM042539.1 coordinate 20,110,678, forward strand.
TATACTATATATATTATATAATATAATATAATAATATTATATATTATTGCTATATATTAAGTCAAATCTGTAATCATGCAGTTTCTCTTCTGAATAGCAAGCATATTAAACAAAAAAGCTTTCCGTTTACCAGCTCTTTTAAACAATTTAAATGAAGCAGTTCTCTCGTTTGTCCTTTGATTATACAATGTTTGCTCAGTCTATTTACTTCTAGTTTCTTCTCCCAAGGCATTTTGAAAAAACAACAACCGATTCACAATGTGTCAGTAAAGCAGGCTGAAATAAATTAGCCCCAATGGACACTAAATCTAGGGGGTGTTTGTCTGTGTAATCACTTGACATAACTGAATGTACAGTCTGGGCTAAAAAGGCATCAGCCTCAGCCTCTACTTCATACCATTCTGTCTATTTCTTACCTCTGATGGTGTTGCTGTTGTTCTTGGTTCCACAAAAGTAAACAATGATCCAATTTAAGCCATTTGTGTACAATGGCTTTACAATGGCTTACGACTGCAAATAAGACAAAATGGATCCCAGTGTATTTTTTTTCCCTGAAATAGAGGGAGAACATTGTCTAGAAAACAATGACTACGTTTACATGCACATCAAATTCCATTTAAGGGAATATTCGGGTTCCAGCCATATTCCGAATACCATGTTTATATGCGTACACGCATAAGAGTATTCCTGTATACATGGTTGTTGTAAGTGTGCCAATGTACACATGCTCTTTTCCTTTCCCGCTGTTATTTCCCAATAGATTCAAGATGCTGCCGTTGGTTATAGAGTATACTCAGTTATTAATTTTATTACTACTACTACTAAAAAAATTTTTAAAAATCAGTCTCATTCTCAGTCACTCCAGAAATGTGTCCGTTTAGCCTGAATTGCCATTCCTAAATACCTATCCTACAGCTAAGCATCTGTTAGCACCCACAATTCCTTGCGGCGTGAGCATGTGCATATGTCTCCTTTCAGTGGACTTTCTGGGTGTGTACATGCAGCACATTTCCGATTAAAACAGGGTGGGATTCAGAATAAAATCTTCTAAAATCAGAATTGTGACCCAATACTAATCAGAATATTGCCAAGTGTTAGAAACCAAACTCCTAATACTGTAGTATACGTGTACTATACAAATATAGAGTACCTAGGCCATATATTAATTAGAGTATTGTCTTTGTTTGTACTAAATTTGCTCACATTTTAATCATCACAGCTTATGTCTTGCTGTACATGGCAAAAAAAGGTGTATCATCATGTATCATCAGTGATGGCTAGTTGTGATATCAGATGGAACGGCTCAAATGTATTATCTATCGACAGTGTGACAACGAAACTATTAGGGTTGAGCAATGAATTATATCAAAAAATGTCTCATCAATGGTTTAATAAGAATGGTGTGGGCACTGTTACACTATTACACACACACACAGTTAAAGGCTAATAGACAGCTACAATTGTGATTTTTGTGGTTTTATTGCGTTCATGCCGTATTTTCTCTGAACGGGATTTTTTCTGATAAACGTAAAAATTGTAATCCTTTAATTCAAACCAAAAAGGCTAAGTTTATACACTGATTGGACAACGTGTGCTTAGATGAACTACTTTCAGTTTCTCTTCCAGGCATTTTATGGGGAAAAAGGAGGTTAGAGTAAATAATCCACCTCATTTGCATTCATTAAACCCATAACAGTATTTCACATGCACCTTCTTAATCAGTGCTAATGACGTGTTAGGGATGTGTCAGCAGGGCGGGCTGGAAAATATCAGCTCACATGGTAATCTCCTGACACGACTGTCACTGATAGGCTTCCTGAATCTACACTCTGGACTAGAAAGAAATCAGCCCCAGCCTCACTTCCTCATATGATGCTTTGTATTTTTCTCATGACCATTGGGGGTGGTTTTGCACTTTCAAAAGGCAGCAGAGGCTGAACCCTGCTAAACCGTTTATACCAGCTGCCCCTGTGTTTGATCAATTCTTGCCAATCCCCCCCCTTCTCTTCCCAATTTCATCACCTGCCAGTTCTCACACACCAGCAAGCTCACTGCAATCATACCACAACAGCCATTAGGAGCCTCATCCCATCATCTTTAGCTGACTAAGTGCAGGTATCCACTGCTTCCAGCAAGGACATCTGAAAATGTGGACAATAATAAACTTACCATGTCCTCTGTGGGGTTTCTGGGGGAAATTTGACTACATCTTCGGGTGGGCTGTACTCACACTGAACAAAATTATAAACGCAACACTTTTGTTTTTGCCCCCATTTTTCATGAGCTGAACTCAAAGATCTAAGACTTTTTCTATGTACACAAAAGGCCTATTTCTCTCAAATATTGTTCACAAATCTGTCTAAATCTGTGTTAGTGAGCACTTCTCCTTTGCCGAGATAATCCATCCACCTCACAGGTGTGGCATATCAAGATGCTGATTAGACAGCATGATTATTGCACAGGTGTGCCTTAGGCTGGCCACAATAAAAGGCCACTCTAAAATGTGCAGTTTTATCACACAACGCAATGCCACAGATGTCGCAAGTTTTGAGGGAGCGTGCAATTGGCATGCTGACTGCAGGAATGTCCACCAGAGCTGTTGCCCGTGAATTGAATGTTCATTTCTCTACTATAAGCCGTCTCCAAAGGCGTTTCAGAGAATTTGGCAGTACATCCAACCTGCCTCACAACCGCAGACCACGTGTAACCACACCAGCCCAGGACCTCCACATCCAGCATCTTCACCTTCAAGATCGTCTGAGACCAGCCACCCGGACAGCTGCTGCAACAATCGGTTTGCATAACCAAAGAATTTCTGCACAAACTGTCAGAAACCGTCTCAGGGAAGCTCATCTGCATGCTCGTCGTCCTCATCGGGGTCTCAACCTGACTGCAGTTCGTCATCGTAACCGACTTGAGTGGGCAAATGATCACATTTGATGGCGTCTGGCACTTTGGAGAGGTGTTCTCTTCATGGATGAATCCTGGTTTTCACTGTACAGGGCAGATGGCAGACAACGTGTATGGCGTCGTGTGGGTGAGCGGTTTGCTGATGTCAACGTTGTGGATCGAGTGGCCCATGGTGGCGGTGGGGTTATGGTATGGGCAACGAACACAGGTGCATTTTATTGATTGCATTTTGAATGCACAGAGATACCGTGACGAGATCCTGAGGCCCATTGTTGTGCCATTCATCCACGACCATCACCTCATGTTGCAGCATGATAATGCACGGCCCCATGCTGCAAGGATCTGCACACAATTCCTGGAAGCTGAAAACATCCCAGTTCTTGCATGGCCAGCATACTCACCCATTGAGCATGTTTGGGATGCTCTGGATCGGCGTATACGACAGCGTGTTCCAGTTCCTGCCAATATCCAGCAACTTCGCGCAGCCATTGAAGAGGAGTGGACCAACATTCCACAGGCCACAATCAACAACCTGATCAACTCTATGCGAAGGAAATGTGTTGCACTGTGTGAGGCAAATGGTGGTCACACCAGATACTGACTGGTTTTCGGACCCCCCAATACAGTAAAACTGCACATTTTAGAGTGGCCTTTTATTGTGGCCAGCCTAAGGCACACCTGTGCAATAATCATGCTGTCTAATCAGCATCTTGATATGCCACACCTGTGAGGTGGATGGATTATCTCGGCAAAGGGGAAGTGCTCACTAACACAGATTTAGACAGATTTGTGAACAATATTTGAGAGAAATAGGCCTTTTGTGTACATAGAAAAAGTCTTAGATCTTTGAGTTCAGCTCATGAAAAATGAGGGCAAAAACAAAAGTGTTGCGTTTACAGACATTAATGGCTGTGTGTTGAGTTATTTTGAGGGAACAGCAAATTTACACTGTTATACAAGCTGTACACTCACTGCTTTACATTGTAGCAAAGTGTCATTTCTTCAGTGTTGTCCCATGAAAAGATATAATAAAATATTTACAAAAATGTGAGGGGTGTACTCACTTTTGTGAGATACTGTGTTTGTGATTTTATATATATATATATATATATATATATATATATATATATATATATATATATATATATATATATATATATGCACATGCAATGTATGTGCAAAATATGCAAACCTGACAAAGAACTTTTAATAAATCAGAAGCAAAACTTTTCCTTGTAATACCCACATGGTGATTTTCTCATTTAAAATAGTATATTTCTATATTGATTTTTAGTCATACGAATACTAAACCTTTAAATTTGATGTTCACTGTGAAAAAGGAAAAAATGAATCGTAAGCCGGATCGACTCCTATCTGTTCACTATTTCAGATTTACCTTTATCATAATTGTAAAAACAAATTGTAATATAGAATATAAGACCATTTTTAAAGGACTGTGTGTTTTATAGGACTGAATTGGATTGTAAGATTGTGGAAGTGAGACGTGAGATGGAGTCCCGGCTGGATTCTCAGAGGAGACACATGGTACAAAAGGAGAGCCTACTGAAAAACGAGGTGGATGAGCTCAAGGTATTCCACACACACACACACACACACACACACACACACAAAGAGTACATCACTTTTATTGGTTTTCCTGCTCGAGTGTGCTCACTTAATAATGTGTGACCAGGTTACTGTAGGAGATTTTTCTGTCAAATAAAAATGAATAATGTCATCATTGATTTAATTAGGTTTTTTTTTTTTTTTTTTTTAAATCTATGAACTTTTTGTAACAGCCGTTCATATTTTGTGTTCAGGGCCAACTGTCCCGTGTGGTGTCTGACGTGTGTGTGTTATTGGGAGCAGAGCGAACTCGCAGGCAAGAGCTGCAGAGGGCGGAGCTTGAGAAAGCAGAGCTTCTGGAACGTCTGAAGAATGACGTTATTAAACCAGGCACGGCCACTCAAACAGCGATGCTTCACGATGAGGAGCATCGTAAGCAAAACCCACATAGCCTAACATTAGACTGCCTCAAGAAGAAGAGCAGAGACGTCACGGTTCTCTGAAAACCAGCACACACGACTGCATAACCGTTCGAGGGCCCGCTAACTGCCAAATCCTCCTGGTGCAGATACATGCTGCTAACCAACCACAGTCCCCTCCAAAAGTATTGGAACAGCAAGACCAATTCTTTTGTTTTTGTTATACACTGAAGACATTTGGGTTTGAGCTCAAAAGCGGAGTATGAGACGATACAGTATCTCACAAAAGTAAGTACACCCCTCACATTTTTGTAAATATTTTATTATATCTTTTCATGGGACAACACTGAAGAAATGACACTTTGCTACAATGTAAAGTAGTGAGTGTACAGCTTGTATAACAGTGTAAATTTGCTGTCCCCTCAAAATAACTCAACACACAGCCATTAATGTCTAAACCGCTGGCAACAAAAGTGAGTACACCCCTAAGTAAAAATGTCCAAATTGGGCCCAAAGTGTCAATATTTTGTGTGGCCACCATTATTTTCCAGCACTGCCTTAACCCTGTTGGGCATGGAGTTCACCAGAGCTTCACACGTTGCCACTCGAGTCCTCTTCCACTCCTCCATGATGACATCACAGAGCTGGTGGATGTTAGAGACCTTGCGCTTCCGTTTGAGGATGCCCCACAGATGCTCAATAAGGTTTAGGTCTGGAGACATGCTTGGCCAGTCCATCACCTTTACCCTCAGCTTCTTTAGCAAGGCAGTGGTCGTCTTGGAGGTGTGTTTGGGGTCACCAACACCAACACTTTGCTACATTGTAGCAAAGTGTCATTTGTTCAGTGTTGTCCCATGAAAAGATATAATAAAATATTTACAAAAATGTGAGGGGTGTACTCACTTTTGTGAGATACTGTATATGAGAATTTCAGCTTTAATTTCCTGATATTTACATTTAGATGTGTTAAACGACTTAGAACACGGAACCTTTGGTGGCAGACCACCCAATTTTTAGGTGAGCAAAAGTATTGTAACAGATAGTCTTAAAGTAAATAACGCTTAATATTTGGTTGCATATCCCATTACTTGCAATAAATGTATCAAGCCACCAACCCACAGACATCACCAAACTTTTTCATTCTTCTTTTGTGATGCTTTTCCAGGTTTGTACCACAGCTTCTTTTTTTTGGGGGGGGGGTGTTTTCTTCACAGCTCTCACAATGTTTGTCATCAACTGCTGTTGTTTTCCTTGGCCCACCTGTTCCATGTCTGGTTGGTTCTTTTTCAGGGCATTCCAAATAGTTGTATTGTCTATGCCCAATGCTTGTGCAATGGCTCTGATAAATTTTCCCTTTTCTCAGCTTCAAAATGGCTTGCTTTTCTCCATTGACAGCTCCCTGGGCTTCATGTTGGTTTATCCTTTTTAACAAATGCAGTCTTCACCGGCAAACCCAGGGCTCACATCAAGAGTAGACATTCAGAACTGTTAACTGTTTAAACAATCAATTTAACAGGGTTCACCTGGGCTACAAGAAACACCTGTCAGTCAACATGTTCTAATACTTTTGATCACTTGAAAAATGGGTGGGTTCAAACAAAAAGTGGCAAAAACAAAAATTGTTTAACACAGCTAGATGTAAATATCAAGAATTGAAAGCTGAAATTCTGATCTACCGTGTCATATTCATCTTTTAATCTCAAACCCAAATGTCTTCAGTGTATAGTGAAAACAAAAGAATTGGCCTTGCTGTTCCAATACTTTCAGAGGGGACTGTATGGTTCAATACTCTAGTGGCATTTTTCACAAAAATATAAGGTATTGATATTATCTGAGCAGTTTTATAAATGTCTAGGGATTTTCCAAAACATGAAATGATTAGGGACCTTCACATATTTTCAAAATGATTTATTTCACATTAACTGTCCAACTATTTTCTCTAACTGTCTCACAATAAAATACTTCGCAAAGGATCTATCACAATATCTTTCTTGGAAAACAGCACTTCCTAGCAAAGAGCTGCATATAAAAATGTATGCATTTAAACTGCTGATGTAAAATTTAAAGATATTAAACACAAGTGGATATTCACAGAATTTTAATCAACTTTTGACACACACATTAAAAAAAAACAAATAACATTACAATAAATGCATCCACTGATTCTCTAAGTCCTGATCCTGATTGGTCCTTTAGAGCCATGTGGCTGAGTCTTGGATAGTTTACAGTTATTAGCGGGTGAACGAGCGTACGTGCCGGCCTCGTCCACCTCCGCTCCCGCTGCTGCTAAATTTCCCTTGACCACGCCCACTGTTACTTACACCACCACCTCCTACACTAAGTCCTCCTCCACTTAGCCACGAAAGGCCAGTGCCTCTTCCTCTGGGGGCACGGTCTCGCGGAGCCAAACGGTACGCACCTGAGGAAAATACAGAAGAACCAGTAAAAATAAAAATATAGGCCCAAAAAAACCCTCTAATACCACTGTTATTTTAGTTTACTGACCAGCTGCAAAAGTCTGAACCTGAAAGGCATTAGTCTCCTGTAGAAATGTGTGCATTATTCATGAGACTAAATGGTGAGAACTGCTTAACCTTAAGGCATGTATTCAGGGTACTGAAAGTTTATTATGTAGTCAGCAGACTGTCTTTGTTTATACAAGTCGATTAAAGCCAAGTAACAGATTTTATCTTCCTACTTTATTTTCATTTCTTCAGACATTCCTATTTTCATCCCTATTTTCAGTTCATGTGTCTTTCATCACTTTCCAGCTATTCTGACTGGAAGTAAATCAACCTGACTATAGCCCTATTCAGACGGGATTGGTTTTCAGGACATATGTCTGTACAGTAATTGTTACTGCGGACGTCTGTGATATTCATCGTCAGGATAAGTGATTTCTGTAGAAATTGCCGAGATGGGCGTGTAGTCGTTTACTTGCTGATGGCAAGCCCCGTGCGTCACAGGTAACATGGTGCTGCACCCCAGTGTTTGATAATACAACATGGCACAGACGAAGCAAAAGAAAAGCCGCAAATGGACAAGAGCTGAAACTTTGTTTAATTTCAGTTTGGGGGGAACGACCTCATCGAACACTGTTTGAACAAATGGTACATAATCATTCGGTTTGGGAGGAGATTTTTCGGGACGCTTGAGATAAATGTCCCTCTGTCAAAGTGCCGTTTGGTGACTGGACTAAATGTTGAGAATGAATAGACTATCTAAAAAGAAAATACAGAGAGTGCATTAAACACAACAGAAGAAGCGGCTGGGATCGAGGAACTGGATGCTGTGTTGCGTACGCATAATTTACTTTATCTTTTCATCTTTACGTTAGCACGTAGAAAGACGAGCAGAATGGGACTTTGTTGACCTTTCTTTTCTTTACTTCATCATAAGGTCAAGTCGCACTGGATTTGTTTAACCTGGGGTTATTTTTACAGGCCATTTCATAGAAGGTAAAAGTTGTAATCTTCATCGGCGAAGAAACACGCAGTCCGGGGGAAAAAAAAAAAAAAAAAAAAAGACGACCAGTTTGCACGGAATTAAAATCACAGAGAAGCTCTGGTAATTATTACATTACCCCACATAAAACTAAACCCGTCCAAATAGGGCTCATGACTGATTCGATCTACTAGATCAGAGGTACAACCAGGGACCCCCTATGCTTCACAGGTCTCCGGACCCCACGTTGAAAACCAGTGTGTTAGACTACGGCTGCGTCTGAAATCGCATACTGGGGAAGTACCTGCTGCATTCAATTCAGTACCTACTGCTTGACTGTTGATACAGTATGTACTGATCAATATAAGTGGTAAGCATGAATACAATTCTGGACGTACTACGGGACTGGCACGGAAGAGCTGTCAGAATCCGTGCCAGTCCTGTTGCATTATGGGATAGCGCAGTATCCACAGCGTCCAGTGTTCAATACTGCAGAATCAAGGTCGAAGCAGTAGGTATTCCGGGTACTTCTCACCTAGTTTTATGAACACTGAGAATTCAGACACACTACTCTGTATTTTGTAATCGTAATTTGTCCGTAACGTGAATCTACCTATCCATCTTGCTATTAAATATCTACAGGAGTATAACGTGTACCTGTTGGTAGCTGCCTCGATGGTAAAGGCCGTGTAAAGTTACTTTGTGCTCCTCGGGGTTCGCTGTATGTCCCTCTGTGAGTGACTGCAGTCACTGGAGCACTCCAAGTGGAGCCCCGCCCACCCTCACGACGAGGATAATTACCTTAGGCACGAAGAAAAAAAAAAAAACGTCAATTTTCAAAAACTATCAAAATATAACAACAAAATCAGTTCTACATACTGGCAAGCAGTGTGCTCTTGGGTGCAGGTGGAGTGAAGAAGCGGGTGTGGCTCTGGAAGCCCCGTCCTCTGGTTCCACCAGTAAACAGGCCTCTAGTGGGTGGCTTGGCCCCTCCCCCTTTGAGAGGGCGTTTGGGTAGAGGCAGGCCTGCAGGTAGGCTCACTTCCTTGAACTCCGCAGCCAAGAAGTCATCTACGTGCATGGAGGGTGGCCGGCTCGTGTTCTGTTTACGCTGCCTGAAGATGTCGTGTGGCCGGCTGAGCTGGTTGAAAGCGCCACGACCACGTCCGCGAGGAGCCATCATGATGTGAGCACGCTTAGCCGGCTCCACATACTCTGATTTGCCGCTGCCGAGAGATACATACAGAATCATTCTGAGTAATTATTGAGGGTTATTCTATGTGCACGAAGGGCGCTTTCACGTATGCAGTGTTTAGTCTGTTTGAATTGAACCCTGGTGTGTTTTCCCCCATGGTGTGCTTCTTTAAACAGGTCAGACACAGCAATCACACTCTTTCCTGTGCTTGGGTGACTGTTGTGATTTCTACATGCGCTCTGCAAAGCTTTTCCCCCCCATCCCTGTATTTCTGACCACTGAATGAATGTGCATGTGAATGTGTTTCGTGTGTACCTAGAGGTGATAAAGGTTTCATGTTTGTGCTTCCCCAGTCTAAAGCCCTTTGCTGGTTTGCTGTGGCCTGGTGAAGTAGGCTCGCTCAGGAACGAACGGTCTAACTCGGCCTTCAGGTTCAGATCAGGGCAGCACTGCTGCGCCAGCGCGACCAGGTCTACTTTAACCTGTAAAGCAACAAAACAAAGAAACTCCACATAATATTTCAGTTCAAATACAGAGCATAGTACCTCACTCATCTCGAAGTAAATCAGCACGAAATCTGTTTTGTCCTCTAACGGCCACAGACTCCTTTCTCACATAACACAGATATACCAGGATTATAGCTATTATTTGATAGAGTAGAATTGGCAAGTGATTGGAAACTGGTAGTAACTAAACGCCATTTAAAAAAAAAAAATATATATATATATATATATATATATATATATATAAACTGACCATGTCCTGGTCTGTCTCCATGTCATCTGACTGGAATGGAGAATACCAAAGAGCCCTCAGTTGATCATCCAACAGATCAGAGAGAATATATACAGTTCTTTGGGGAGAGAACACACACAATCACACAGGCATACCAAAAACCAACATTAGAGTAATAATGAGAACTCAACAAGCAGGTGAGACAGACTCCCTCTGTTGTTACCTGTTGTTAAACTGGGTCTGGAGTGCTTCTGGAGATGGCAGAGTTGGCTCTGTTTCAGGTTCTGTTTGGCCTATAGTCTCTCCAGTACTTTCCACAATCTGCCGGAGACCCACCACATTCTCCAGCAGAGCTTCCAACGAATCATCCTCTTTAAGGAGTTCCTATGATAGTTTGGTCATAACACAAGCATTAGATGTGAGACACCAAAATTTTTTTAAAAAAAAAATCATACTCAGCCAGACAGCACTGCTTTATTACGCCAGATTTACACTTGCGCAAGATGGAGGCTGTTCATTCGGCTTATTGTTTTAAATGAACAAGATGGATGTGTGTGGCACAGTACCAACACTAGGGGCAGTACAGGGCTGCGACAACTAATCGACAAACGCGATAAAATTTGATGATAAAAATAATTGCCAACCAATTTTAATACTGATTTGTTGGTCCATGTTAAAGCAATACATTAGATGGAAAGTGACAGAGAACCTTACAATCAAGAAAACTGTACGACCAAAAATGGTATTTAAATATGCTCGGGAGCTATAACAATTAATTGTTCATATAGAAACATAGGATTTGTGTGTGTCAGATTCAACATTATGAGTACTATAAATATTATAACATATATGAAAAATATGTTACTGTATATCTAAGTGTCATATTTTCCTGGCTAGAAACCATATAAAAAACAGCATTTCCGCTATATTGTGCCCATAATTTAAGTTACATGTTCCTAACCCTGGTCCTGGCATAAACCTTGGTCCTGCACATTTTAGTGTTTTAACTACTCGAACACATGCACTTCAACTCAGGAACAGCTGCGAAATGGCTGATAAAGTCAGTCCCTCCGGGATTTCGCGATCGCAGAAATTAACGCAAAATCAAGCAAACGCCACAATATTTCGAGGAGCTCAAAATTACCGCAAATTTTGGTCAAGGAGCGTCATGTGACGTCATCACAATGCACATTCAGTTGAACATGAGTACAGCTAAAAGGTCTCATTTAACAACAAACATCATTGTGAAAAACCGTGCAAAACAATTTCGTGCGATTGCAATTTCGCCAATTCAAGTAGTTTTCTGCAAAAAATAAAAAATAAAAAAATAATAATAAAAAAAGCACAAAAAAAAAAGCCGCAGAAATTCAAGCATTTTTGGCCGCAACAATCACAAAAAAAAACTCCTGTACGACATCCTGTACGGACTGTACACTGGATCATGAGCAGGAAAAACCATAATATGTATAACTTAATTATGTATCATGGCACATTAATACTGCTACTTCCATAGTATATTTACAAACTCTGTACAATAAATAAATACTCCACACTCTACCTACACTGACACGTCGGACTCGTGTCCTGAAAAGCGTGGTAGAGCACTCACAACGTGACACACGTCTTGTCGCTTCTTAAACCAACGCACCAAGCGTGTCTTAGTGCCTGCATAGTGTATTCACCACGTCTGGTGTAAAATGTTCTTATTTTGTTCCCGCCAATTTGGTTCCCTTTCTCCTTCTCTTTGGTCTGCTTTCTCCTTTCATACAACAGCTATCAACCAGGGTGGGTAAAGGCTAACACATGCTTCCTCTGTGACACGTGAAGCCAGCCAACCACATTTTTTTGAATTGCTGCTGTGAGGAAAGTGCTATCCACCCTCTTCTGCATACAAGATTTCACAGAGGCCTGCAATTAGCTAGTGTCACTCTGATTGTCACGGTAGAGAGAGCATGCCCTCCCTCCACTCGGAGAGCACGGCTGGTTTCGCTCCCTTGGCTCCCGGACATGGATGGCTGTGGCACTGTCGAGATTGGAACATATTTTAAATATGTATAAGAGCCGATTTTACAAATTTTGCGATCCGGAAATAAATCATTTATTTCCGGATCGCAAAATATGTAAAATCGGCTCTTATACCGAAGCACTTCATACCGTGATGTGTTTCTCCAACTCTGCAAGTGGATGTTCAGTGGAATCATCTTTCCACTGGAGCAGCCGTTTCATATCACTCACGTTCAAAGCCAAAGACCGGGAGTCCATATCTTCATCCTGTTACAGCACAAACAGGCTCTCAAACACATACTACACTCTTCTTCTCTCTCTTTCTCTCTTTCACTTGCACATAAATGCATGAAGCTCATTAGAAGCCAGAATTGTGTGAAACAGGAGGGAGTGATTTTGTTGTTCACCATTGTCGTTGAGTCGTTGTTGAGGATCTGCCGTAGGAAGTCCAACAGAGCAGAAAGCAGTTCAGCCGATTCTTTGCTGAAAGATGCGATTTCTCTCCGGAGCAGCGACGCCATGACAGAACTGTGCTTCTTTAGTGAGCTGCAACATAAACAGCATGTTAAAGCATATATAGCAAAACCAAGGGTCAGCAATCGGTGAGTGCACCTACACACACAGGTTATTTAAATAAAAGCATATTATACATGTTACCTCTTCAAGTGATAGAGCCCATAGTCATGTTCGGTCAGGAACATCATCGTTCTGAGGCAAGTGAGCTGAAGCGTGTAGCTGCTGTGCGTGTGTCTGAGCACCTCCAACATTTTGTCACATATAGCCGGCATCATGTCCTTTGAAGGCAAGGCATTAGCCAACTGCTCTGCCTCAGACACGCACACCTCCCCTGAGCCACTCACAATCAGAGAAATGTCCTGGTCACACAGCGATTGGATAATTGAGGCTATCAGTTCAGCGTTCTGTTGCACCGAAAGGTTGGCGTCCACCGGTGAGATGAGCATCCCAAGCAGTATCGACAGCATCTCGGTTGGTTTGTCATCAGGTCGCCCCTCGCTCCGCGCCTCGCCGCGTATGGCTCCGCCCAGCAGAGCCAACATGGCTGCCTTACAGGAGCGCTGAGACACCAGTGAGTCTAGCAGAGCTAGTAGTCTTGTCAACTGCGAAGTCACGGCTTCCCTAAACAGAAAATAAAAAAATAATGTGAGTAGACTAACATCTGCTGAGATCACACACATCTTAAACCACTAAATATAAACACATAGTACACATAGTACCCTAAATGGAATACCAACGAATCACAGTAAACATCACGTGTGAGCCCTTCTCAGTCATGCATGTGCAATCCTGATACTTACAGTTGTATCTCTTCATGCAGCTGCTCCAGCAGGGTCCTCATGACGAGGGTGGCAGTTGGGGCTGCAAGGTCACAGAGCTGCACACACACTCGCCGGAGCACAGACAGGAGAGGCGGGCAGCTGCTCACACACACACACCGCAGCATCTCCTGTAAAGTGCGTGCCTGAGCGTGTAGATGCATACTCCACAGCTTACGCGTGTTCATCGCCACTCCAATGTCTTGGGCTGACAAAGCCTGCCATTTAGAGAGAGACAGCAGTGTGTGTCGTCTTTAAACAGCAAAACCTTGTGAGCTTACTACAGACTATGGAAAATAAGCGAAAATAAGAGACGACTTTATGTAGCCATAATCTTTATCCCGTCCTGAAGCATCGTGCTTGTGCCCTCGACAAAAATTTCTGGCTATGAGCTGTGGTGCTCTCTCATTGCATGTCAAGACATTAGTGGACTATATAACAGTTTTCATAACATGGATTGTTTCGGTTCTAAAATCTGATTGGCTGAGCCGTATTCAAAGCCACTGTTATATCCTTGATATACATACACCTCTGACCACATTACCATAATTGAGTTTCATATTAATGTGCCAAGTTTTAAACCAATAGAACTGTTACACTAAGCTGTTAGCTGTGTCTCAAATGACGTATTATACACTATGCACTTACACTGTGCACTATGTACTATTGAATTTTAGAAGGGTAGTATGGTCTCAAATGGAACACTAACAGTCTTTTACTAAATGGGAGTATAAGCCGTTTCCAAGTCGATGGCAAATGACGTCAAACGCACGTAACCCGACGCAGCTAGCTTTAGCAGAATACCCAGAGTCAACGAAAATGAATTTCTTAATTTTACTGTTTATGTCAATGTTGCCGTTTATGACCAACATGACCGTTTTTGATTCTGGGCAAATTTGAGCCAGCGTCAGCGCCTGGTAGCCCCGCCTCCTTCCTCTACGTAAGCAAAGCTGCGACTGTTGAGTGCATGAAGTGTTTAACATTCCACACCTCGTTTTTTTTCATCATCCGGATACTTGAAGTGCACTACTTCCTGTTGGAATTTTCAGTGTTTACACACTACTCACACTATTTCTACTACAAAATGGCATAGAATAGTGCATAAGTATGCGATTTGGGAAGCATCTATTGTTCTTTTGTAGAATACCATAATATTTGCCCGTTATGTTGCGATATTACATGCCGGAAAAATTGATTATTGCAAATATAATGAATAATAGATTAAATTACGTATTTAACAAAGGATTTTATCATATTGTTTTTGTTGCCGTTTATAAAAACAATATGCCACGTGAGGGTGTGTGTTACAGTGATTTTATTATAGCTAATGGGTTTTACTCTGCTTCACGTCGTGCCTAAGGACAGATTGTTTAGCATCATAGAGAGAGACAGAGATGGTTTAGCATTACTTCTATGTGTGTAATACCTGTGTGGTCTGCATGGGCAGCGGTAAAGGCAGTAGCTCCGATAACAGACTGAGACTGCTGTAAATGTTCTCTGGTGCAGCAGTAATGGAGTTGAGCACCTCCTTTAGCATGAGAGACCAGCTGTTCGCTGCCACGGTTTCCTCAGAGCCTGTCTCCTGCTTGCTCACAGCGTGTGTGAAAGTCAGTAAAACGTCAGTGATGTCACTCTGCAGGCGCTGCTCCTCGGCATCCAGGCGTCCCAACGGAGTGGAGCATGCAATCGTATGAAGGGGAACGCACACGGCCGGGACGCGCACGTCCCTGAACTCGCACGCGCCGCCGTGCAACAGCTCGCTTAGCATTGCCCGCATGAGCCTCAGCGCACAGGATGCCAGTGACATCATCATCATCCGCTGCGGCGTGGGGCCCAAGGGTCCATGCAATCGCCAGGCGGGTAGTAACACTGAGGTCAACTTTTGGAGGACTTTAATAAAGGTGTCCATTCCTTCAGCGCTGAACAGTGTGATCACGGCCTGGTTCCACTTCAGGTCCTTCTGCTGACCTATATACACAAACCAAAGAAAAGATTTGTGATAAATGTTCACTAGTGCTACACACACTGCTTTATATTAAAGACTGTCCAGAACTTGTGGCTCATCTCTGTATTTCTTTTCAAAATTCCAATCTGGCTTTCCGATTCTTACTGCTGATGAGTGGTTTGCATCTCATGGTATGGCCTCTATATTTCTGCTCTCAAAGTCTTCTTCGAAAGGTGGATTGTGAGACCTTCACTCCTGGGCTGTGAAGGTTGTTGGTGATGTCACTGACTGTTGTTTTGGGGTTTTTCTTCACATCTCTCACAATGTTTCTGTCATCAACTGCTGCTGTTTTCCTTGGCCCACCTGTTCCATGTCCGGTTGTCAGTACACTAGTGGTTTCTTTCTTTTTCAGGACTCAGAATTGTTGTATTGGCTATGCCCCAAGCTTGACTAATGGCTTTGTTGGATTTTCCCTCTTTTCTCAGATTCAGAATGGCTTGCTTTTCTCCCATAGACAGCTCTCTGCTCTTCATGTTGGTTTATCAACAAATGCAGTCATTACAGGAGGAACCCAGGACTCGAACCAAGAGTAAACATTCAGAGCTATTAATTGTTTAAACAAATCAATCTAACAGGGCATGAGGAAGAACAGGAAATGAAAGCTGATATTCATCTTTTGATCTCAAAAATTATCATCATATTAGTTTTAATACTGTTCCAAAACCAGAAGATGTATACATGGCATTTGTGTGTGTGTGTGTGTGTGTGTGTGTGTGTGTGTGTGTGAGCACGCACCTGGCACAGTAGCTGGTGGACAGGCGATGTGACAAAGCACTCTGAGAGCAGTGACAAGGCCCAGTCCGTCTGGCGTCATTACATTCTCCAGATTCTGACACAAGGAACAGAATCTCAGTTATGCATGGCTAATCATTAAGTAGCTTGACCACAATATATTATTACTGGGTCATTCCACTGTATAAATGCATGCATTAGTCCTAATTACACACAAACACTGGCGATGCTTTATTTTAAACATCTTTTAAACAAGTCCATTTCAGTGTGTACATACACTCAGGGTTGTCACGGTACCAAAATTTCAGTAGTCAGTACCAATACCAGTAAAATTCTTAACAATGGGGTGGTCCACCGGTGGGCCGTGGACGTTTTTAAATGAATTAAATGGTTAATAAGGACACATGACCTTATTAGCGCTACACGTGTGTATGGTAACCATTAATTAAACAAATGTGAGGATGTTTTTTACAATCCTACACTTGAATTAAACTATGCAACAACATCCATAATGCAACCGCTACCATAATTGCACGGTGCACCTATGAAAAGTTCCCGACTGACTACCTGTCACACAGCGCATCAGTTCCGGGTTGACTCAGGACTCGGTACTACCGGCACTTGTGAAAATCTGGTACTGTCAACTTTTTTTTTTTTGTACCGACTTGGTACCGAAGTACCGGTACTTTTGACAACCCTATCAGAAATAAAATCTTACTGGAAAACCAGCAGTTCATTTAAATGTAATTAGCCTTCCCCTTTAAACCCAAGAGAAAAGATGTCCTGTTACAACAGTCAGGATACACTGAGTGAACGCTTGTTTAAGAGCACATGCAATTTTCCAATCAGCCAATCATGTGGCAGCAGAGCAATGCATAAAATCATGCAGATACAGGTCAAAAACTTCAGTTCATAAAACATGACCATCAAACACCAAACATCAGAATAAGAAAAAATATGAACAGTTGAAGACTGGAAAAAAAAAAAAAGATCAGGCACTGTCTCCCCCCCCATCTTCAACTGTCCAGCCTGTGGCCACTGTAGCCTCAGATTCCTTGTTTTTGACTGACAGGACCAGAAACAGATGTAATCTGCTGTTGTAGTCCAACCGTTTGGTGTTTTGTGCCTTCTAATATGCTTTTCTGCTCAGAGAGTGGTTATTTGAGTTACCGTAACCTTCCTGTCACCTCAAACCAGTCTGGCCTCCTCTGACCTACCATTTATTGGATGTCAGTCTGTCCGTCCCCCACCCCCCCCACCCCCCAAACTTATTGTGTAAACTCTACAGAATGTTGTGCCTGAAAATCCCAGGGGATCAGCAGTTTCTGAGATACTTAAACCAGCCAGTCTGGCACCAACAAAAATACCATGGTCGAAGTCTCAGACATTTGAAGCATGACATTTTGCCTCTGATTCCTATGATTGGCGTGAACCTTAACTGAAGCTCTTCAACTGTATCTGCATGATTTTATGTACTGCTTAGCTGCCACATGATTGGCTGATTGGATAATTGCATGAAACTGAAATTGCAAATTGAGTGTATGGTTGTGTACTTAAGGACAAGCTCAAAGTACATTTATTTAAAAAAAAAAAAACAACAACAACAACAACAACAAAAGCCAAACAAACAACAACAACAAAAAAAAAACACCCTAACTCTATGCTGAAAATATGTTGCTGCTCTAATATCCAACTTTCCTTTCTTTCAGTAAATAATTTTAAAGCAGTATACCATTTTGTTCTATTGTAGTTGATAAACAGACCTGTTTGATGTAGTCAATAAGGGCTGGTATGCCACTCATATCAAAACGTAGCTTCTCCAGTGGCTCCAGACATTTACTCAGCTCTGAAACAAAAGTCACACATCACCAAATTAACCACAAAAAAAATATCAATTATAGATTGTTTACAAAGTAGCGCTGGGTGATATATCGATATAATATCGAGATCCTGATTAATGATTACGCGATACACTTTTCTGAGATATCGTTGGTATGGCGATGTATCTTTTAAGTTTTTAATAATTACAAATTAAATGGTACTGAATGGATGCCGTTGATTTGACGTCATTTTTTTTTAAAACTTAATCTTCTTTGTCTTTGTAGGCATTAAAGAAAAGTATCGTGAAACTCAGTTTAATGGGGGTTTTTTTGTTTATTTTACTACTGTTTTGCAGACAGTTTGTTAGCTACATTATGTACAGTACTGTGCAAAAGTTTTAGGCACATGCAAAGAAATGCTGTAGGGCAAAGACGCCTTCAAAATAATGAAATGAAATGTTTCTACATTTAAAAAATTACTGTAAAGAGCAGTAAACAGTAGTAAATGAAACAAAGTCAAATTTAGTGTGACAAAAAAATTTAAATAAAAATAAAATAGTATAAAAATAGTAGTCTCCGGTACAATGTGTGCAGTTTTATAAGGAAATGAGCTGGTAAGTTTTATTGAGCAGACACAGTTCTTCTGGAGACTTTGACTTCGGACTTGTATCTTATTTTTGCAGCAAAACCCAGCAGCCTTCATTGTGTTTTTTGTCTGAAAAGTTTCTCTTACGTAACATGCTGCTTTCTTTAATGACATACAAACATTTTTCTGTAACATTTAATTTTGTGCTAGAAAACTAATGTTTGGGAATCCAAAATGTTTTTTGTACTGACCTCGTTATTCTGAACACAAGTTGTGGAATGTGTTGTCGTTATCTTGATATATTATTTTGTTATTTCGACCGAATTCATTACTATCTCATTATTTTGACTCAATAAAACATTATTTCAAGTTACTTCATTATTTCAACACACAGTATCTTGTTATTTTGACTTAATAACATGTTATTTCCATCGATCGTTGTGGACAAAAATGTTGAAGTGCTATGTTGTTATTCATATCTCGTTATTTCGACCACAAATTGTGGAAAACATCTTTAAAGTGCAATGTCATTATTTCAAATTAATACCTTTTTTCAAAATATTATGTCCTTATTTTGATACGTCAGTGAACTTTGACCTAATAACAAAGACATTATTTCAATTTAATATACTTTATAACATCTCAGAATCTAACACCATAGTACTAGTAAAAATTTTCCACATCTTTCATGTTCAGTCCGTCCATAGTATAGAATCGTGAATGGCTTTGGTAAACTTTTTTAAGCTGCTGGGAAGCAGATTTATGTCTCACCTTGAAGTTTTGCGTTGTTCTCGTCGGCTTTGCATATAGCGAGTAATGGTGCAGCGTAATGTTCCATCATTCTCAGCTCAGCAGAGGACTGCACAACCAGCAGCACGAGCATGCAGGCATAGTTGTACGTTACAGACTTTCTGGCTTTTCCCTCCCTAAAAATAAATCAAAACACTGAAGCACATATACAGTGGGGGAAAAAAGTATTTGATCCCCTGCTGATTTTGTACGTTTGCCCACTGACAAAGAAATGATCAGTCTATAATTTTAATGGTAGGTGTATTTTAACAGTGAGAGACAGAATAACAACAAAAAAATCCAGAAAAACGCATTTCAAAAAAGTTATAAATTGATTTGCATTTTAGTGAGTGAAATAAGTATTTAACCCCTTCGACTTAGTACTTGGTGGCAAAACCCTTGTTGGCAATAACAGAGGTCAGACGTTTCTTGTAGTTGGCCACCAGGTTTGCACACATCTCAGGAGGGATTTTGTCCCACTCCTCATTGCAGATCCTCTCCAAGTCATTACGGTCATTTTCAATGCCCTGGCTGAGGGAAGGAGGTTCTCACCCAAGATTTGACGGTACATGGCCCCGTCCATCGTTCCTTTGATGCGGTGCAGTTGTCCTGTCCCCTTAGCAGAAAAACACCCCCAAAGCATAATGTTCCCACCTCCATGTTTGACGGTGAGGATGGTGTTATGACTTGGGGTCATAGGCAGCATTCCTCCTCCTCCAAACACGGCGAGTTGAGTTGATACCAAAGAGATCTGACCACAACACTTTCACGCAGTTCTCCTCTGAATCATTCAGGCAAACTTCAGACGGGCCTGTACATGTGCTTTCTTGAGCAGGGTGACCTTGCGGGCGCTGCAGGATTTCAGTCCTTCACGGCGTAGTGTGTTACCAATTGTTTTCTTGGTGACTATGGTCCCAGCTGCCTTGAAATCATTAACAAGATCCTCCCGTGTAGTTCTGGGCTGATTCCTCACCGTTCTCATGATCATTAAAACTCCACAAGGTGAGATCTTGCATGGAGCCCCAGACCGAGGGAGACTGACAGTTTCTTCCATTTGCGAATAATCGCACCAACTGTTGTCACCTTCTCCCCAAGCTGCTTGGCGATGGTCTTGTAGCCCATTCCAGCCTTGTTTAGGTCTACAATCTTGTCCCTGACATCCTTGCACAGCTCTTTGGTCAGGTGTCTTTTTACAGGTAACAAACTGAGATTAGGAGCACTCCCTTTAAGAGAGTGCTCCTAATCTCAGCTCGTTACCTGTGTGAAAGACACCTGGGAGCCAAAAATTTTGCTGATTGATAGGGGATCAAATACTTATTTCCCTCATTAAAATGCAAATCAATGTATAACTTTTTTGAAATGCGTTTTTCTGGATTTTTTTGTTGTTATTCTGTCTCTCACTATTAAAATACACCTACCATTAAAATTATAGACTGATCATTTCTTCGTCAGTGGGCAAACGTACAAAATCAGCAGGGGATCAAATACTTTTTCCCCCACTGTATGCAGGATAAACCTTGTTCTGCTTGTGTCTGCTAAGTGGTGTGTATGTGCTCACCCTTGTCCCTCTTTGGCGTGATGCTCGAGCAGGTTGACCAGGCAGCTGAGATTAACATCCAGGCTGAGGACATGCGAGACTGCGTTTCGTCCCGTGCTGCTAAAACTGATCAGATACAAGCTGTGGAGTGTGGACAACACCTCTGGATTGTCACCTTCCTCAAGCTCCAGGCCATTCAGCTCTGCGACAGCTTGCAGGGCATGCAAGGCCTGCATTAACCATACCCAAAAGCCATCGTCCAGCGAGCTCTCGGTGCCAGTGGCAGCTTCCTCCCCCTCTGCCTCCAACAGAGGAGTCATTGGGGCCAGGTGAGCTAGGTGTGTGAGGGGAGCCACGTGTGTGAGGGGTGTGAGCAGACGTAGCAGGATGTTGGTGGGCTCGTGCTGGCTCAGGAGGAATAAGAGTCCCTGTTGGGATTGGGACAAGAAGCGCAGCAGCTCTCGCACCGCCTGCAGTACTCCCACATGGCTGCAAGTGGCCGGAGAGGTCAAGACAACCGCCAATGACTCCAAGAAGTGGGCAGCATGCATATACCTGTATAAAAGAAGAGATTTATTACAGACTTCGTCCAATATCTGGCTAACATGACCACACAAATGACAATCAGTTTATGAACCTTTCAGTAAAGTTGTGTGTAAATGATTTCACAGGTCAAACTGAACTAAGAATTTCACCAGCTTTAGAAATTTTTGGTAGCACTGAATTTCTTCATACTCACATGCATACGTTGTTAAATACCCATCACCCGTAAATGACCAAGTGCATTCAAAGTAGGTCTGATTTACAGCTGAGGTCATAAGTTTACATACACCTTGCATAATCTGCAAAATGTTAATCATTTTTTTTAAATAAGAGGGATCAGTTTTTATATTTAGCACTGCCCTTCAGAGGCTACACAGAAAAAAAAAAGATCTTTAAACAAAATAACAATTTACACTGATCATCCTGTTCAAAAGTTTACCCCCCTACCCACCCCCCCCAATGTGTCGTGTTGCCTTCTTGAGCCTCAGTGAATGTTTGCACCTTCTGTAATAGTTGTGTACGAGTCCTCAGTGTGAAAAGATGGATCTCAACATCATATAGCTACTGCTGGAACGCGGTCAAATATGCAGAAGGTGCTGGAAAAGCAAACAATGTGCAGGATTTTTCTGAAGAACAGTGGGCAGTTTAACTGCTCAGGACAAAACAAGGGACTCGTGAAGAACCATCACAAAACATTAAAACGGTCGCTGATCATCCAGGTAACAACACACGGTATTAAGGATCAAGTGTGTGTAAACTTTTGAACTGGTTCATTTGTGTAAAGTCAGTTATTATTGCGTCTTGTGGACTATATGTAAACATCTGGTAGTACAAAATAAAAATAAAAAAATGGAGTTTTTATGATCCCTCTTAGTTTTTTTTTTTTTTTAATTATTAATATTTTGCAGATTCTGCAAGGCGTATGTAAACTTATGACCTCAACTGTACATTCATTTATGCTCACAAAACTCTCAGCCATAACAGTGCATCGCCTACCACAGACACACACTAAGCTCCTCATTTTATAGAATACCATTCCTTTTGTCCTAACTGAAAATCTAGTCTTATCTGTTTAAATTTAAGGATTATTTTGGACTTTCTGTCGTCTGGTCATTCATATGAAAAGACAAAGACGATTTTCTCTAAATTCATGTGTGCAAATGAAATAGACTTTTTTATTTATTTATTTAAACTAATCCGTATTAAAAAAAATTGCAGTATATAAAACTGAACTGATGGATTAAGGTTCTCAGGAACTGTGATAAGATACAAACATTTTTTTCCAGAACTAACTGGATTTTCACGAATCCATTTATTGCATTTATTAGTATCTAACAGACCTTACTTACAGAACATACCAGACCTTACTGATCTTGCAACAGGTCTGCATGTCCACGATTAACAAAATGGAGGACACTAAGCCTTATAGGTCTTACAAAAAATAATCTTAGATTGAACACCTTTGGTTACAACAAATCCTAGAATAATAATCTACACAGTGCTTTCATGCAATACCAGCAATCAGGGGACATACCAGAGCTTGCATGTCTTTCAAAAATGTGTGTGTGTGTGTGTGTAAGTCCAATAGCTTTGGCTAACATGGTCCTAATGGTCACAAAAAATGACTAACAATTATAATATAGCTTCATTAAACAGCTAATAGGAGATATCACACACTTTACAAGTCATACAAAAAGTGTGGCAAGGTTTACTACATTTAGCTAGATTTAGCTAGCATGAGCCTGATTAACACCTAGGGTGTGGGGGTGTGTGAGTCACCTATAGAGTGTTGGATAAGGATCATCTCGCTCCGGAGGTCCAGTAATGCGTGCAGTCGTGGGAAAAGCCTTGCCAGGCGGCTGTACCATGCAGTGAGGCCCTGTTTCCAGCAGGTGGAGCAACTCTTCTAGCAAACCTTGCAGCCTGTCCAGATCAGCCTCTGATAGAGAATTCGATTCCAGCAGCGTGTCCATGTCCATTGGGCTCTCTGGCTCTGCCTCGATGTTTTCCCTGTCTCCGTCCTCTCCCTCTCGGTCAGTGCTTTCTCTCTCCCTCTCACCTCCTTCTCTTTCTCCAGCCTCACCTTCTGCAGGATGGTGCTCAGCCCACACACCCGCTGTTTTCTGAAGGTCAGTCAGCACTTCGTAAAAATGTCCCTTCTGCATGATGGCAGCACCTGCCGTCGCCACTCGGACGGTCTGGTCCAACAGAAAGAGCTCGAGCAGACGCTGGTAGCCACTGGTGCCTTCGTTGTCTTGTTGGCCCACTCTAATCAGCGCCTCCATGCCAAGTGGTTCGCTTATGATGCTGTCGAGGGAGCGCAGAATGCTGAGTTTCAGTGTGGATGACACATGATCAGCAAACAGGAGGTCCAGCAGAAGGCCCATGATTCCCTTCTCCAGTAGGGCCTGTACAGTCTGAGTACCACAGTCAGCCAAAGAAGATGCCAGTTTGGCGCCTGCTTTCAGTTGGCGTAGGTTCAGGGCGATGGGCTGTGCCAGGGCTGAGTCAAGATTCAGAGCTGTGGACGTCCATTCAACCAGCAGTTTCAGCTGCTCCTTTTGGCCCTCTGGGTCCTTAACCGCCAAGAAGCTCAATCCTTTCACTAGCAAAGCAGAAACTTCCTCTAATGCTGTTACCCAGCCTGCACCGCGCTCTGACTCTGGTCCCTCCGCCCAGGCCTCTAGCAGTTCCAACAGCTTAGCGGCAGACTCGGCCCATGGAGATGTTTGGTCCTGAAGGTCTGCCGCCTTAAGACAATTCAATTCGGCCTCATAGCGCGTGATATGGGGTGCAGTGAAGTGCTGGAGGGGGCGGAGTTCCCGTTCATATGGATCGTATTGGACAGTGGGTAGTGATGCGAGGTCCTCAGGGGTGCAGTCGAGGTCGAAGGCTGGCAGTTTAAACGCCCCACTCTCGAGATCCTCCTCGTCACTGGAAATTTGTTCGTAGCCATCATCACCTAAAGTAAGGGGGAAAAGTTACTTTACTGGCAAGGGAGGGTACACACACAGAATAAGCTACTAGTTCATTATGGTGAAACATAAAACAACAAAATAAACTAATAAGAAAAATAAAGTATGCCCAGCCCACATGCAACATCTCAGAGTAAGCTTGCTTTCATTATGGAACTAACTATACAGCCATACTTCTAATTTTCGACTACGCAAAGCAGAATGAGTATGAGCCTGAGACAGGGACATACTAAAACCCATAGAAACAAGTTCCACGTCTATGCCGTAGCTCAGGAAGAGGCGGTTTAACATGCAGTGTGATTTCAGTTACTTCCTCTCTGCTCTCAGGTTAATGTGGGAGCATGCTGGGAGAAACACAACCGCACACACGCCTGAGGGACACGCACCACGCTGTGCCTCCCCTACCTTCACCATCATCCTCCATCTCCTCCTCACCCTCTTCTTCATCCTCCTCCTCCTCCTCTGGCTCACTTCCCTCAGAGCGGGCATCATCGTCTTCATCCTCCACTGCTCCTTCATCTTCCTCCTGTTCCTGCTCTGAGTATGTATCATCAGCAGGGAGGGAGTTTCGTTCAGGAGAAACAGGCTCCAAGTCATCGTCCCCTCGCTCCACGCTCTCCTCCTTCACCGGGCCTACAACACGAGTGATTTATTGTTTTTGAAGGATTGGATTGCATTGAAAATGATTTATTGAAAAGAAATAAAATAAAAATTTGTATTCGCACATGTACATACATGTGTACATACAATTTTTATGGGGGTGATTCCATTCTATTACTGCACTACTGTAGCCAACGGGCTTGTGCGATACTAATTTTTCCCTGCTGGAGAGTTACCATTTTTAAAAAAATATCAGTAAACTAATTAATCATCCAGAACCAACAGCCTAAAAAAGACAGATTTTACATTTCCACCACTTCAAGTTTAAGTCGAGTACGAGAGGGTGTAATAATATTACCAGCTGTGCAGTCGGGAGCTGCAGAAAACTCAACTGGATGGTGGATTTTAGGTGATTTAGTAGTAATGCACAAACTGCTACAACAACAGCTTAAGGCTACACCTATACCTAACCTACCTAATACCAATACCTAAGTCATATACTAACTTCATGTTGCTTGAAAAGTTGCTCTTTTGCTCTTTCCAAAATATATTTTTTTAAATAAATGTGGCACTGAATGAAAAAAAAAAAAATCATGTGAAGTATAACAAAACTGTTCAGAGGCAAAATTTTCCTTCTGGAAATTTCACACACACCTGCCACAGGCAGCGCATCCTCATCATCGTCATCTGGGGGTGGAGGCCCTGGTGGGGTTCGAGGGCCTCTGGGTTGTGGTCTGGGTGGGCTGCCATTAAACTGCTCCTCATTATCCCACTCTGACACACACACACACAACAAATACACAATGTGAAAATAAAAACAATATACACTTCCGACAGTTACGATATACGTTCCATTAAAGAAATAGAGCCTCTAAAGAAAGAAGTAGTGGTTATTTCTAATACTGTTCATGCATGTGTAAAGAACAGATATACTGACCATGCTTGGCATTCCTCTTGGAGGCTGGGGTCTGCTGTTGCGGTGGAGGTGGAGGGGGTGGGGGCGGAGACTCGCGGTCGTGGCCGTGTGAGCGTTCGGCCGTACCGTACACCGCCAAAGTGAGGCACGTATACCAGCCGCGCAGCACCAACCCGTCTGTATTTATCTAGACAAAACAATCGAGAAAGGTCACGTCTCATTATCCAGCTCACGAATTACACATACTGTACCTGCAGGACCCATACTGTAGTCTGCTTATTTCACAGGTCTAAACTTGGGTCACTGGTTCCTTTTTACATTTAGTGTTCGAATGTATCCTTCAAACCTACTGAAAAGTCTGTCTTATGCACCAATCCTCTGGATCTTCAGGATTAGTAAATCGTTTTTGAGTTAAGCTCATGAAAATAACGAGGACAGCAGTCAGTTGAACTTATTATGGCATGAAATGATACAAGGAACCAGCAAGAAAACACTGATCACAGACACACAGGAGTTATAAGCTGGAAAATAGAAAAAACTTAAACTTAGTGCCATGTGTACTGGTGTACATTTGACATTTATCACTACATAAATTCAGTTACAGATGTGAGCTATCCATTCAGAAATCCTGCCAATGTTTGCTCTATTTTCTTGTATTCTTTTGTCTATGTAAAGCATTTCTACACACATAAAAACAAGGTCATGTTTCTTTTTGTTGTTTCATTTGTTCCCCATTCTGAATATGAAGGCAGAGTGGGAACATGTCCGACCGAATACTCTGTGGACCACGCTCAAAAGAGGAAAATACAGTGGTGCTTGAAAGTTTTAAAACTGTCTATATTTCTGCATAAATATGACCTAAAGCATCAGCAGACTTTCACACAAGTCCTAAAAGTAGATAAAGAGAACCCAATTAAACAAATGAGACAAAAATATTGTACTTGGTCATTTATTTATCGAGGAAAATGATCAAATATTACATGTCTGGGAATGGCAAAAGTATGTGAACCTTTGCTTTCAGCATCCGGCGTGAGCCCCTTGTGCAGAAACAACTGCAAGTAAATGTTTCTGGTAACTGTTGATCAGTCCTGCACATCGTGAAATTTAGCCCATTCCTCAGTGCAGAACAGCTTCAACTCTGGGATGTTGGTGGGTTTCCTCACATGAACTGCTTGCTTCAGGTCCTTCCACGACATTTCTTTTGGATTAAGGTCAGGACTTTGACTTTATTCTTTAACCATTTTTAGTAGTTTTTTTTCAACAACTTGTGTGCTTAGGGTCATTGTCTTGCTGCATGACCCACTTTCTCTTGGGATTCAGTTCACGGACAGATGTCCTGACATTTTCCTTTAGAATTCGCTGGTATAATTCAGAATTCATTGTTCCATCAATGATGGCAAGCCGTCCTGGACCAGATGCAGCATAACAGGCCCAAACCATGGTTCTACCACCACCATGTTTCACAGATGGGATAATGTTCTTAAACTGGAATGCAGTGTTTTCCTTTCTCCAAACATAACACTTCTCATTTAAACCAAAAAGTTCTATTTGGTCTCATCCTCGTGTGAAAATCTGATGATGTTTTAGGTTATATTTATGCAGAAATCTAGAAAATTCTAAAGGGTTCACAAACTTTCAGGCACCACTATATAACCCTATACTGTTACATCACTTTCTCGCTCTAAAAGAGAACACATCTGAGCTATTTCAGTAACACTCTGTTGTGGAGGGGCGGGGCAAAGGGACTGTCTAATATGCAAACATGTAGTTATCTTCATACACAACATGCCTAACAGCGTAGAATTCTTCTTCTCCTGGTAACTAAAACATGTCAAAAAAAAAAAAAAGACCATGTCTGATTTAATACTATTGGATCACTTTCCATCTCGAAAAAAAATAAGATGTCTGATCTACTATTTGAGGGATGTTTTCCTATAGTGGGAAGAGGTAAAAGGAATTATGTCAAGCATACAAACAACTGATAGTTTGCATGGACATCCTAGAGCTGGAAAGTCCAGTCAGTGAAGCACATGTTGAATTGAAGTAGACAAAAGACTCCATGAGCAACAATTATTAAAGCACAAAGGCTTTTTTTTTTTTTTCCCCCAACATCCACAAACACAGCCCTGTAAACCATCATGTAAAAAAAGGGAGCTCTTAAAAATATACTCATGGGAGAAAATATTATACAAATCTCTCACCTTTCCACTGGGCCTGAAGACAATTGATTTGTTCTCATCGTACTCCAAGCTGGGGGAAATGAATGACATGTATAACTTTAAAGATATCACAAGTGCATTCAGGAAAGTGTATAAAGAGTTTAAAGTCGATTTTTTTTTTTTTTTTCATTTTTAAATGGAAAAGCAACTATTAAATAAGTGTATAATAGTTGTGACTGTTGGCATTCATAAGTGTGTGCGCACTGGTGTGTTGGGTGTGGGTGGGTGTGTGTGTAGTACCTGCCCAACCGGTCAAACACTGGGGTGCTGGGTTTGGACACATTGTTAAAGAACAGGTCTAACTGGAATGCATGAGGAGCAGTTTCTCTGAGGAAAAAAAAAAAAAAAAAACACACAAAAACACACACAAGCATATCAGAACTCAAATCCAAGTTTGATGACGCCCCAGCATACACATGCACTTTCCTGTGGGTCGAGAGAAAAACAAAACAAAAAAAAACAAAACAAAAAAACACTAACACATGAACATCGTACATTCTACTCACACACCAATGCAATGCAATACGATACAGTATAGCTACACTGACAAAGACCTTACAGCTAATTCCCTTTAATCCCTATCCAATTTCTTCCTCAGATGAGTAATGGAGAACTATTCTATATATTTTATTCTGTTTAAAACATGTTTGAAAGAAGTGCAGTGCTTCTCTCAACCCACAAAACACCAAACTTCACAAACAGAACAAAACCTGCACTTCATGAACCATGTTTAAAAGGCCTAACCAACTATATAACCAGAAATAATCTGGTCCTAAATGAGTTGAGCTAAAGTTTTATCATTCCGAAATCTAAGCAGTTTATTAGGGAAAGTAAGACATTGTAAGTAGAACAAGTGAGAAGAGAAGACAAACACACAGATAGGTGAGTCATAACCGAAAGCAGGAGAATAGGGGGTGTGGTGCATGTGATACCTAAGAAGAGTGAGAACAGAAGAAACCAAGACACACAAAAAGCCAAGTCCTGGTCTTTCAGCTAAATCTATTAAAACAACCACAATGTTTACTTAAAGAAACCAGACTAACTTTAATTATGAAGGCTGTGTCAAGTTCCTTATCTTGGATACACTGCAGTTTACATGTCTGTCATGTTTCTTATTATATGTTATATGTTATGACATGTGTGAACAATGAAGGGAATAAAACACACGATATGTAAATTCATAAATCAGATTAATGTAATATTTCATAATTTTGCATGTGATAAGGACTTGGGTCTTAACGATTATGTACTTTATAAACTCAACAACAAAAAAATAATATTATGTAACTCTCTGTGATGTCGTGCAATTACTAAAATGGTTCGGGGCAGGGCTGTCAAATTGTTTTAGGATTTTATTTTAATTACTTTGAATGCATTCGAATTTTAGACACTATGATTTGGATCACGAATTATGGAAGGCAAATTATGACATACAAAAAAAACTGAATTTGATCAGAAACCTTTTATTTACCTACAGTACTTTCTTGTCACTAATATTAACAGTGGATATAAAAAGGTCTACACACCCCAGTTAAAACGGCAAGCTTTTGCGATGTGTAAAAAATAAATAAATAAATAAACCAAGATAAATCACATCAGAATTTTTCCACCTTTTTTGTTGATATAGCAACCAACAAAATTCAAGTGAAAATCAAATGAAAACTTACAATTACCTGTTTGCATAAATGTGCACAGACTTATAATGGGGCATGCCCAGAATGAACCAAATCACATTCAAAGTATCAAACATCTGTCATCAACAATGTGATTCTGTTTAACCCCAAATAAGATCAGCTATTTCTTTAGATTTTCTTGATTTCTCTGCTTGGTTTCATCTGACTGCTGAAGCCATGATCCGCAAAGAGCTTACAAAGCATGTACGGGATCTCGTTGTCGAAAGGTATTGATCAGGAGAGGGTTACAAAGAATGTCCAAGACATTAGATGTACCATGGAAAAATGGGGCACCACAGTGACATTACCAAGAACAAGACGTCCCTCCAAAATTGCCAAGTATTTGCTGCCCTCAGCAACATTAAAGGAGCCGGCAAGTATCCTGTGCTTGACAATAATCCATCCTATTCTTCACATGTTTGGACATAAATATAGCTACATATAGGATGCCTAGACGGAAACACTTTCTCACGAAGAAAAACTTTCAAGCCCACCATAACAAAATATACAGTACTGTGCAAAAGTTTTAGGAACCCTATTTCTGTTTTGTACTAACTTTGTTATAGATTTTTTATTTTATGTCTTCTACATTATCAAGTCAGTACAAAAAAAACATTTTAGATTCCAAAAAATTAGTTTTCTAGCACAAAATTAAATGTTACAGAAAAATGTTTGGATGTCACTAAAGAAATCAGCATATTATATAAGAGACACTTTTCAGACAAAAAACACAATGAAGGCTGCTGGGTTTTGCTGCAAAAATGAGAAGAAAGTGTGACAGTCAAAGTCTCCAGAAGAACTGTGTCTGGTTCTGCAAGATGCTCAATAAAACTTACCAGCTCATTTCCTTATAAAACTGCACAAACTGTACCGGAGATTTTTATTTTAGTACCAAATATTGACTTTGTTTCATTTACTACTGTTTACTGCTCTTTACAGTATTTTTTTAACATGTAGAAACATTTAATTTCATTATTTTGAAGGCATCTTTGCTCTACAGCATTTCTTTGCATGTGCCTAAAACTTTTGCACAGTTCTGTGTGTGTGTGTGTGTGTGTGTGTGTGTGTGTGTGTATATATATATATATATACACACACACACAGGTGCATCTCAATAAATTAGAATGTCGTGAAAAAGTTCATTTATTTCAGTAATTCAACTCAAATTGTGAAACTCGTGTAATAAATAAATTCAATGCACACAGACTGAAGTAGTTTAAGTCTTTGGTTCTTTTAATTGTGATGATTTTGGTTTACATTTAACAAAAACCCACCAATTCACTATCTCAACAAATTAGAATATGGTGACATGCCAATCAGCTAATCAACTCAAAACACCTGCAAAGGTTTCCTGAGCCTTCAAAATGGTCTCTCAGTTTGGTTCACTAGGTAAGCCACAAACATTCATTGCCAGAGAAGCTGGCTGTTCACAGAGTGCTGTATCCAAGCATGTTAACAGAAAGTTGAGTGGAAGGAAAAAGTGTGGAAGAAAAAGATGCACAACCAACCGAGAGAACCGCAGCCTTATGAGGATTGTCAAGCAAAATCGATTCAAGAATTTGAGTGAACTTCACAAGGAATGGACTGAGGCTGGGGTCAAGGCATCAAGAGCCACCACAAACAGACGTGCCAAGGAATTTGGCTAAAGTTGTCGTATTCCTCTTGTTAAGCCACTCCTGAACCACAGACAACGTCAGAGGCGTCTTACCTGGGCTAAGGAGAAGAAGAACTGGACTGTTGCCCAGTGGTCCAAAGTCCTCTTTTCAGATGAGATCAAGTTTTGTATTTCATTTGGAAACCAAGGTCCTAGAGTCTGGAGGAAGGGTGGAGAAGCTCATAGCCCAAGTTGCTTGAAGTCCAGTGTTCAGTTTCCACAGTCTGTGATGATTTGGGGTGCAATGTCATCTGCTGGTGTTGGTCCATTGTGTTTTTTGAAAACCAAAGTCACTGCACCCGTTTACCAAGAAATTTTGGAGCACTTCATGCTTCCTTCAGCTGACCAGCATTTTGAAGATGCTGATTTCATTTTCCAGCAGGATTTGGCACCTGCCCACTCTGCCAAAAGCACCAAAAGTTGGTTAAATGACCATGGTGTTTGTGTGCTTGACTGGCCAGCAAACTCACCACACCTGAACCCCATAGAGAATCTATGGGGTATTGTCAAGAGGAAAATGAGAAACAAGAGACCAAAAAATGCAGATGAGCTGAAGGCCACTGTCAAAGAAACCTGGGCTTCCATACCACCTCAGCAGTGCCACAAACTGATCACCTCCATGCCACGCCAAATTGAGGCAGTAATTAAAGCAAAAGGAGCCCCTACCAAGTATTGAGTACATGTACAGTAAATGAACATACTTTCCAGAAGGCCAACAATTCACTAAGTGTTTTTTTTATTGGTCTTATGAAATATTCTAATTTGTTGAGATAGTGAATTGGTGGGTTTTTGTTAAATGTGAGCCAAAATCATCACAATTAAAAGAACCAAAGACTTAAAGTACTTCAGTCTGTGTGCATTGAATTTATTTAATACACGAGTTTCACAATTTGAGTTGAATTACTGAAATAAATTAACTTTTCCACGACATTCTAATTTATTGAGATGCACCTGTATATATATAATCACATCACCCCAAAGCATGAATCAAAATGTGTTATGGTCTATTGACACCAAGGTGGAACTTTTTGGGCATAAGTCTAAGAGATATTTGATATTTTTGCCACAAAATAAAAAAGCTTATCGCCCAAAGGACACCATATACACAGTGAAGCATGGTGGTGGCAGCATTGTGCTATGAGGCTGCTTCTCTTCAACTAGGACTGGGGTCTCTAGTCAAGATAGAAGGAATCATGGCAAGAGCTAAATACCAGTCTATTTTGGCACAGAACCTGCAAGCCTCTGTTAGACAGCTGAAGATAAATAACAATTCCACTCTCAAGCACAAGAACAACCCAAATCCACAAATCAACAACAACGAATGTCAGGTCTGATTTCAGGCTCAAAAGAACTCATGTGATTCAGCCATGGGAGAAAAAAAAAAAAAAAAAAAAAGAGTGACTCTGATTAGTGTCTGTTACATTGAACATATTTTTATTTAGAAATGTACATTGATCATCTAACCAAAAAGGTTTAGTAAAATTGTGCTTTAGTAAATGGATGTTTATCGTTAACACATTAATAACCATTTAATCAGTTTCAGCCCTGAAGCCAGAGATAAATCAGCAACAAAAACACTAAACGAGTGAAGCTTCAATGTGGATAATAATTTGTGTTCCTACCCAAAAGCTCTGCTGTCCGGGAGGTTGCTGTGGGCTTTGATACCAGGAGGGATGATTCTGACTTCTGTGATCATTACACCATACGGAAACCGCACCACATCCACATTTGTGAACTACGGCAGAAAAAAAAATATACACAGAACAATGACATTTACACAAGAGAATTTCAACCAACTACAATATGGACATAGAAAAGACACTGGATATCTTCTATTAAACAAACTGTTAATTTTTGTCTAGTGTATCTCCATTTTATTTTTTCTCTAAGTGACAACTTCATTATATTAATAGACAGTAAAGCCATTTCTACAAATGTATTTGGGGAACTGACTGGTCTAGCTACTTTTTTTCTAAAATTCAGACTGTCCAGTTGGTGTTCATTTTCTCAAACAGCATTAATGAAAAACTAGAGAAAGTTTCGAGGTAAGTCACAGGTTCATATTAATGCACTCGCTATGATTTCTTTTTTTTAACAACTAATTCACATGTAAGTATACAGCAGACGCTGTGCATAATTTGAAATAGCCTGAGAATAAACAGACCTTTAAACAAACAGTTGCTCTTTAAGAAAAATATGTTATAGTTGCTATGGTCAAAACCTACACAAGAACATTTCACGGTTTATCAAAACAAAATTCCAATATCAGCCCTTTGTAACAGTCAAATGGAAGGTTAGTTTTGTTACTTTCATTTTCTAGTTATAGAAAACATCCTCAAGAGAGGTATTAGATGAAATTGTCTTAAAGCAACCTGACCTCACGACCTCTGAAGTTCTGCATAACTTGACAACAGAAACTGGCTGAACAATGACTAGTTAACGGTTCGTTTCAGATCAATATCGTCCAATTCTCTAATCTGATTAGTCAGGTGGTGTTGATCCTTTTTTTTTTACAGTCAGTAAGTTTTTCAGCGCAGGAAAAAAATGGCAGAGTCAGGACACTGCGATTTTACTATTATGTTTGCTTTATTAAGCGCAAGAGAAAGGAAAAAGAGTCTGTAAGGGGAAAAAAGCGTTTGAAAAAGAGTCTGTTGTAAAAACTGTTTTTAGCCTTTATAACATAAGCGATAACAGGAAATAACCTCACACAGACATTCAGCAACATTAAATGTAAATATAAACCGTTTAAAAAAAAAAACAGGTTCATTAATAAACTAAAGATTATAATCATGGACTAACTGCTGTAGTATAACAGGAATACACCACCATGGGACATGATTTTGAAAAATAATCAGCTTTTGGGAGGTAACAGTAATTCCTCTGTGATTCTTTTCCTAGAACTGCATGGGTTTTGTTTTTTTTTTCTTTACATAACACCACCCAATCAAACCTTTCAGAGGACAGAACATTACTTTCAAACTAGTTTCTTCAACAAAATATATCTGAAAGGAATGAATACAGCTCATAGATGGAACTGATGGATGATTTGCAGATCTGTCAGGTATTCAGATGAGGAACTTTTAAGAGTGTAGATGACAGAAGACCTTGCAAGGGCAATAATCAAATCTTCTTTGTATCCAAGCTGCAAATTACAGCACTTGAATAAAATAAATAAATAAATAAATAAATAGATAGAGCTAGCTAGAGCCTGTTATCCAGCTACTCTTCAGTCTGCCGGTGTTTACAGTCATCAATTTCTATCCATTTACAGATTTATGCGCAGTCTAAACGTCCATGAGCTCTAAATACAGCAGTAATGTTTACTTCAGAAGAACAACAGGTCACTGGGAGAAGTGCTGTTA
Source organism: Cranoglanis bouderius (assembly GCA_023630585.1). Classification (NCBI taxonomy): domain Eukaryota; kingdom Metazoa; phylum Chordata; class Actinopteri; order Siluriformes; family Cranoglanididae; genus Cranoglanis; species Cranoglanis bouderius. Next base: position 20,145,696 of record CM042539.1, read on the forward strand.
CCACTTTAACATGCTAATTATTACGACAGCGTTCGCTTTTGAACGTCCCGACGTGCTAGTGCATTTAGCCATGCTGCTAACTCACTTGCTTTGTTTACAAAGCACCTCGACAAAAATTAAGCACGTGAATTCTGCAGACAACAATTTATTGAAACTGTCTTGCACAATAATGAAATATGCAGAATTCTGTAATTTACCTCTGCACTTTGATGCTTAAACGTGTCTAAAAACAGAAGCTCCATTGAGGAATCCCCCGCCATCTTTGTTTCTCGGTCATTTGTACTTCCTGCTAAAAGTTCACTTCCGAGTCACCACAAACTGCGCCAGAAAAAAAAAAACAACAACAACATGAAATAGTTAAGAGAAAGTCTGTTCTTCTAAACATCTTTTCATTTATTTCAGTCGTGCATTTAAACTCTGCAGTTTTGGAAACATGTTAGTTTGTTTATCTCAAGTACTGTTTTGCATGGTTTTTCATTTCATGTTATTTTTGGATATTTTGAAGCAGATCCACGTGCTTGCGTTATTATTCATTTATTTTTTTCTGTGTAGATTCTGTATTCACAAACGTACGTTTTCGAACTGTAAACCTATTTTTTGTATTCTTAACAGAAATAAAACATTATTTGATTACAATTTCACTTTCTGTTAAAATAACAAACACTTGCATGTACAATTTGCATGGCCTACGAACTCTTCACTTTAATGCATGTGTAAATTCTTAATTTGAGTAATGCCTTCTTCCTTCCTTTTTTTTACTTTCATGTTTATTTTCTTTCTTTTTTTTAATTTTATAATTATTATTCCTAGGGGGGCACGGTGGCTTAGTGGTTAGCATGCCTACCTCGCATCTCCAGGATTGGGGGTTTGATACCCGCCTCCACTCTGTGGAGTTTGCATGTCCTCCCTGTGCTTCTGGGGTTTCCTCTGGGTACTCTAGTTTCTTCCCCCAGTCCAAAGACATGTGTTGTAAGCTGACTCCCTTTTCCAAAATGTGTGTGTGATGGACAGGTCATTCATCCAGGGTGTCCCCTGCCTCGTGACCCAAGCTCCCTGGGATTGGCTCCAGGCTCCCTGTGACCTTGTGTAGGATAAGCAGTACAGAGAATAGATGGATGGATAGTTATTATTCCTCTATTTCTATTTTGTTTGATGTTTGCTGTAAATTATATGAATTATTGCTATGTTCTCACTTTTGTTGTACTATATTGTAAGTTTAAAGCCATAATAAAGCAAAAAAAAGTCTATGCTTCTTTGACGAGTTTATCTCTAATGCTTATACTGTATTATTAGCATTATATACTAATAGTGTATACTTATACTAATAACGAAAGTAGCAGAAACTCTAAATATTTTCATATGATTACTTTATTACTGTAGGCAAATTATGCCATTCATAGAAGGATTACATCAGTAATGAGCAGTTTCCTATACATATATATATATATATATATATATATATATATATATATATATATATATATATATATATATATATATATATATACATTCACTTTCTGTACCACTTATCCTACACAGGGTTGCAGGGAGCCTGGAGCCTATTCCAGGGAACTCGCGGCACAAGGCAGGGGACACCCTGGACTGGGGATACAATCACACACATTCACATACTACGGACAATTTGGGAATGCCAATCAGCCTACAACACTGGGGGAGGAAACCCTCAAGAACATGCAAAGTCCGCACACACAGAAGAGAGTTTAGTATTTCAGCTTTTATTTCCTGGTATTTATATTTCAATGTGTTAAACGACATAGAACATAGCACATTTTGTATAAGACCACCCAATTTGTAGGCGAGGAAAAATATTGGAACATGTGACTGACAGGTGTTTCCTGTTACCGAGGTGTGTCCTGTTAGATTGATTGTTTAAACAATCAATAGCTCTGAATATCTACTCTTGGTTTTAGCCTTAGTTTCACCTGTGAAGACTGCATTTGTTGTTAAAAAGGATAAGCCAGCATGAAGATCAGAGAGCTGTCTATGGGAGAAAAGCAAGCCATTTTGAAACTGAGAAAAGAGGGAAAATTGAAAACACTGGGCATAACCAATACAACAATTTGGAATGTCCTGAAAAAGAAAGAAACCAGTGGTGTACTGAGCAACAGACACCAAATGGGTCGACCAAGGAAAACAACAGCTGATCACAAACATTGTGAGAGCTCTGAAGAAAAACCCAAAAACAACAGCCAGTGACATCACCAAAAACCTCCACAGGGCAGGAGTGAAGGTATCACAATCCACCATTTGAAGAAAACTTTGAGAGCAGAAATATAGAGGCCATACCACATGATGCAAACCACTCATCAGGAGTAAGAATTGGAAAGCCAGATTGGAATTCATGAAGAAATATAGAGATGAGCCACAAAAGTTCTGGAACCAGAGCCACTCTACCAAAGTGATGGAAATGCCAAAGTGTGGAGAAAGAAAGGATCTGCTCATGATTCAAAACATACAAGCTCTTCTGTGAAACATGGTGGAGGTAGTGTCATGGCTGCTACTAGAACAGGCTCACTAATCTTTGCTGTTGATGAAGGCAGACAAAATGTTCCTGTAAACTTCTGAATTCATTCTGCTGCTGATGAACTCATGATGGTAGCAGCAGAATGGATTCAGAAGTTTACAGGAACATTTTGTCTGCCAATTTACAGAGAAATGCATCAAAATTAATTGAAAGGAACTTTATCATGCACCAAGACAATTATCCAAAACACACTGCCAACTCAACATAGGACTTTATCAGGGGAAAAAAGTGGAAGGTTTTAGACTGGCCAAGTCAATCATCAGACCTGGAAAAGCATCACATAAGAAAAAAACAACAACAATTTGGTGATGTTAATGAGTCACACACTTGATGCAGTTAATGCAAGCAAGGGATATGCAGCCAAATATTAACTGAACCAAATATTAATGTAATTTACTTTAATTTGCTTCAAGACTTATGTTCTTATACTTTTGCTCACCTAAAAATTTGGTGGTCTGATACAAAATGTTCTATTTTTTATTTTGTTTAACATATCTAGATGTTTATACCAGGAAATAAAAGCTGAAACCATAAACTCTCGTCTCATATCCATTTTTTGATCTAAAACCCAAATGTCTTTGGTGTATAGCACAAACAAATGAATTGGCCTTAGTTTTGGAGGGGACTTTATATGTATACTGTGTGTATATAGTACTGTGTGTGTGTGTGTGTGTGTATGTATGTGTGTGTGTGTGTGTATATATATATATATATATATATATATATATATATATATATATATATATATGTATATATATATATGTGTATATATATATATATATATATATATATATATATATATATATATATATATATATATATATATATATATATATATGTGTGTGTGTAATGTGTATATACATGAGAGATACATGTGTAGTCAAAATATATTCTATATAATTCTATATAACCTCTAGAGACTGTGTGAAAATACCAGGAGATCAGCAGTTTCTGAAATACCCAAACCAGTCAATCTGGCACCAGCAACCATGCCACAGTTAAAGTCACGGAGGTCACACTTTTTCTTCATTCTGATGTTTGATGTGAACATTAACTGAAGCTCTTAACCTCCGTTATTTTATGCATTGTGCTGCTGTCACATGACTGGCACTTTGACAACAACAGTTGCCAGACTTACTAGCAGATCCTGTGATTAAATTTTGGTGTTCTTGCAGACTTCTTTTTGCATCAGACGATCTGCTCTTGAGCTGAATTTGCTGGGACGGCCAGTCCTGGACAAATTAGCAATCATTTGAAATCTGCACCATTTGTAGATTATTTTCCTTATAGTGGAATGATGTATTTCAAATAATTTGGAGATCTTTTTAAATGCCTTGACAGACTCATAGGCATCCACAACCTTTTTTCTGAAGGCTTTACAGAACTCTTTAGATCTTGTCATGATGACACCACACACCTCAATAGCAAAGGGAACACCAGACACTAGATATGAGAGTGGTATAAATAAGACAGGTTCCACCTGCACTCCCTAAGCAGGTTCTAATCACTACAATATGTCTAATTACTACAAAATGTCAATTGTATGTGTCATTTGATAGTGTATCACCTTTATTAATAGGCACTGTTTCAAAGAGGATCAAATGTTTGCTTGTCCAAATGTCAAAAAAGCCAACAATTTCCATGGGGTGTACATATTATTTCACATGACTGTATTTCACTAAGTACAATCTTTTTAATCATGCAGCATTTTAAGAAGATATACAGTTGCAATCAAAATTATTCAACCCCCATCACAAATCAGGATTATTGTCAAAATTTACAGACTTTCAGTTGTTTGCAATGAACAAATCAAACAAAAGCAATTGAAATAGTTCAACACAACGAATACTTCAAGTGGTTTCCCCAAATTCAACTGAAAATGCAACTTATAATGACTTCTCCAGTTTCAAAATTATTCAACCCCTTCATGGCAAGCATCTTTAGTACCGCTTCTGCAAGCGAGATGCATAGCCAGACACCAGCTTCTGGCAGCCTTCCTGAGGAATCTTAGCCCATTCCTCATGAGCAATGGCCTCCAGCTCAGTAATATTCTTGGGTTTGCATGCTGCAACCGCCTTTTTCAAATCAAAAAGTCAGGTGACTGTGATGACCCCGTAGAATCTTCCAGGACTTCTTCTGCAACCAAGCCTTGGTGGAATTTGAGGTATGCTTGGGATCATTGTCCTGTTGGAAGGTCCAATGCCACCCAAGCTTCAGCTTCCTCAAAGACAGCATGATGTTTTCTCCTAGGATTTCCTGATACTTCAATGAATCCATCTTGCCTTCCACACGCTGCAGGTTTCCAGTGCCAGATGATGCAAAGCAGCCCCAGAGCATCACCGAGCCACCACCATGTTTGACTATGAACAGAGTGTTCTTTTCAGCGTATGCTTCATTCTTCTTCCTCCAGACATACAGCTGATCCAGCGTGCCGAAAAGTTCCACAGAACAGAATCCCAGAACTTCTGTGGCTTATTTATATGATTTTAAGCTGACTTTTCTTGTGCTTTTGGGTCAGTAGTGGTGTACGTCTTGGAGTTCTGACATGGAAACCTTCTGCATTTAGTACGCGACTTACTGTGCTCACTGAAACCTCAGTGCCTGTTGCCAAAAGTCTTGCTGCAGGTCTTTTGCAGTCACTCGAGGTTTTTTCACAACCTGCCTTCTCAGAAATCTGGCTGCAGCCGTTGATAGCTTTTTCCGCCCCGTCCAGGTATTTCATGTATTTTCTGCCCGTAGCCAGTTCGGGTATTTCATGTGTTCCAGCTCAAGCACACCTGGTACAACTAATGAAGCCCTTGATTATTTGCATCAAGTGTGTTTGAGACAACACCTGCTTTGCATATTTGTGCTGTTGTGAGGGATTCTATTCAGGGGGTTGAATAATTTTGAGACTGGAGAAGTCATTATAAGTTGCATTTTTAGTTGAATTTGGGGAAACCACTTGATGCATTTGTTGTGTTGAACTATTTCAATTGTTTTTGTTTGATTTGTTCATTGCAAACAGCTGAAAGTCTGTCAATTTTGACAATAAACCTGATTGGCAATAGGGGTTGAATAATTTTGATTTCAATCTAATTTTGAAATCAAACATCCTAATTTTGGAGGGTGATCACATGTCAATTAAGAAAAATATATATTTTTACAAGAAAGATATTAAAAGAAGGGCTTTGTCCAAAATACAATATAGTTAAATTTACAATGGCAAAACCTGGAAGGCCATTTCAAATATCATTTTTACATTTTTATGAAATTAATGACAGCAACAGGACTGACCAGAGTAACAGGGATGACAGGACACACATTCTTCGGCATACACTGCACATATTTGTTTACATAATATTGTAAAGTTTTACCATTTTAAATTGCATTATATTGTTTTGCACTTCTAAGAAATCTAATGTTCTAAGGGTATTGTAATTAGACCCATATGTCTGTTTGTCTGTGTGAGTATGTCCCCTCACAGAACTTAAAATATACTGATCTGGTTCAATTATTAGGCAAGGAAGATGATCAGATTTTGGTCTTCCTATGATCATCTGAAAACAGACCAAGATCTTGATGCTGAAATTTGGTTTCCTTTCTTGATCATTGCAAGATTGGGGTGAGGGTCTGCAGTCACCTTACTGCTCTTGTTTGTAACTGCCCTTACATGGATGCATTATTGACAATGAGTTATGGAAAAAATTAGTTTCATTGAGACTGATCATCTTATCCTAGTCATTAGCATGTTAAAACCAACTGGCAGCATTAAAACCAAACAACAACAGCCAGCACATAAAAGGAGCCAACAATTCAGCAAAGGCAATAAGGTAAAAAAAAACTGGTACCTTATGGTAAGCATAACATTTTTGTAGCTGTTAAAAGAGAATGAGAACATGATATAGGCATTAGCTCAATAATACACCCAGGATGACCTTTAAAAATGTTTGCATTTTACACAGATAAACTTTAAAACCAGTGTGGCTAAGGTGACACCTAATCTATGTCATCCCTGTTACCCACATGTCATAACCTGTTACTCTAGAAAAGTAACAGGGCTGACAGTAACAGGTTTGACGATTTCAAGCTAATTTGCTAATTGCTAGCTAATAGGTCAAGGCCACAAAAGCATATGTTGTACACTTGGAAAGGAAATTAATTGTAGATATTGATTATATTAAGTTAAATAAATAATTGTTTAAAGTTATACTTAAAAAATAGTAACAGGGTTGACATTGCATGATGCCCCCCCTCAGTCAAACCTCACAAATCATCAAAAATAGAACATTATAGTAGAGAGAAAAAAAACTTGTGTTTTAACTGTTGGAATCCTGGTTGAGAGATGATGTAACTTCCTGGAAGTGATGTCACTGGAATGTACCATTATTTTTCAAGGGTTTTTTTGGTGAGGGTAACAGGGCTGACATGAAATCAGGGGACACTATCCCTGCCAAAACATTGCTTAACAATGAGACTATACATAGACCAATATGCAAATGTGATTTTTGTATAATTTTGCCTTCAATTTGCAAATTAAAGGTCCTGCTGAAAAAGAACAATCATAACGAGGGACAGGCCAAAAACCTTACCCTTAACAGCATAAATGCAATTTTAATTATTTAAAATAATATTTAATTGACTTAAATTTAATGTAATATTGATGAAAGAATACATAGTATTATTATGTTTTTAAATCACAAATTTATTTGTTGTTATAGTAATTCTGTGTCTGATTATTTCTTAGGGATGCAAAAGGCACCAATTTCATGGAATGACCCCTATATATGTATATATAAAGTTCAGATGTGGCCATTTGCACTCTTCTTCAATAATAATAATGCTTTTATCATCTGACTAGGCAGTTTCTCTGACTGGATGTCCTCAAAAGATTAAATCTTCCTGAAAGTGCCCAGCCAGGCCCTAATCATCCTAAACAGAAAGAGAAGAGTTCACCCATTTTTAGCCACTTTTGGCTAGAAATCTTAAGTTTCCAATGTCTCAGTGCATGGGATTACAAAGCCTGAAGGTCTAAATTCCTAATGATTTGAGATTAAAGGAATTGATTGGCGCTTCTTGTTTACTCGAAAACAACTTTGAGTCACATTGGTCAATCAGATTTATTTAGAATTCTTAAAATATTCTGCATGGAGGAATGGACTAAGATCCTTCTATAAGTGTCTCTTACATTGTTAAACATCAGTGCTGTTATTCTCTCTCCAGGGAAGGCATCACAAAATATTGCAAGGGTGCATATAATTTTGAAAAAGTGTTCAAATAAAACTATACAATGTCCCTGTATGTTTGAGCCCAAATATAACAACCCCAATTCCAAAAAAGTTGGGACGCTGTGTAAAATGTAAATAAAAACAGAATGCAATGATTTGCATATAACATATAGCCCATATGTTATTCACAATAGAACATAGAAAACATATCAAATGTTTAAACTGAGTAAATGTACCATTTTAAGAAAAAAATAAGGTAATTTGATCTAATTTGTGATCTGTAATTTGTGATCTTTGGGCCCTCAGGCAGCACTGCATTCAAAACAGGCATGATTCTGTAATGGAAATCATTGCATGGGCTCAGAAACACCTCCAGAATTCACTGTCTATGTCTGCTGTCTTCTCTGGGCCAAAGCTCATTTAAAATAGACTGAGGCAAAGTGGAAAACTGTTCTGTGGTCAGACGAATCAAAATTTGAAATTCTTTTTGGAAACCATGGACGACACGTCCTCCGGACTAAAGAGGACTAAAGAGGACTAAAGAGGAGAGGGACCATCCGGCTTGTTATCAGCGCTCAGTTCAAAAGCCTGCATCTCTGATGCTATGGGGGTGCATTAGTGCCTATGGAATGGGCAGCTTGCACATCTGGAAAGGCACCATCAATGCTGAAATGTATATACAGGTTTTACAGCAACATATGCTGTAAAACACATCCAGATTCCACCCCATCTTTACTTCTGAGAGACTCTGCCTCTTTTTATACCCAATCATGCTACTGACCTGTTGGCAGTTAACCTAATTAGTTGCAAAATGTTCCTCCAGCTGTTTATTTTTAGTAACACTTACTTTTCCAGCCTTTTGTTGCCCCCATCCCAACTTTTTTGAGACATATTGCGACCATCAAATTCAAAATTACCTTATTTTTTCCTTAAAATGGTACATCAGTTTGTCCATCAAATGTTTAAACATCATCCTCAGTTTAAACATTTGATATGTTTTTTATGTTCTATTGTGAATGAAATATGGGTTTATAAGATTTGGAAATCATTGCATTCTGTTTTTATTTACATTTTACACAGCGTCAAAATTTTTGAGGAATGGGGGTTGTACTTATTGCATGTGTTATATATTCTTTATATAATTTTTTTTCCTCATTTCCATAAAGGGTGTTAGGTAGAATGGTGGTGCAGAGGGTAGCATTACTGCGTCACAGGTCCAGGTTTCAATCTGAAGCTTGGGTTTCTGTCTGTGTAGAGTTTTGCATGTTCTCCCTGTGTCCATGTGGGTTTCTTCTGGGTTCTCCAGTGTCCTCCCAAAAACATGCCAGTAGGTGGACTGGCTATGTTAATTGCCCTAGGTGTGAATGAATATGTGAATGTGTGTGTGTGTGTGTGTGTGTGTGTGTGTGGCTTGTGATAGACTGGTGACTAGTGTTCTTGGGATAGGCTCTGGATCAACCACAATACTGAGGATAAAGCCAATACTGAAGATGGTATGAATGAATGAAGGATTCCAGTATTTCTGGAGGGTGCTGCACATAATACATAATAACCACCTTTCATCCATCCATCCATTTTCCATACCACTTACTCTACACAGGGTTGCAGGAGCCTGGAGCCTATCCCAGGGAATTCAGGACAGCCATTCGCAGGACACAATCTCACACACATTCACTCACTACGGACATTTTGGAAATGCCAATCAGCCTACAACACATGTCTTTGAACTGTGGGAGGAAACCGGAGTACCCAGAGGTGTAAACTCCACACACAGAGCAGTGATGGGACTCAACCACGGAGGTGTGAAGCAAACATGCCTCATGGTCAGGTTGTTGTTTTGAAAGAATATTTTAATTTTCCCATTAGAAAGTTTTCAAAACAAGTGCAACAGCATTCCACTGTACATTATCGAAGTGTTCAATGAACTACTTGGATCGCAATGCTTTATTAAGAACACTGAAAAGTTAGTACCTACAGTGTCCTTACTTAATAATATTCCAGCCCCTGCACTTCAGACTTCTGCACATCACAAGCTCATTTGTGTGTGATTGCAGCCCAGACTCATTATTCTGACCATCATGTGAGGGACTGTGCATCATTTTAGGGCAGTGGCACTGTGCAGAAGCCTCTCAGCTATCAGTGGATGTGTACCATGTATACCTAGATAGCAGGACTGCTAATGAGACAGAATTTATAAAGTGTTCACTGTACTGTACTCTTACTGCAAATACTGCATGAGCCTACACTCTCAGGAGAAAAAAAAACACCAGTATTTATACCTTTCTTTGCTGATGGGGTGGTACCCTTAAACTGTGTACATTTATGCCTTTTTCACCTGTGTGGTGTACCTTTAAGAAAGATGTAAGGTATAATTAGACTGTAATTACTTAGAGTAAAGCTTTAAGGGTACACTGCGTGCACCTTTCTAGATAAAAGATATATACTAAAGGTGCAAAAGATTTATGCTTGAGGATACCAAGCTTAAATCCACAAGCAAATGAACATGGGAAAAGATAATTTCCTGGTACAACAAAAACAGTGCAACTTATTTTTACAGATCACTTATTTATTTAATTTGATGATTACTTGAGTGGGCCATGATTTCATTTTCAGTACACTTTCAGAAAAAAAGGGTACTACATTGTACCATTCCTTGTTGATGGAGTGGTATCCACAAGAATTCAACTTTTGTACCTTCACATAAAATGTGTATGTAGTGTACCATTTTTCAGCAGGGAGGTACATCTTTTGTACCTTAAATAATTTTTTAAAGTACACTATATCCATGCTTTTGGATATAGTGCACTTTATTCAAAGTGAACACTGGCGAAAGCTGGATAATATAGGTACAAAAGATGTACCTCCCTGCTGAAAAATCCAGCTTCTTCAGACTGGCTTCTCACACACAAGCCAAACTGGTCAAGCTGGTAGAACATTTTGTTATTTCCTAATAATTATTTGTCCATGATGTAGCATTAATAGTAATTAAGACATTGTCTGCTTTCTAACAGCTGCTAATGGCTGTCAACCAGCTTGACCAGTTCAGCTTGTGTTTTGGGAGCTGGTAGCTGTTTTATTTTTTTTTCTAACACTGAGGTACATGTTTTGTACCTTCGATGTCTAGCTTTCACCTGGAAACGTGGATATGGTGTACCTTTAAACAGTGATTTAAGGTGCATACTAAACGTGTAAATGCTTGTGTATATTTGTGTATACAGTTTCGTGCACTTTCTTTTTAGAGTGTAGCGATGAATTGACAAATTTATTGAGCTAGATTAGCCTTACTCTGTCGTGGGCTATGTTGTGTGTGTGTTTTTCCTGGTCCATTGCCACGTCCCTGTTTCTGAGCACCAATGAGAGAGCGCTCGCGCTGGCCAGGTAACACGTTACCTGCGGGTCACGTGGGCGACCGCCAGGTAAGAGGCGCGCACAAAAGCAAGCACGAGCGAGCAGCCATTACGGGGCTCGCGCGACTGTTTTTTTTTTTTTTTTTTTTGCATAGAGTTTCACACGCGATCGGAAGGCCACGGAGACATAAAGGAACTCAGCGCAGTGCTTACCTGTTCTTAGGTGTGGGGGTGACTGGGGGCCCTTACTTCACTGTCATCTGGGGATTTTTTTTGGTATCAGGGTTTCGGGTTGTTAACATTTGCTTTCTTTCTTTCTTTTTTTTTTACTTTTACTCGTGTATTTTTTATTATTTTTTTTTACAATGACGGTTAATCCTGAATACCTGGTGCTGCTATTCACCACGACGGCTGGCGCGAGCGGAGACCTGTTAGGTTCAGACGAGAAGGAAATCATTCAGCTGGTGTGGCAGGTCTTGAATTTAGGCAACAAGACGGTAACTATCTATCCGTTTTGTTAGGCTAAGTGAGAGTAAGGTTGACTATTCACAATTCTACATTTAGAATAAACTTTCGTTTTGTTCTTTTAAGGTGTTTTTTGTTTGTTTGTTTTTTTGCTGAAAAGCTCGACGACTGCTGTAGGCTAGCTAGTCGGCAAAATATTCAAAACCATACACGCTGAAACAAAGTTCTCACAGATATTCGGTCTATAACAGCCACGTTTAGACGGTTTATTTGTGTATTTGACTTTATTTTTTTGTGTGAATGCTTGTTGGGGTTTTGTTGTTGTTGTGAAGACTGGTGTAGTGAATGAAGTGCTGGTGAAGCCGGAGAGTGTGGAGCTGACGGAGGACTGCAGGGAGGTGAGCGGCCTCAGTGAGGAGGCCCTTTCAGTTGCTGCTCCGCTCGAACAAGCTCTCAATCAGGTGCGAAACAAAACAGCACGGAGTTAGTAACAATAACCACTTTCACATGCGCACACTTGATTTTATACTTCACTTTATAATACGATACCACTGTTTAATACTCAGTAGTTTGTTTGTTTTTTTAACTCGTGTACCAAACCACAGAGTGGAATTACATATTGCATATTTATATTTGCAGTTTCATTTATTTATTGGTTGCTTGCTTATTTGAACTCAGAGATAAGGCCCAGTTGGCATTACAGGTAAAAGAATCTACAAGGTTGACACCAGAAATGTTTACCACTGGGTTCTCTGGAAAAAAAAAAAAAAAAAAAAATTTGGGCTCAGGAGCAGTTACCAGTTGAAATCGATTTCCATTTATTACGACAATTCTGGATCCCTGGAATTGTACTTTTTGGTTTCAGTTGGAGTTTTCCTCAGGGAATCGTTTGCTTATGCCGTGCCTCTGCTTTTATCTCGTGTGACTGTCACTCTGAGTCAGATTACATCAATTTGACATGATTTTGATTTTATTTTTTGATAGTGTTAAAAGCAGACACGGACATCAAGGTGTTTTTTGTTTTTTTGTGTTGCTTTGTTTTCCGGAGAATATCACGTGGCATCATGGTACCATGTCCACAGCTATACACGGTGCGTCTGACAAGTCAGAAAAACAAAGGGAATATGTTCAGCACATATGCTGATCCAAATATGATGAGCAAAATCCGTAAAAACGTGATCCAGTGGCTGAGAAAATGCATAGAGCTTAAGGAAGGACATGTAGCGCATATGTTGTACATAATAAATGCGAAATGAAGTATATGCAGTTTTGCTGTCATTGGTTTCTGATTTTTCCGACACCCTGTGGTTTACCAACTTACAACTGATAGTTTAAGAACATAATGATCACTGTGTTCACTTTGATGACGTTTGATTTACTTCAAAACTTTGACATGCCGCCATCAGCCATAGCTTTTCTCTTATACTTATACTAGGAAATGTGTGGCGGACTCCTTTACCGTGCAGTTGAAATATAATCCGGAGAGTAATTGTTTCATTAACAGTCTGTGTGTTGTGCGTGTAGTTTAACCAAAGGTTGCACTCAGAAATAAGCACAAGTTCAGGGAACTCCTTCTGCATCTGCACGGATGGTCAGCTTCACCTGCGTCAGGTTCTGCATCCGGAGGCTTCCAGCAAGGTATGAAGTTCTACTACTGTAACTTAATGTTATAATCCTGTCATTACATTATCTTATATTGTACATTATCAGTCATGTACAGTTGTTAATGTTACTGGGATTAAAATTCTTTTGCCAGCATCTCTCAAGCTAAATGTAGTTGCACTTTTTGTTGCAGAACATCCCACTACCCGACTGTTTTTTCACATTTTTTGACCTGCGTAAAGAGTTCAAGAAGCATTTCCCATCTGCTGGTGATCTGAAGGACTTGGATCTTACGTTTATGGCAGATTGTATCCTTAAACTTTTTTTCTTTGTTATTTATTGTTTAGCATCAAGACCATCAACCCTACAGGAATCTAAATAGCTAATCTGTTGACATACACTAGTATACACAACATTAACAGCTATGCTATATGGAATGTTCAGTGAAGTTGTGTAATTTGCACAGTTTATAGCAGGGATAATGGGTGCATTGCTCTTATCATATTGTATAAAAGCATCTTTTTTCTTAATATTATAATGAAAGTTACACCATGTTTATAGTCGATACGCCGAGGCAGAGGCTGTATTTTATATATGTAGAAGTGCACTCGGACTGAAGTCAGAAGTCAGTTGACAGCCAGTATGAGAGGTAGTATGCTAAAGGGTGTGTGTATGTGTGTGTGTGGAAAAGGGTGTTGGCTGCAGGAGCCTAAGGTTTTGAAATGCAAATAGAGAGACAATAGTGTGTGCCCAATAAGCCTGCAAGAGAAAGCAAAGAATGTTTAGCCAGCAAGCTTAAACTGCCACACCCACCTAATGACATCATACACACACACACACACACACACACACACACACGCACATGCACATGCACACTTTAGTATATATAATCGTATGTACAAAGGTGAATCATAAACTTTCCTTTTCAGTATACTATGTTTGCATTAGGTTATACATTAGTGATTATACTGTGTTGTTATAAGCGATTATCCTGATCTTTTTATCACATTATTATAAGTAATTATGGTGTCTGGAGTATAGGGTTTGGTAGCGTTCCTTAACTGCACCTCTGGTCAGACCTGAATGTGAAGGTGGATTCTGTTAATAACGTTACTGCACTCAAGGTTCAGCAGATGTCCAGCATTGCTCTAGCACTCATCTCTGAGCCTGTCTGTAAGTGACACACTTATACACACGCAGACACATTCACATACACACAGTGACTGAAATGCAGTGAGTAATTTTTGGAAGTTTAATTTTAAGTTTTACAATATCATCACAGGTCAAGTGTTCTCGTGCGCTGAGAAAGTGAATGAGAAGTTTGAAACTGGTACCTGGTAAGACTTTCTTTTAACCAAGTTTATGTAGTGTTATATGAAGTATACTGTAATACTTCATATAATACTTGATGGTTGATTATATTGTTGCATATTATGCTGTGTGTTTGTGCAGCAGCAAGATGGAGCGGATAGATGACAATACTGTGATCAGGGCTCGAGGCCTTCCCTGGCAATCCTCAGACCAGGACGTTGCGCGCTTCTTCAGGGGTCTCAACATTGCCAAGTATGCACCTCTAATTAATGCAATTTTAAATCATGTATTAATAATAATATACACTGTATTATATAGTGTATTTCAAAGCTGTCTGAAAAGCTTTAATAGAGTGTACCTAACAATGCCAAAGAACAAGGCTTTATTGATTTATAATATTTATATAAATCTTCCAAATGAACCATATAATCATAGGGCTGTGTGTGTGTGTGTGTGTGTGTGTGTGTGTGTGTGTGTGTAGAGGTGGTGCTGCTCTATGCTTGAATGCTCAGGGCAGAAGGAATGGTGAGGCACTCGTTCGGTTTGACAGTGAAGAACACCGGGACCTGGCACTGCAGAGACATAAACATCACATGGGCTCAAGATACATTGAGGTGAATTTTATTAACCATCATTAGTAGAATAAATCTTTATGCAAATTAGAGTTATACCCATGTTAGTGTTAATATATGTGATCCTATCCTAAAATGTGATGTGTTTTGTGCTGTAAATACATTTGAAAAACTATGAAATGCCATTTGAGGGCAATATTAAATAGATAAATATGACATAATTAATTAATAAAAAGTCAGGAATATACATCTTATTAATCAGAGACATTTCAGGGACTGAATTATATATGGATAAAGTTATGAACAACACTTACTTAATAGAGCTTTAAAGTGTAGCAGATGAGTGCTTGGTCAGCTTATCCTTCAAACTGGTGGTATGTTTTCTGTACAGGAGAACACACTGTATTAACAAAAATATTTCCCTTATTTTATTCATTCGGCCATTCAAAATAGCAAATTAAAAGCATGATAAAATAGGCTAAATTTCGCAGACACATTGCGATTTCATGGCCACACTAAATTATGACCACAAATTACTATCAGCGAACAAAATTTTAAAAATGAACTACATGCAGGTGATTGCAATTACAGTATTTGACTTAAGCGTAAACCAACTCTGGACTTTCTCATCATAAATATTGAAGTTAACCCTCAACACAGCCCGTAACTATACATGCACGCTAATATAATAGTTATTATACTATAGAATATTTTCTTAAAGATTGAATAGTGTCTTTTCCTTTATATGTTTATAAATAAAGCAATACAGAGAGAAAATATTGTAGTTTTGTATTCCAGGTTTATAAAGCAACTGGTGAAGACTTCTTAAAGATAGCAGGAGGTAAAGAAACAGTCCTCTTACAGCTTTTTGTGCACTTTTGTCATAAGTAATAATGTATGTAATACAAATACATTATGTGTGTATTTCAATAACAGGCACCTCTAATGAAGTTGCAAAATTCCTGTCACGGGAGAACCAGGTGATTGTGCGCATGCGGGGGTTACCGTTTACTGCCACAGCTGAGCAGGTGCTGCAGTTCTTCTCTCCATCATGCCCAGTGACGGACGGCACAGAGGGTATACTATTTGTGCGCTTCCCTGATGGCAGGCCCACCGGGGACGCTTTTGTCTTGTTCTCCTGTGACGAGTATGCAGAGAATGCACTGAAGAAGCACAAGGAAATCTTGGGCAAGAGGTACATCGAGCTGTTCAAGAGCACAGCGGCAGAGGTGCAACAGGTTTGTACAAATATTCATACTGTCTGTGATGTATGGTGAGCACGCAACGTGAATTAGAATGAGTTATTCATCATTGGACTACTAAGCAAAATGTGCTTAAGTGGTAACATTATGAACATTATGAACTTATGAACATTAGAATCATTATATCCAAGAAGTTTTTAGACCAGTGGTTCTCAGAGTGGTCCAGTGAAGCATAGCCAGAGAGCGTATGATTGTTTTCAATTTTGTTACAGTGGTGGAAATCACAGCCCTCCATTATTAAAGCTATTGTTTTTATTATTGATTTCTTATACTTATTAGACTGGTTTAATAATTGAATCCAGAAACAAATAATGTCAACTTTGACCTAGTATGTATTGTTAGTGTAAATAATAATCTCTATGGCTGTAATAAATAGACAAAATATTATTGGAGCCTTTTAAATAATGCTAATCAACTACATCTGTGCTGATGGCATCCTCGGAATAAATTTGTAGTTTTTAATTTATTTTTTAAAGCGGTTCCTGGCTATAAAAGGTTTATGCAACCCCATTTTCAAAGTTGGAAGCTTTTCTAAAATGCAATAAAAACAAAAACCTGTGATTTGTCAAGTCACTTGAAACTTTAATTAACTGACAAAAGTACAAAAAAAAGATATTCAATATTTTCACGGACCAACTTAATTGTATTTTGTAAATATAAACAAATTTAGAATTTGATGCCTTCAACACACTCAAAAAAGTTGGGACAGAGGCATGTTTACCACTGTGTTACATCACCATTCCTTTTAATTACAATTTTAATCGTTTGGGAACTGAGGATACTAATTGTTGCAGTTCTGCAAGTGGAATTTTTGCCCATTCTTGCTTCATACAAGACTTCAGCTGCTCAACAGTCCTTGGTCACGAGGGACTTGTCTGATTCTCCTCTTCATGATGCGCCATAGGAGACAGATCTGGACTGCTGGCAGCCCAGTCAAGCACACACATTCTGTGTCTATGAAGCCACGCTGTTGTAGCACGTGCTGAATGATGCCTGGCACTGTCCTGCTGAAATAACCATGGACTTCCTGGGAAAAGACGTTGCCCTGAAGGCATATATAGCTCTCTAAAATCCCAATATACGCCTCCATGTCAATGGTACCTTCACACATATGCAAGTCACCCATGCCGTGGGCCCTGACGTACCCCCATACCATCACAGCTTCCACCTTGTGTAATAGAGTTTCGGGTTGCATTTCTGGATGCAGCGGCGGACTGTGTTAAGTGACAACGGTTTTCCGAAGTACTCCTGAGCCCATATTTATTACAGTAGCATGACGATTTCTCAGGCAATGCCGCCTGAGGGCTCGAAGGTCACACACATTCAACAGTGGTTTCCGGCCTTGCCTTTTACGCAATGAGATTTTTCCGAATTCTCTGAATCTTTTCACAATATTATGCACTGTAGATGGTGAAAGACCTAAATTTTGTGTTGAGCAATGTTCTTTTAGAACTGACTGACAATTCTCTCAAGTTTGGCACAAAGTGGTGAGCCACGACCTATCCTTGCTAGCAAAGACTGAGCTTTTGGTGGATGCTCCTTTTATGCCCAATCCTGATACCCTCCCCGTTATCAATTAACCTGATCCTCCAAAATGGTGTTACTTGAATATTCTATAAGCTTTTCAGTCTTATTTTGCCTCTGTCCCAACTTTCTTTGAGCGTGTTGAAAGCATCAAATTCTAAATTTGTTTATATTTACTTGATAAATCTTTTTTTGTTTTTCTTGAATTTTTGTTTTTTTGCATTTTAGAAAAAATCCCAATTTTTATGGAAATGGAGTTGTACAACTCAGTGCTACAACCCAGCATACTGTGCTGCTTTACCTGCTCTTACTTGATTTGACTTGTCGGCTATGTCAGTCTAATCGATTGGCTGATCTAAGTGTGTTACAGCAGGGATGTTACATAAATTTGTAGGACTGGTAATCCAGCTCTGGATTTTGACACACCTGTACTAAGTCAGTATTGTTTCTTGCCTAGCTTGCCAATGAACCTGGGATTATAACAAGAAGCTTTCCTGGTGAGGTGTTTCCCATACATAGGTGATATTTTAGTGGTGCACCCAGATATATTGACTAGCACCCAAGTATATTTATTCTTATACAAAAATGTTTTATTTATTAATCCGTTCTGAGAAATTAGTTCCTTGTTTCCAATTTGATGGTGACATCTGGGGAAGATAGAGAGAGAAATAGATAATCTAAATAGAGAGAGAAACAGCAGAGCAGCAGTAACATGTACTAATGAGAAAAAAAACTGACAAAGCTGGTAAATCTTATCCTGATGAAAAAGAAAAGTGCAGAAATCTTGCCTTTGGCAGTTTGCAATCCTGGTAAATGATGCTGAAAGTGTGTGTGTGTGTGTGTGTGTGTGTGTGTGTGTGTGTGTGTGTGTGTGTGTGTGTGTGCGTGTGTGCATTTGTCTTTGTTCTCCAACTGAATGGTTTTACTTATTAAACAATTGTACACCACTGCAATCCATAAAAAAAGATAGCTGCCAAAACAGCATAGCAGCACTGACAAAACATTTCAGTCAAACTGTATGCAATTGTCCCAAAATTGTTGTAGTATTATTAGTGATCAGCACTAAATGTCCTTCAAATGTATACACACACACACACACACACACACACACACACACACATATATATATATATATATATATATATATATATATGTATATATATATATATATATATATATATATATATATATATATATATATATATATATATATATATATATATATATATATATATATATACAGTATCTCACAAAATTGAGTACACCCCTCACATTTTTGTAAATATTCTATTATATCTTTTCACGGGACAACACTGACGAAATGACACTTTGCTACAATGTAAAGTAGTGAGTGTACAGCTTGTATAACAGTGTAAATTTGCTGTCCCCTCAACACACAGCTATTTATGTCTAAACCACTAGCAACAAAAGTGAGTACACCCCTACATGAAAATGTCCAAATTGGGCCCAATTAGCCATTTTCCCTCCCCGGTTTAATGTGACTAGTTAGTGTTACAAGGTCTTGGGTGTGAATGGGGAGCAGGTGTGTTAAATTTGGTGTTATCGCTCTCACACTCTCTCATACTGGTCACTGGAAGTTCAACATGGCACCTCATGGCAAAGAACTCTCTGAGGATCTGAAAAAAAGAATTGTTGCTCTACATAAAGATGGCCTAGGCTATAAGAAGATTGCCAACACCCTGAAACTGAGCTGCAGCACGGTGGCCAAGACCATACAGCAGTTTAACAGGACAGGTTCCACTCAGAACAGGCCTCGTCCTGGTCGATCAAAGAAGTTGAGTGCACGTGCTCAGCATCATATCCAGAGGTTGGCTTTGCAGAATAGACGTATGAGTGCTGCCAGCATTGCTGCAGAGGTTGAAGGGGTGGGGGGTCAGCCTGTCAGTGCTCAGACCATACACCGCACACTGCATCAAATTGGTCCGCATGGCTGTCGTCCCAGAAGGAAGCCTCTTCTAAAGATGATGCACAAGAAAGCCCGCAAATAATTTGCTGAAGACAAGCAGACCAAGGACATGGATTACTGGAACCATGTCCTGTGGTCTGATGAGACCTAGATAAACTTATTTGGTTCAGATGGTGTCAAGCGTGTGTGGCAGCAACCAGGTGAGGAGTACAAAGACAAGTGTGTCTTGCCTACAGTCAAGCATGGTGGTGGGAGTGTCATGGTCTGGGGCTGCATGAGTGCTGCCGGCACTGGGGAGCCACAGTTCATTGAGGGAACCATGAATGCCAACATGTACTGTGACATACTGAAGCAGAGCATGATCCCCTCCCTTCGGAAACTGGGCTGCAGGGCAGTATAACGACCCCAAACACACCTCCAAGACGACCACTGCCTTGCTAAAGAAGCTGAGGGTAAAGGTGATGGACTGGCCAAGCATGTCTCCAGACCTAAACCCTATTGAGCATCTGTGGGGCATCCTCAAATGGAAGGTGGAGGAGCGCAAGGTCTCTAACATCCACCAGCTCTGTGATGTCATGGAGGAGTGGAAGAGGACTCCAGTGGCAACCTGTGAAGCTCTGGTGAACTCCATGCCCAACAGGGTTAAGGCAGTGCTGGAAAATAATGGTGGCCACATACAATATTGACACTGTGGGGCCAATTTGGACATTTTCACTTAGGAGTGTACTCACTTTTGTTGCCAGTGGTTTAGACATTAATGGCTGTGTGTTGAGTTATTTTGAGGGGACAGCAAATTTACACTGTTATACAAGCTGTACACTCACTAATTTACATTGTAGCAAAGTGTCATTTCTTCAGTGTTGTCCCATGAAAAGATATAATAAAATATTTACAAAAATGTGAGGGGTGTACTCACATTTTGTGAGATACTGTATATATGTGTGTGTGTGTGTATATATATATATATATATATACAGTGGGGGAAGAAAGTATTTGATCCCCTGCTGATTTTGTACGTTTGCACACTGACAAAGAAATGATCAGTCTATAATTTTAATGGTAGGTGTATTTTAACAGTGAGAGACAGAATAACAACAAAAAAATCCAGAAAAACGCATTTCAAAAAAGATATAAATTGATTTGCATTTTAGTGAGGGAAATAAGTATTTGATCCCCTATCAATCAGCAAGATTTCTAGCTCCCAGGTGTCTTTTACACAGGTAATGAGCTGAGATTAGGAGTACTCTCTTAAAGGGAGTGTGTTACCTGTAAAAAGACACCTGTCCACAGAAGCAATCAATCAATCAGATTCCAAACTTTCCACCATGGCCAAGACCAAAGAGCTGTGCAAGGATGTCAGGGACAAGATTGTAGACCTACACAAGGCTGGAATGGGCTACAAGACCATAACCAAGCAGCTTGGTGAGAAGGTGACAACAGTTGGTGCGATTATTCGCAAATGGAAGAAACTGTCAGTCTCCCTCGGTCTGGGGCTCCATGCAAGATCTCACCTCATGGAGTTTCAATGATCATGAGAATGGTGAGGAATCAGCCCAGAACTACACGGGAGGATCTTGTTAATGATCTCAAGGCAGCTGGGACCATAGTCACCAAGAAAACAATTGGTAACACACTACGCCGTGAAGGACTGAAATCCTGCAGCGCCCGCAAGGTCACCCTGCTCAAGAAAGCACATGTACAGGCCCATCTGAAGTTTGCCTGAATGATTCAGAGGAGAACTGGGTGAAAGTGTTGTGGTCAGATCTCTTTGGCATCAACTCATCTCGCCGTGTTTGGAGGAGGAGGAATGCTGCCTATGACCCCAAGTCATAACACCATCCCCACCGTCAAACATGGAGGTGGGAACATTATGCTTTGGGGGTGTTTTTCTGCTAAGGGGACAGGACAACTGCACCGCATCAAAGGGACGATGGACGGGGCCATGTACCGTCAAATCTTGGGTGAGAACCTCCTTCTCTCAGCCAGGGCATTGAAAATGACCTTAATGACTTGGAGAGGATCTGCAAAGAGGAGTGGGACAAAATCCCTCCTGAGATGTGTGCAAACCTGGTGGCCAACTACAAGAAACGTCTGACCTCTGTGATTATCAACAAGGGTTTTGCCACCAAGTACTAAGTCTAAGGGGTCAAATACTTATTTCCCTCACTAAAATGCAAATCAATTTATAACTTTTTTGAAATGCGTTTTTCTGAATTTTTTTGTTGTTATTCTGTCTCTCACTGTTAAAATACACCTACCATTAAAATTATAGACTAATCATTTCTTTGTCAGTGGGCAAACGTACAAAATCAGCAGGGGATCAAACACTTTTTCCCCCCACTGTGTGTGTACATATATATATATATATATATATATATATATATATATATATATATATATGTACACACACAGTGTACATATATATATATATATATATATATATATATATATATATATATATATATATATATATATATATATATATATATACACACACACACACACACACACACACACACACACACACACAGAACACATGCTCACACAGGGTGTGTATCAACGTGCTGTCATTTTATTACCACTCTTGCTCAGAGAGCAAACATTAGTATCCTCTTGGCCCAGATCCATAACTGCAGTGAGCTGTGCATTGTTCTAATATGTCATAATGTGTGGAAATTTTTTCGTTTCATTGTGTGGACATCTGTATGTGACAGGTTTTGAACAGATATTCTTCGGCTCCACTAATTCCAGTGGCCCCCTCGCCTATCCTGCCCATAATGGCCCAGCCAGCGTTTGTGCCATCAACAGTTGCTGCCATACATGGCACGAGGGACTGTCTGAGACTGCGAGGTCTGCCATATGACGCAGCTGTTCAAGATATCCTGCTATTCCTAGGCGAATACACAGCTGATATTAAACCACATGGAGTACACATGGTTCTCAATCAGCAGGTAAAACACTTACCTACACAATGTATACATTGACATCTTAGGGCCCACATGCAATATTGTTCTTAATGTTTAGGCCTCAATTAATGAGAGTTTCTTTAACACACACACAAGTTCTTATTGTTGATGTCCAACATCTACAAAGGTTGTGACAAAGCCACCTTAGCGTGATTACAGTATTGTATACTCTCTGCAGTTTCATATTGGTTGTTGTGTACAAGTTCTCCAGTACTACAGGTGGTGCTATTAATACCACATATATATATTTCATGACAGTTTCCACAACTACAGAAAGAAGATTGCCACTCCTTAAAGTCATCCATCTTAGACAGAATCTGTTTGAGCATGCATTGTTTGTTACAACCAGTCACAGGCTTGGTCACATAGCTTCTTCATCCATGGAGTTCACCCAACTGCCATGTGCACGACACAGCAAGCAAAGCCTCTGCCGAAGTCTGAATGCTTTGTATTTACATCATATTGTTCATGGAATCCAGCAAAACATCATCTCAGCATGAAGTACATAGAGGCCTTCTAGCTGGTTCTTCTATCACTGTAAAGCTATGTATTTTGCAAAATGAGATAAGAAAGCATATATAAGACACTCACTATTTTTTTTTAAGGTTTGTCCAGACCTGTTAATAAACTTGTTTATGGTATATAGACCAGTCCAGTCTTATACCACTGATCATGTGTGCTCCAGACAAATACAGTATCTATGAAAAAACTTAAATGACAAAAGTGCATTTCACCATAAGGTTTAAAATTTCAATGGTGAAACTCAATTTCTAAAACTGAGGTCCAAAATAATTTAGCCCAGCCCCCTTGTGACGGTTATTATGAGTGTCATGTTTTGTAAATAAAACATATATGGGTTTGTTTTTCCTTTTCAGTGTGCAGGTTCCCTTTTTGTTTCCTATGGCTTGTGTAGCTAATAACTGATGTTCTCCATCAAAAATAAAATTAATAAGCCAAAACTTGGTGGAAAATGTTCTGAAAGTTCATAATGTCTTTCAAGCAATCTATGTCCTGATCAGAGTCAAAACATAAAACAGAAAAGCTACACAATATAAGCTTTGATTGCCTGTTTGCTCTTTAAAGTGCTTAAAATAGTATTTTCAGGGGCTTTAAATTTATGTTCTTTGTCTTGTTTTTTTACTTTTATGTGTGTCAGGTGTTCCCACTCATATAATTATACATATATATAAAATGCAGCATTCAGGATAAAAACTGAGGTTAAGCATAGGCCTATGTTTAATTTCAGTGTGTTTGTGTGTGTGTATGTAGGGCCGTCCATCAGGTGATGCATTCATCCAGATGCGGTCGGCGGAAAGGGCGCATGCTGCGGCTCAGCGATGCCACAAACGCAGCATGAAGGAACGCTATGTGGAGGTATTCGCCTGCTCAGCACAGGAGATGAATGTGGTGCTGATGGGTGGCTCGCTCTCAAGGAGTGGCCTTTCGCCGCCACCATGTAAGTTACGACGTAAGTGCTAATGGGCTGCGGGGCTGCTTCTCTCAGCTGTGGGTAGGTGCCGCTTCACGCCTTCCTCTTCCTCCTTTCCTTGCTCCCTTCCTCTCTCTCACTCAGAAGTCCATGGCACCGGAAGAAGACCGGAAGTGGGAACAGACAGGAGTGAAATCGTCTGGGTGGATGTTCTTTTTTTTTGTGATTATTTGCGGTGACTGATTCCAAGTTCACTCATTTCCAGCTGTGGAGTGTGGGGCTCTAATATGGGACTGATTTGGGATTATTATAAGTCTTTGATTTGTGAATGAATCTTGTGATTATGGTTCACCTGTTTTGAAAATTAGAGGTTCGCATGATGCACAACCTCTCAAGCACAAGACGTGACACGGACAAAACACGTGTGGAGTCACTTTTTGTTTTGGTGCAGTATAGATTTCTCCTTTCCTCGCTTCTGATCTAGACTAGATTATCAGGTTGCTCACCTTTTGACCCCAAAGTACCCAACAACAAACACTCAGAGGACCTGTAGAAGCCAGATTATTTGAAGGTTTCACAGACACCACTCATGCTTTGGGCTCTCATGTTGTTGGGAAGGTTGGTGGAGGAGGGTAGCACACCTGAATAGTTGTTGAATGATGGTGGCAGTCACTGATTCTTGAGGGAAGTTTAGACCAGGCTGCACACTTTTGTAAAGGAGAGAGAATCTTGAATGTTGAGTTGTATAACAATAGGATTTTAGACTCGGTGAGAACATGAAACAGTACTGGCCAGTAGAACAGGCTGATTTGTTTGGAACACTGACTGTTTTGCAGTGAGCAGTTCATTGTTTGTGTGCATGGGTGACTGCATGAGCTGACAACAAACAATGAACAGGGTCATAAAAAGTGGTTAAGAGTTACAATGGATTTCAGACTCTGAATTGAAGACTATAGATTGATATGATGGTAATGGGGGTGGTGTAGGCTGGGTTGAGGTGTTTTAAAGAGGAATGTTATCATGCCCTATCACAGTTCTTTGCATGGATTCTTCTTGAAGAACTTTGGTTTGCAGTGGTTCTCTGGAGCCACTTCACACTGGTGCGTAAACAGTAACTGGTGCATTAACAAAATCCTTAAACTGAAGTGTGATTGGGCATGATCGATCTGGTCCAAAACACAATTTAAACTACGGGGTTTCCTACTCACTTTGACTAGATGCGTGAGGTATTAGTTTTAGATTGTCCTACCTAAACTCTTTCATTCATGTTCTGCAATTGCAGGTCTCTCTCCTGCATCTTACTCTTTCCCTCCTGCGGGGGCTGTACTTCCTGCTGGAGCAGTGCTTCCCGCAGGGGCAGTCCTTCCTATGGAGGCAGCAGCTCTCTACCCCTCCCAGTTCCTGTTGAGTCCCCGTCCAATAGCACCGGCTACGTTCTACCCAGCTAACAACCAGATGTACGTAAACTACACTGCCTACTATCCAAGGTAAGATCAAATACACAACTATTAGCATATTGAGAGACTCACAACACATGCATCCTTTCTTATAAATTCTATAAGTTCCGTTTCTGGAAGTCGTGGGCCAGGTCCTGATACAGAAAAACGGTAAAAAACCTTTTGAAAGGCACATAATGCAAGACATGTTAAAGAAAAATGCTGTTCAATAGGGTCCAGACATCCACAAATCAAGGTTAAAAAAATCATGGTGCTGCTGTTTAAAAATATTAATTATATGAAAATGATTTTTATAAATGAAACAAATGCTGCACATAGGATAGTTTTAAATAATGTATTTTAAAATATTAATTAATTAGCTTTTTAATTAATTTAAAGAATTTTTTTAAATAATATAAACTGATATAGACTGGGTACTTTGCTAGTTTTTATAAATGATGAAATAAGTTCTTGGTAGTGTACTCAGACTTTCATTTTTATGTAGAGTAAATGAATTCTGGGACAACTGGGATATTGTATTATTAAATTTAATTTCATTAACCTTTGAATTAAGCTCGTTTTAAGTAATTCAGTTACATCAGCTATCCTAGGTTACTTTTTCTAGCTGAATCGGCAAAAATGCTGCTGTTTGCCGCTGGTTTTGAATTGGTAATGCTACTGTTATAAAGTCCTTCAGTTAATGTAGAATTTAAAGGCATCTGAAAAAAAAAATCAGAGGTTTCCTGTACTGATGAGTCAGGTGTGTTATATTAGTGCAGCCTGTGAGTTACTGTAGTAGTCTCAAGACCTAATGAACTCTAATAAAACCTTGCGGCCTGGCATGAGTTATTTTCTATTTGCTTTGCAGAAGAGCAGCTGAAATATTTAAATTTTGTTAAAAGTAAATGAATAAAAGCCAACATCCCTTGCATAATTACTTGGCTGTTTATTTTCTCATTTTCTTTTCATTTTTTAATTCATGGATGATACATTTGATATTAACATAATATTACATAATATTCTTATATCCCAATGAATCACAAAATTATAAACAGGTGTGCATGACTGTGTTATCAGTCACCTTGAGGTACATTGTAGAAACTTGTCTTTAAAAACATGGCTAGTTAAACCCAGCAGTTACAATAATGTATTTGGTTTTATTAATGAACAACGTGATTTTGAGTATAATTTTGGCTTTTTTTTTTCTTTTTTTTTTCTTTTTACCTTTACTTATTCTCAGCATTACCTTTCCTTTAACTCGCCATATTTTACTGATTGTAACTGACTTCGCTTAAGGAAGCTTCACAGAGCTCTGAAAATGCTAAACATAATGACCCTGTTACAGCCTTCAAGAAAGACTTGCGCAACCAGAACAGCATGCTTTAGCTGGGTGTGTTTCTATTTTCCGTGTATGTGTGTGTGTGTTTTCACACTCGGCTCCTATAACCCCATACGGAAATGTGTGTGGGAGGACTGGATGGGTTGCCTGCTGTATATTTGAATAAATCAAATGAGAGTAAGGTTGACCTAGGTCTGCATGATTCGGGATGAAATAGGAATCATGATTTTTTTTTTTTTGGCTTAGAATTGAGATGCTGATGATTCTCACACAGAATTCTTTGACAAATTTATTAAATTGTTAGATTACTGTACCTACTGATAGCTACATTTTCCTAGTGGCTGTTTGTGAGTAAAAGGAAACACATTAAATATGTTTATATTGAAGTATTTTTGAAGTTTGTAATGTTCCTGGTGCTAATTTGTTGGTTGCTGGTATATTTTCATTTTCCTTGCGAAGTTTGCAGTTGTCTGCCACTCAGATATCACAGGGGGTCATGGTTGTGCAGTTACAATGGCTTTTAATGGGAGAAAAAAAATCAGCAATCTCAAACATAAGGTGTAACAGTCAGGTTTAACTGTTAGCTCCTAAAATAAAATAATAAAAAAACGAGCTTCTTTTCTCACTCACCATTTTCTAGCAACATGCAGAATATCAAATGCGAAATAAGCAACGTTCAACATCATATTAATGAAAAGTCCAACAAGAGACAACAAACGTTGGAGTCAAAATTCCATAAAGAATTTGTGCTGAGTTACAGCAGATACTCGGCTCGGCTAGTTTGCGATCTATGAGATGACAAGTGCCATGGTGTTGATAGTGGTATTCATAAAACATATAAGTTGAAGTCTTGGAACCTTATCTGTATGAGCAGCATGTACCGATAAGGAGGTGAGAGAGCTGGACAGACCAAAGGACTAAAGCGCTGCTGCATCCCTCTCTTTAAGTAGAGATGAAGCAAGGGCTAAATTCCACTGGCACCACTATCAGCAGGTAGTTGAACGGCATTGAGGGTAATGTAAGAAACCCATTAATCAAAGTGAAAATAGACTAACATGTCTATGAAAGAAGTTTAGTCCTGTGTTGACCAAAACTCTAAAAGGTTACTTCAGGATTTTTTTATTATTTAATGGTTATGAGTTTATTTAAAAAAAAAAAAAAAAAAGGTTTGTGTTGGTCATTGTCTTTTGTCACTTAGAATACTATAGTACTGTGATACATGTACTACTTGCTTTAAAATGACCTTGCCTTTAGCCCCCCAGGCTCTCCACCCAGTGTGGGCTACTTCCCAGCAAGTACACACACACCTGGCTCTGTCCTCTCCAGCCCACATGCAGCACTGATCAGGATGCAGGGACACACCTCCACTCATACCTACACCAATGGGGTAAAGGAAATCCTCAGCATGGTGCAGGCTTATCAGGTGGGTCGAACAGTGCACATTCATCAGGAGCTTATACCTACATCCTTACAAATTGGTTTACACCCTAACTCTTACAGGGGCTGCATTATTATTTCACCTGGTGATGATGATGATGATGAGACATTATCAAGTCAGTACAAAAAAACATTTTAGATTCCCAAACATTAGCTTTCTAACACAAAATTAAATGTCACAGAAAAATGTTTGTTGCATTTTTTGCTGCAAAAATAAGAAGCAAGTGCGACAGTCAGAGTCTCCAGAAGAACTGTGTCTGGTTCTGCAAGATGCTCAATAAAACTTGCCAGCTCATTTCCTTATAAAACTGCACAAATTGTACTGGAGACTACTATTTTTATTTTTATTATTTATTTTGTTGTCACACCAAATATTGACTTTGTTTCATTTACTATTGTTTACTGCTCTTTACAGTATTTATTTAAAATGTAGAAACATTTAATTTCATTATTCATACAGCATTTCTTTGCATGTGCCTAAAACTTTTGCACAGTACTGTACATGTTTGACTGACGCTTTTATCAGAAGTGACTTAAGCTTGAGGGTGTAGCTTAAGGGCCCAACAGTGACAGCTTGGCAGTACTCAGATTTGAAGTCACAGCCTTCTGATCAAGAGCCCTGTGCCTCACTATTCAACATAATGTTCAACAAAGTGTGTAGGAATTCTCTATTAATTTTAAATCGAATTTTCTTTGAGTTTAGTTGTCGCCAATTCCAGTATCTAGGAACTCTTCTGAGTCTGAGCAATTACAAGTCAGAAGGAAGTTTTGACCACTAACCATTCATAATGGAAATTTGAAAATCACAAGCTCATGTTGTCATTTGTGTCATTCAGAGTAAGCTAGTGCTGTCCTCATTCTGCTTTGTATCCCAAAAGTTCCGTGGAAAATGAAAGATATGTGTGGTTGGGTGTTTTTGGGTAGGGCTTGGTTGTAGAGAATATATGGGTGTATCCTATGTCCTGTGGTGTTTTACACGTTTCAGTGGAAAAGTTGCATACTTCTCTTCTGCATTAAGCTGAACAGGTTCATCTTGTCTGGATGCCCTCACATACATTACACAGGGTGTGGTACATCAGCCTGCAGTAACACGATTCTGCTGTTTTATTATCTCTGTTCGTCCTCAGGCTTCTCTCATATTTTGGAACAGTGAAAGTAGTAGATCAGTATTAATAGGAAGTACTGATCTCAAAACTAAATCTAACACATTTATATGCAAATGTGCATGAGTTAACCAAAAAAATGCTCTCTTAATCAGTCATAATAGTTGTATACACTCACAAACATACGATGTTTGAGTGTCACATATTAATTTACAGTTTGAAATGGGTCAAGGTTAGTTATTTTTGCTGATGCGTGTTCACACTCTGTCTGCGTGTATTTGATGCTCTACAGCAGTGGTCACCAACCCTGTTCCTGGAGAGCTACCTTCCTGAAGGCTTTAGTTCCAACCCTAATCGTGCCCACCTGAGCATCTAATCATTGCCTTAAGAAGTTCTTGTTCAGCAAACAGGTGTGTTAGATGTTTTTTGGAGATGAAACCTGCAGGAAGAGGGTTGGTGACCACTGCTCTACAGGTATTCTCATAAATATGATTTCATATTTCAGATTGAACCTGCCAGTGATGATGTCTGATTTTGTTAAATGATTTCTGCAGTATGGTCTCTAGGGAGAGCGTTACTTTCCGATCTCTCAATGGAACTGCAGGATATTGGACATAATAAAAGAAGGCAAAAGTATTAACTCGAGTGATAGATGCAGAAGCATGAAAAGATTTCAAAACACAGCAATACCCGTCCTTAAAGCCAACCAGCATTAATGTACATAAGACTTCAACCTCATTGAGTTGAAACTGGACCACACTTGGCTGTTGTATAAAGCAGGTTTCAGGCCCATGAACACTCAAAAGCATAAAAGTGGCAGTTTTTTGGATCTTGCATGCACCTGCCATCCAGATGACTTTTAACCCAATAACCCAGAGCCGTAACCACTGCCCAAATAAAACCGAATAGAATTACACTAATGTTTGAATTTTTAAAATATGTTTGAAAATGAAAATTGTACGGTTACAGCCAAATGTGGCAACCTGTCCGTGAAATACCTGTTTTTGTGACAAATTGTATAGTTTGTATAGTTTTGCAGCAGTACCTTCTGAGCATGCATTCACCTGGAAGCAGGAAAAGTTTTAATTGCGTATTGTGTCCCATATATCCAAAAACATGAATTTAGAATGTATCTGGTTTAATAGTCACATTTAAAAGGAAGGTTATTGTTAAATCATGTGCCAAATTATTTTTGGAGAATACATGCTTTTGTAATATGCATGTAAAGTACACTTATCTGTTAATGAGGTTTTCAGTGTAGTGCTACAGAATGATGCTGAGGTTAATCTAGCTGTGCAAGTTATAAATAGTAATATTTCTTTCTTTCTCACAGCCCAGCAACAGTGAAGCCTTGGTTACTCTCCCCCCCCTGCTCTCAGCCAAACAACCTATTGCAGATCAGAGCCTCGGAGGAGGAGCCTATCTGGACTTGCAGTTGATGTAGACTGTGCCAGTCATGAAGCCACATCGTTTTATTGTAAAAGTTTGGCCCTCAGAAACATAGCATGTTTTGTCAGTCTAGCTATTTATGTGAACTTATAAAAAGAATATATTTTAATTTTTGTATATATTGCACACTGTTTTACTGCATTACTATATGAGCTCAGTAATATTCTGCTTGTAGACAAGTAGTAGTTCCTCTCAGAGATATTTGTGCCTTTGTTTTGTGTGTGTGTGTGTGTGTGTGTGTGTGTGTGTGTGCACACATTTTAAAGAATAATCGCTCAGGAAAAAGTTAAACCAGAATGAGCATTTTTTTGCCATCTGCATCGAATCAAACTTCTATTCATTTTTCAGCCAAATTGTTAGAAAAAAATGCATATCTTTCTGTAGAGATCTCTAAGAGTGAGTGTGTTTGTGTGTGTCTTCACACATGCTGATGTGAATGTTTGCCTGCATGTATGAGTGTTTGTGCCTTTATCCCAGCTGATGTGACTCTACAGTTGGTATGTTGCAATGCATATAGATGTCCTCAAGCTTGACTCGGGTTTTTTTTTTTTCTTCCTTTTTGAGGCTTCCATGATGAAGTTCAAAGAGCTATGTAACATGAAATGTTTACAAGGTATGCCACATCCTTATGCGTGGCAGAGTGCAGTAGGTTTGGAGCACAGGTGTCGCCGCTCACAGAAGTTTGCTTTAATCATTTCGCCAAAAACCATTCAGGGTCAGAAACAGGAACAAGAAGTACTTACTGTACTCAATGTGTGTGTGTGTGTGTGTGTGTAGCTGTTGTGCCTCATCATTTAAATACACAAGTGTCATTCTCAACCATTTGATAGAGAAACATTTGTACTATTTAGTTTTAATTGATGTAAATCGGTAGGCGATTTTATGTGTGTGTGTGTACGAGTGGGTGCAATAATCAGTGTGTGTACTTACTGTGCTCAACGAGTGTTTTGGGCCTACTGGAACAGACATATACACACGTATTTCAAATTATAAAGGTTGTTTGTGCATGTAATGTGATTTGAATTACAAGCCTGTTTCAATGCACAGGCTTTTTTCTTTTTTTCTTTTTTTAAACGCCCATGATTCTCACAGCTTGTACTCTCAGCTTTTTTTTTAGTAAATAATTTTTGAATATGCCTAGACTTTTATAAAATGTAGGATTAAAACATTTTTCACTAAGATGATGCAACGTTTTAGCTCCATTGAGTTCCTTCCCAAACGTGCCAACAGGAAGTAGTACAGAAAGCACTACTTCATTATACCAGGAAAATCTCAATTTATGCCATATCAGATGTCAGATATTTGTTTGGCTATAATGTTATGGAGAAAGTGTTATTTTATTTTGGTATTTTATGTTAACTTAAAAAGAAAAAAAAATAATAAAGAAAAAGTTAACAAGTGTATGGAATTGCATTATTGAATTAATATTTGACTTTATTGATTTCATTTCTTCTACACTCTTATGTAATGTAATTTATCAAATGCAATAAGGGCAAACTGTTTTAAATGAGCACTTATTTCCCATCTGATTTTGCATCATTGCAAACCTTGGCCCTTCAATAAAGCACATAATTGCCATCTAGTGGGCTGCAAGAACATTCATGGTTTATTGTATATTTTAAATGCTTGACATGTGCACTTTAATTTTACTTTAGAGGGCAATTTTTCCAGTTATGGCATGAACATGTTTCTAAACCTCTAAAACTAATCTATTTTGACGTCAAATGCGGCTAAAAAAGATGGTGATGGTATTTTACATTTTAATTTTAATTTTTTTATTTATTTTTTTAAACAAGGGATCTTTTAAGGAGTGCATTTTTTTCTGCTATATGCTGGTTTTACAGACAATTAAAATTTGCTGAATTGTTCCCTGAAGAGAATCACAGCACTTCGTCATGTCCTGTAATGTCTAACAAGATTGGAAATAATTGTCCAGGGACCTTGGACCATTTCTTCCATGTTCAATTGAGACCACAGTTTATCATTAGGACCGAGACTTATGTTCACTATAACATAATCCCAACCCCTGCGATTATTGATGATATGTACATGTTTGGGGTTATCGAGGCATGATTACAGTATTGAACTGAAATATTCTAGTACAGAATTCATGATGCCGTCAGTGTTCATAAGAGCCCCTGAACCACCAGCCACAAAACATCAATGATCTACTGCCATATTTTCCAGTGGATATCAGGTGCTTTTCCTTGTATACAGTCTGCTTGCTTGGTTAAGATCAGGAGCTCCATTTTGTGGCTTGGTCTCATTTAAAAGGTTCTTTATTTTTCTAATGTTCTTTTAAGAGTCTGTAGGATGGCACCTTCAATTCAATTTGTACAGCACTTTTAACAAAAGACAGTGTTACAAAGCAGCTTTACAGAAAACCAGAAGTGGATTTAAATTTAGATCCCTAATGACCATGCAAAAGGCGACAGGGGCAAGGGGGGGGGAACCCATTAAGACAACATGAGGAAGAAACTTTGAGAGGAACCAGACACTAAAGGGAACGCATCCTCTTCTGGATGACACCAGATATAGTGTG
Organism: Cranoglanis bouderius; assembly: GCA_023630585.1. NCBI lineage: Eukaryota > Metazoa > Chordata > Actinopteri > Siluriformes > Cranoglanididae > Cranoglanis > Cranoglanis bouderius. Next base: position 20,179,159 of record CM042539.1, read on the forward strand.
ATTATATGTCACTGCTCTTGTACAACTGTATACTGTACTAACTGTGTTGAAAGAAAGATGAGCATCATACAGCAGAAGTTTTTAGGTGGCAAGTCTATAGTATCCAGGTGAGACTATCCACTGAAGAAAGCTTGACTCTTGGGAATAAACTGTTTTTGGGAAATGCAAATGTTTTGCGCTTCTGTGTGAGACCATCCACAGCTACCATCAGGGCATGTAATAGCTGATGTCCATGCACCCAAATTCCTGGCAAAATGTTTTAACTGTCATGCCTGTGGTTTTGATGGTATTTTGCAATGCTTGTGTATTCTTTTTTGTGTTATACATTTTTGTGTTGAAAGCACATCGGTTTTCCTCACGGTGATGGATGACAGCGTTCCCAAAGATGTGCAACTTCATGTTTATGCCCTAAGGCAAAAAAACACCACACTGACAGAAAGTAGTAGTAGTATTATTTCTTAAGATTTTTTTTTTTTTTTTTTTTTTTTAAATAAATACTATTTAAAAAAATTTTTTTTAAAAGTTCTAATGAGAGTGATTTTTAGAGGACAGTAGTCTCCCCGGCTGTTCACGTGGAAAATCTTCACTGAATCATTGGTGGAAATTTGTGTAATGTTCATTTTATACACACATTTTACGCCATTAATTCTGCAGTGGACTGTACATCCCAAGGAAATCATCCATTTTTGGCAAGAATGACCTTTGAAACTTGGCCCACCCAGTTTTGATTAACATGAGAACTGATTCATTCAGTAATTCTGTGTTTATTATAGTATAGATACTGTAGCGATGAATATAAATTGAAATACTGTATAGTGTATGTGCAAAGCGTTTCCTCAAAATGTTAGAAAACTTAGATTGAAACAAATGACGTGAAAGGTCACTTATTTTTACAGTGTATGTACAGTAGGCATGTGTAGTGCGTTATTTACAATAAATCACATACAATGTGGTCTGAACATGGCATAAAACAAGCATGAGGACTAAACAAAGTACCCTTTAAAAACAGTGTGTGGGGGGGGGTGGTCTGTACATGTGCGCTGTAAGCGTGATAAGCTTTACCATTAAAAAATAGACTTAATACCATGTAAATGTAGAAAATTACAACAGCGCATCTGCTTACGCACATGTATGAATGTGTGTATCGTCTCAGAGTTCTGTCATTAGCAATGCTCTCAGCAGTTTTTCTCTATCCATTCTCAGGTCTTCATTGCTAAACACAAACAAAAACACAAAAGAAGATTTAAAACACTTCATATAATCATGTCAGATCAAATAATGGTAAAGTACAATAGGGGCAGGGTATAGTATCCAGACAGATCATGCACATAGTGTTTCCTGTTTGTATTGTACACTCTTATAAAATTTAGAATCCTTAAGAACCCTTGAAGGATGTAAAGAACGCAAGAACCATTGAAGAACTGTATATGTTTGTGCTACCTGACTGAGTGTGCACTGAAAGGGAGGAGATGAGGGACTGACCCTGGACAGAATGGAGATTTGTTGCCGTGCTTTTGCTAATAAAAGAATGCCAAGAATGTAATGCAGTTAGTCATTTTTATTTATAATGACAGCTTAAGATCACTGTAAATTAATAGTGGAATAAACTTTACCGGGGGGTAGATTGGTGGCTGGATCTGTTTGTCCAGTGAGCTGTTCGATGTGGATTTTCCCATGTTGCTCTGAGAAGATATGGCTGCGAGTGCGTCTGGGAGGTCATCCTCATCACTGTGGTTACTACAGGACAAAGCTGTGGGTTTATTCCCATATATAATATCATCCTCATAGAGAGCAATGAAAAATGTTCCTCAGAATTATAATGTAAACGCGCACGAGCTTGGAAATTCCTCTTCTCCACTTTAGTGTTCGAGTCTTTGTGACTAAAATGTTACAAATGTTAAGACTCACAAGCTGAACTGCCTAACAAGGCGTTTGCGGCGCTCCACCTGCGGCCTTTCCGTGGTCACACTGCTGGAGGCTGAATCCTGAGAGGAGCTGGGGATTCTGTGAAAACCAAGCCACAAACACATAAAATTAAAAGGAGTGTGAGAAATGGTTGAGTTTTACCAGGATTGTTAAACTCCAGCAAGGAAACAGTACCACAGAGTTGCATTTTCCTTGATTAAATACACCCAATTTAGCTCTTCACCTAATTATCAAGCTCATTATAAGTTGGCTTGATTGTGTTAGAGTAGGATAAACACTGCAATGCTGTAGCTCTGTGGGGCATGAATTTAATACCCATGTGATAAAAAGAAAGCTAAAGAACAAGAACCAATTACACATACACACACCTGTTGCTCTGGTCTCCACTGGAACAATTCCCCTTTGAATTTACACTCTCACTGTGCATCATGTGCTGTGGAAAAAGAAACAAGCACAGCTTTTATGGACCCTGACATATAGACACACAGTGATGCACATTTCACCACATATACACTACATATATACACATATACACAATGCCGTTTATGTTATACTATCTTATTATACAAAGTATACTAGTAAATATAAACAATTTGTATATGAACCGAAGTGTGTTAGATTAGAACCATATGATGCATATTAGGACCTTGTGTACAGTATAAGTCATTCAGCTGTATGTATGATTGCTGGAAGCTAGGGTTTTCAGGATTGACAATATTATAGATCATACATTTCTGTAAGAATTTGACAATCACATGTAAGACAGCACACAACGGGTAACAAACTAGAAGTGTAACAAACTGTAATATTTAAGAGAAATACATTACAGGCTTGAAATATTCAGTTAAAATTTTCAGCAGTTAGGAGTAGTGTGCCTACAAAGTATGCACAGACACATTGATTGAGATGGTAATGGATTTGCCAGTTTCAATTAAAGTGGCACCTTTGCAGCAATTATTCCTTTTACTCCAGTTTTATACCGTCTTGTTTATTTCTAGGAGAACTGATTGATTTTTGTTTTTCAGGGACAGTAAAATTCTAGTAACTGTGGTTCTACGAACACCGGATATCCACCAGGGTTCCATGTAATTGCAAGGTTACTTGATTGGGTAAAATAATTGGATGATTTGACCTTGGGCAGAAACCCCAGGTTTAACACTACAGAATCATCTGGCCACCAACCAAGGCATGCAGTTCCCCTACCACTAGCAAAAAAAAAAAAAAAAAAATCAGTTTTTAGAGAAACTTGGTTCTCTTCGACATCCTACATGGGCTCATAAGGAGAGGTCTTAAGGCACTTCAGCATAAGGGGAGATCCCATACTGGACTCCTGGGGGAGTGTGGTAGATGATCTGGCTGAGGGTGCCAAATATGTCCATTTATTTGTTCATTTGGAACAGCTAATCTACTCAGAGAGGTATCTGCAAGTCTGTTCCTATCACTAATGACCAGGGGCACAAGTAGGCCTAGTTGCTGGATTCTGTGCAAAATGGCATGGCCAGTTTTGGGCCAGTGTGTCCTGTCCCAGCAGACTGTCTGGCTCTGCCAGGGAGAACCACAATCAGCAATGAGTTGACATGGCAAGTATTAAAGTAATAATAAGTACTTGAGAGCCAAATATATCCTGTTGCCTCTGGTCATCAGAGGTGACACTGCTGCCTGCATATACATCAAGAATACCCAATGCACTATTCTACCCACTGAGAGGCTGAAGGGTAGAATGCCTGCCCTTTAAAAGGCAAACTGTGAAACTGAAATTTGCAGCCCCATCTGTCATCAGGGCTCAGTGAGGTTTTCAGCTGTAAAACATCCCATCGGCAGCCCCCACCCTTTAAGGCTGTGCTGTGCAGGACCCTTTGGTGATGCGGGTTGCTGGGCCTGACCCACAGAGTGAGTGGGGGTCATTCAGGTGACTGCTAGGGGACTGACAGAGTTATTCTGACTGCTCAGGATGGAATGTGAGCTCTGGAACACAGAATTGGGCTGCGGTCACTGTTTCTAGACTCTGAAGCCTGTATTATCCTCCCCAAGGCTTTCTGGCAGCAAACCCAAAGAGGAACACGGCAGATTTCGCAGGGTTGATTTGCATGTGTGCATAAACACTGTACATAAACCAGACTGGTGGAGAGCTGCCCCATGTCCTGACCTAGGTGTCCAGTCCAGGGGCGAGGGGTGAGATTTCAATCAGTTTTGACAAGGAGAGATTGATAGCTGCAGATGGTAGTGCATTTTCAAATCCAAGCAGTACGGTTGGCGGTTCCATCCCCAACTTCCATATCCCCTGCTGTCTGACAGACTAGCAGGCCTGTGGCTACATATTGTTAGTGTTTTTGAGTGGTTTCATCCCCAGCATTAAGACGTTGCTCTTGGTTAGCTGCTAAGTTATCCGAGTTCTGCACATTTACACATTTTAACAGAGTGACTAACAAGCCATTCTGCAAGATTAAACTAAATGTATACACTAAACTTGATGCGGTTTGTAATGGGTATGCTACAGATGACTCACTCTGAGAATATTGTTTTTGCGCTGATCCTGTATGCCAGCTGGAGAAGAAGGGAGGCTTTTCTCTGACAGAAGCTTTTCTTCTGCCTGTGTACAGTAAAATAGGGAAGATGGGAGACTTTTGCTTTAGAAACTGTTTTCAGAGCAATGATTATGCCATTTGGACAGTCACAAATATTATCAGATCTCTTTCTCTCCAAAACTAGTATTACACTGACTGTATCAATGTTGATGTGAAGTGTTGGCCAGGGTATTGTGTCTGGCTGTAACTGTTTCGGACTCCGTAAAGTTCGGTCAAGATCTTCCGTGTGTCCTACAGGAACATCCCATGGCTCTGAAACAAAAGAAAGCTGCAAACACTGCCCAGACAGATTCAGTGGATTCATATAGATTAGATGAGAGGTTCATTCTAATTCTTACTAGGCTTTGTTAAAGTTAGGCATGGGACTTCCTGTTTCTCATATCCATGCCAACGATAGCAGTAGTGGAGCGTTGCAGAAAGCAGAGTCTCATTCTCTTCCACACTGAACCTTTGGGTATCTGCACTGCTCAGTGGGAAACTAAAAAAAAAAAAAAAAAAAAAAACATATTACATAGTGTGCAGAGAACTAGTAAACATTGGAAACATCTGAATATGGGTATGGATTTACTCATCAGCTCAGTACAAGAGAATATTAAGAAGTGCATATTCATGATTTTCAGGTCAATCATAAATTCATACCGATGTATACTATGTACCAATCAAAAGTTTGGATACACCTGTTCATAGAAGGGTTTTCACACTCTTAGCATCTACTCAACCAGCTACAGTTATATGAGGGAGCTTCACTCAGGATGCTTTTCTTAAAGTTCTCAAATAGGCTGAGCAATTGTTTTCTGCTTCTCCCAGGTTCTACATGAAAACTACTTGCTTAGGGAACAATTTAAGTAAAAACTAATTGTTTATAGTAAATCTATATTTTAAAGTAAATTTTGATGCAGAAATAATTTTCTTATAAACAAATTACAAGACTTAGTAAAAAATAAATAAATAAATAAAATAAAAATAAAAAAAATAAAAAAAAATGTGACAATGAAAATTATATACTCAATCTAGTGTATCCAAACTTTGACTGACAATGTACAGCAGGGGCTCCCAAAATGTTTTGTCAGCTAAACCTCTTCAGCCTAACTTATTCACCTTAAGCACCCTTAAGGACATTAAGCAAACCTTTCATAATAAATGGCAAGACTTGTTACTTTTTTCGGTTTGTGAAATATATTTACTTTTACTTAAATACTTTTTTTCATATTATTATTACTACTATTATTATTATTATAACTTGTAAAAAATATTTTTTTTTTTTATTTTAAATTGAATACAACATTGACATTTCTATAAGCTGTATGAATCTCCTGCAATGCCACCACAAACCCCTAATGGTTTACACCCTCCCCCGGTTGTGAATCCCTGGTGCACAGTATTTGTCTACTTGCCCCCATCCTGATTTCTTCTGTTTTTGTGTATATCTCATACTAAATAGTTTTAGATCTTCACACAAAATACAACATAAAACAAAGCCAACCTGAGTAAACACACGATACAGTTTTTTTTTTTTTATTGAAGCAAAAAAAGTTATCCAACACCCATCACTCATGTGAAAAACTAATTGCCCCCTTAAACTTAAAATCTGGTTGTGCCATCTTTAGCAGCAATAACTGCAACCAAACTCTTACAATAACTGGAGATCAGTCTTTCACTTACTTCTAGGACTAGGATTTACTCCTATGCTTTGGATCATTGTCTTGCTGTATAATCCAGTTGTGCTTGAGTTTCAATTTATGGACTGAAGGCCGGACATTCTCCTTTAGGATTCACTGGTAGAGAGCACAATTCATGTTTCCCTCAATTATTGCAAGTTGCCCAGGCCCTGAAGCAGCAAAGCATCCCCACACCATCACACTGTCACCACCATGCTTGACCGTAGGTATGATGTTCTTTTTGTGTAATTCTGTGTTTGGTTTATGTCAGATGTAACGGGGACCCTGTCTTCCAAACAGTTCCACTTTCGACTCCTCAATCCACAGAACATTCTCCCAAAAGGTTTGAGGATCATCATGGTGTGCTTTGGCAAAATTCAGACAAGCCTTAATGTTCTTCTGGGTTAGCAGTGGTTTTCGCCTTGCCAGTCTTCTATGGATGCCATTTTTGCCCAGTGTCTTTCTGATAGTGGAGTCATGAACAGTGACATTCACTGATGCAAGAGAGGCCTGTCGGTCCTTTGATGTTGTCCTTGGCTCTTTAGTATTTGCTGTGCTCTTGGAAGAATTTTGGAAAGTCGGCCACTTCTGGGAAGGTTCCCTACTGTGCCGAGTTTTTCCATTTGGAGATAATGGCTCTCACTGTGGTCCTTTGGAGTCCCAGAGCCTTTGAAATAGCTTTGTAACCCTTCCCAGACTGATGCATTTCAATCACCTTCTGCCTCATCATTTCTGGAATTTCTTTCACCTTTTAACCAACTTCATGTTGTTGAACTAGTTCCATTTAAGTGTTGATTTGATTGAACAGGGATCAGGCCTGGTCGCGTCTAGTCCATCTGAACCCCATTATGAATGCAGTTTCATAGAGTTGGGGAATTAGTACCTACAGGGGCAAATACATTTTCACACAGGCCCAGTTGGTATTGGATAACTTTTTTTGCTTCAATAAATAAATAACATTATATTTTAAAAACTGTATTTTGTGTTTACTCGGGTTGCCTTTGTTTTATCTTAGATTTTGTTTTAATTTCTTTAATATAACAATTTAGTATGAGATATATACAAAAACAGAAGAAATCAGTAATAAAAGCAAATACTTATTCACAGCACTGAATATTTCAGTCTAAAAGCATTTTTATCTGGGCCAGGTCAGACATTATTGTATGAAGTCACTTACATTAAAAAAATACTACAACTAGCATGTTATAGTGTAAACTGTGCATTTATTCACTGAAGCAGTTTCCATTGCAGCAATTGCTAATCGGTGACGGCCACAAACACCTCATCCTTTAACGCTGCTATAGTGAAACTATAGTCAAAATGTCAAAACACAGTCACTACAGCAACTGTCTGTGAAGTTGCAGTTGTTAAGGCAAGAAAGACATTTACATAACATGCGATAATTGCATATAATGCTTGAAGAGAGAACTTTGCATTAAAAAAAAAACAAACAAACTACGGGGCCCTGACATATGATCAGTTCTTGTAAACAACAGGGTGATGGTGATGCCATACATATTCTAAAACAGGGTAAACTTTGGCGTACAAGTTGTTCACACAGACCAACAGTAAATCCCATAACCCCCAAAACATGTAGAATTCTAAATTCGCAATTAAAACATTAAAACAAGCTTTGCTTAACAGATCCAGTGAAGCAACTGATACATGCTGCATTTTTATCGAAGGCTGATCAACGATGGTTTCTAACAGTCACTGAGAAAGCAACAAAGTAGACCAATAGAAAGCCAAACACAGTCTTGGACAAACTTGTTTCCTTGAAGTCCTTAGTGAAATTTGCTTTTGTCCAGTAAGAGAACAGTTATGGAGTCCAGTCACATGAAAAATGATGGATGAATGGATAGACAGATGGATGGATGAGATAAAACACACAGTGTTAGTATCCAATGTGTAGGATGAAATGCAGATATTGAAGCAGCTGTGACGATAGGATGAGCAGTGGATTTCATTAGTTGTTCAGTGCTGTCCTTCTCATTAGGGTGTGTGACTCCTACACACTCAGAGTGCAGTCATAACTTTGTCTTCGTACTTGACAGACACACTCCTGCCCGTGTGGTCATATGGGGCCTCCAATACTATGTCGCTGAAAGAGGGTCTGCCTGCATGGGGTGGTCTGAACCAGACATACATGCAAGACACACAAGTAATGTTGAAAGTGATGCATGCAAAAATGAACATTTTTTTCAAATGACAAATTTAGGCACATCTATTGTGCAAAATCCAAAAGCTCAGATGTATGAAAGATGTGGACACAAAAATGATTGGAGTATCAGAAAGGTAGATGCAAACTATCACTAACGTTGAAGGAAGATCTGTGATACCAACTCACACTACATGTCTTGCTGCTATAAATTAAAATTCTCTTCTTGATTTTGTCCTAAATGCATACAAACTTGTGCACTTTGCTATACATGCAAACACAAGACTATGTAGATAACACCAGCATTAAATACAGAACTGAGCATTTAGCAGTAGGTGAATGTGTGTTTACCTGTGAGGTGGTGGATTGTGTACCATTTCAGTGGGCTGGATGTAAAGGGGTGGGGTCAAACTGGGTGTGTGTGTTCTGGACCAAGGCTCCCGACCAATCGGAATGTTGTGCTGATACTTCAAAGAAATCACTGACTGAGTAATCATTTATCAACTTCACATGAACAGCTGTTATACAAAAAAATACATATCCATTTATCTTTTTCCTCCAGCCCACTACACCCACTGACAGTTTATATTCTTACAATCTTATAATTATTTGAGGTAAGAAAGGAACTGAAGTGTACCGGTTTTAAACTGGGATCAGGACTGGCCTGGGCACTGGAGGAGAGAGAGAGAGACACACACAAAACGCTTAGCGCAACACAGAAACAGTAAAACTCTGTTGAAATGGTGATAATGTAATTTCATTTGCAAGCAACACTAACCTTGGATGGTGATGTCTTGCTGGAGTAATGGCTGTAAGAAACAAACACAGTAAGAAACACACTCACCACTTTAATAGGAACACTTGCACATTCATGCATGTCCAGATTGGGGTGCGCTGACAGGAATAGTACCGTAACTCAAATAACCACTCTTTACTACTGTGCTGAGCAGAAAAGCATCGCATAGACAGACAACACATTAAACCTTGAGGCGTTGCTAGCTCAGTGGAAGACGGACTTCATTAGTTCACATACCATCAACGCCAACCTGCCACTGTTGAGCCCTTGCGCAAGGCCCTCAACCCTCAGCTGCTCAGCTGTAGAAATTAGCTAAATGTCGCTCTGGATAAGGGCTTTTGCCAAATGCTGTAAATGTAAAAAATACTAACTGCAACTAACACCTCCAGTTAACTGTTCATTTGTGAGTTAGTTCTATGTAGTGTAAAGTCGGTGTCAGTCCGTACAGGATTTTACGAACTTTTTGTGTGATTGTTGCGGCCAAAAATTCTCGATTTTGCTGCAGCTATTTTTCAAAATATGTGATGCAATTTGCGGAACTTTTGTGCTTTTTTTGTGTGGAAAACTACTTGAATTGACGAAATTGCAATTACAGCCCCAATTCCAAAAAATTTGGGACGCTGTGTAAAATGTAAATAAAAACAGAATGCAATGATTTGCAAATCTCATAAACCCGTATTTTATTCACAGTAGAACATAGAAAACATATCAAATGTTTAAACTGAGGAAATGTACCATTTTAAGAAAAAAAATAAGGTAATTTTGAATTTGATGGCAGCAACAAGTCTCAAAAAGGTTGGGACAGGGCCATGTTTACCACTGTGTAGCATCCCCTCTTCTTTTAACAACAGTCCGTATACGTCTGGGAACTGAGGAGACCAGCTGCTGGAGTTTTGGGAGAGGATGTTGTCCCATTCGTGTCTGATACAGGATTCCAGCTGCTCAACAGTCCTGGGTCTTCTTTGTCTTATTTTTCGTTGGATGATGCGCCAAATGTTTTCAATCGGTGAAAGGTCTGGACTGCAGGCAGGCCAGTTCAGCACCCGGACTCTTCTACTACGAAGCCATGCTGTTGTAATAGATGCAGTATGTAGTTTAGCATTGTCTTGCTGAAATATTCAAGGCCTTCCCTGAAAAAGACGTCGTCTGGATGGAAGCATACGTTGCTCTAAAACCTGTATATACCTTTCAGCATTGATGGTGCCTTTCCAGATGTGCAAGCTGCCCATTTCATAGGCACTAATGCACCCCCATACCATCAGAGATGCAGGCTTTTGAACTGAGCGCTGATAACAAGCCAGATGGTCCCTCTCCTCTTTAGTCCAGAGGACATGGCATTCATGGTTTCCAAAAAGAATTTTTAAATTTCGATTCGTCTGACCACAGAACAGTTTTTCACTTTGCCTCAGTCCATTTTAAATGAGCTTTGGCCCAGAGAAGACAGCGGTGTTTTTGGATTATGTTCACATATGGCTTCTTCTTTGCATGATAGAGCTTTAACTTGCATTTGTGGATGGCATGGCGAACTGTGTTCACAGACAATGAGTTCTGGAGGCGTTTCTGAGCCCATGCAGTGATTTCCATTACAGAATCATGCCCGTTTTTAATGCAGTGCCGCCTGAGGGCCCGAAGATCACGGGCATGCAATATTGATTTTTGCCCTTGACCCTTGTGCACAGAGATTTCTCCAGATTCTCTGAATCTTTTGATAATATTATGTACTGTAGATGATGAGATATTCATAGTCTTCGCAATTTTAGGTTGAGGAACATTATTCTGAAATTGTTCCACAATTTGTAGACGCAGTTTTTCCACAGATTGGTGAACCTCTGCCCATCTTTACTTCTGAAAGACTCTGGTTCTCTAAGGTACTGTTTTTATACCCAATCATGTTACTGACCTGTTGCCAATTAACCTAATTAGTTGCAAAATGTTCCTCCAGCTGTTTCTTTTTACTAACACTTACTTTTCTAGCCTTTTGTTGCCCCCGTTCCAACTTACTTTTCTAGTATAGTTACAGTATATTATTCACTACAATGTACTGAATACATTTAATTGCACCAAGTGGAGAACTTCAGTTACTAGGAAGGTTTTGAGGTATATAGTTTGGACATGCGTAATGTGTAAGGTTAATTTCACTCACCTTTGCCTAGTGACTGGGTTCTGGATGGATATCTTCTGCTCGGTCGTCTCTCGAAAGTGCTCGCCCTCCTGATCCTGCCTGAGTGAGTCGCTTGATACTCCGTCCTTCCACTAAAATTCCACAAATCAATACTTAGGCCTGACTTTGAAGTTCTCAGCTGGTCACATTAAAGTTGATGAATGTGTGTACATGAAACATGTGTCAGTCAATTGACAAATGAATAATTTGCCTGCTTGTGGATCAAAAACTCCAAATCCTCTGGATGAATAATTATTCATACTGTGGTATGGTTTCAATTTTACTGCACAGATCAACAGATTCTGAATAATCCCCATTAGTTCGGCATTCTAGTTTATTTCTATGTAACACAACACTAGTGTGTATACCTGAAGCGGAAGCGTGATCCAAGCCGTGTGAAGTCATTACGACTCGCTTTGTTCTGGGTCGGCTGTCTGAGGCGGAAGAACGAATGGCTCTCAACAGCACACTTCCACAGTTGCTTACACACTGCTGAGCTGGAGAGCTGAAACACAAATGTGTGCTCCTGCTCACGACCCTGCACACAGACACACACATGGACACACACACGGACACATATTTAGCACCAATGTTTGAAAAGCACTTATATGACATGAGTAAATTCTTTATGTGAAGTGAACATATAAACTTCATGTATTAAAGGAGTTTTATTGGATAGTTAAGGGTTCTTGGCTTTCTTATAGGGTTCTATTTGTAAACCTCTATAAAATGGAAAGCCTTTGTTAGAACCTTTTAGAATTCCCTAAGAAGAACATACTGAAGAACGTTGAGGTGCACCTACCCACAATATTTTCTGACGAACTTCTATTTTCTGTTCCATTTCAAAACCTAAACAAATATGTCATTTAAACCACCGTGACCCTGACCAGGATAAACCAGTTACTAAAGATGAATGAATAAAAACTGTGCAAGCACCACATACGCTCTAATCTTAATGAATGTGGCCTTTCTTTCTCCCAAGTTTCATATCTGACTGCTTGCCCCTGTCCATAGAAACATAAAAATCATCTGCTCCCCCAACTTTCTGATGGCTCCAAATGTACAGATCTACATATAAGTGATGACTTAAGGCAAGACTTGCCTGTTCATCATCTTCCACCACCATTAGTGTCAGCCTGTTCTTCTTGAAGTCCAGACGTGTGATTTTGGGCCTTAAAAGAACCATTAAAAATCAACGTTTTTAAAAAAAGACATGCAATATCATTAAAAATAACATGCATTACATTAGAGTGTGTCATTACCAAAAGAAGAGGCCAATTTTATTGGACCTTTCAAACACCAGAATTCCTGTTGGGGTAAGTCCCAGAGCATATTCTCCACCATCACGACCCTGAAAATGCACGCACACACGTTTAGCACTGTTATCTGTTTATAGCCATTGCTAAAATAACACTCATACTCACTCAAACAAACGTTAAACTAAAAAAAACTTTTTAAAAAAAGAAAAGTTTTTTTTATAGCACCATGGAGGTGCATTGTTATTGATATGCCATTTGTTACACCATTAAAAATGTAGTGCTAGCAGGTTTATGTTCTCACCTTCACAAAGTGCATGTCAACTCCATACATCTCCAGCCACTTACACTTATTTAGAAAGTTCAGCTCAGCCTGTGATGGACTCATTCCCCTGCCAAACACATGAGCATAGAATAACAATCACACACACACAAATACATACATGTACTCTATATAAACATGTAATCAGCCCCAAGTGAGATTACGTAGCCTAAACAATCCATTTCCTTCCAGCACTGCTCAAGGAACTAACATTGGCTCATACAGGTTAAGGATTAAAACTCCTCATCACCGCTCACCAGAAAAAAAAGTTTTACTTTTCTAAAGCCAGCAGTAATTACACCATTTATGGACTATTGTATTGATTCTATTTCAATTTTGAACTCTGTATCCTCAGAAAGAATAAAAAGGCATAAAGAGTATGTGATAGCGATCCTGAGTGGCAAATATAGTGTGATATTGGGGACAACCCATATATTAGACAAGAAGGCTTCAAAACCTGGTTGACCACCACAGTGCTACGGACTCATGATTTGCAGATGTCCAGGATGAAACACAGAGTTCCCTGAAAGAGCAGATTCCCAACCAGGAGCGTCAGAAGACGCCTAGACGCCTAGCAGCGAGCCAGGAAGACAAGCAGAGAAAGCATCTAGAAAGGCCAAAGTCCAATGGCCAAAAGCCAGTGGAAAGCATTTACATTTACGGCATTTGGCAGATGGCCTTATCCAGAGTGGCTTACAGAAGTGCTTTGAAGTCTCAATAAATACATCCTGAAAAGTATCAATAAATACATCCTGATACTGGTTCACTAGGTCATGGATTAAGAATAGCATCAGTCAAAAACTCTGTAGGGGAGGTAATATACTGTAGTAAAGAAAAGCACACAGACAACACAATTTTTTTTTGCCTAATTTAAGTACTTTGGGAAGAGGTAGGTCTTCTGCCAGTGACTCAGCTGATCGAACATCTAGGGGAATTTCATCCCATCACCTAGGTGCCAGAACAGAAAAGTCTTGATGCATCCCTTCCTTGTACCCTGAGAGATGGTGGGCCAGTCGAGCAGTGTTAGAGTATCGGAGGGAATGCGGTGCAGTGCAGGATGTTATAAGTGCTTTGAGGTAAGTGGGTGCTGGTCAGTACAGAGACCAAGCTAAACCTCTTTAGTACAGTCATCTATGAATAATTCAGCTGTAGGGAGATTCTACAGAGTACTCCTGAGGAGGGACTGGAGAAAGATGAAGGACCTTGAGAAAGAAGTTTCAGTGCTCTCTGGAATCAAATCAAGAGCAGGCTTGCAGTCTTGATGTGGGCAGAGAGAACACAGAAGTAGGAAAGAAAGAGTGAGGTTCTGCCAAAAAAAAGAAAGAGTGAGGTTCTCCCATCACCTAGGTGCCAGAACAGATTCTGCCAGGTTCTGCCAAAACCTATTCAAGTATGCTCAGGGCCTGCTGGAGCAGAAGAAGTGTGGCAAGCTGGAGATTACAGAGGAGGAGCTCAAGGAACATGTCTGGAACCAACTAGAGGGCCCCAAGCAAGAACACTCCACTTCCGAGGGCATGTACCCCACCCAAGAAAACCTAAATTCAGAGTGGCAAAGAGCTGTTACCATCTTTATAACCAAAGAGCAAGCTTCCCAGAACATCACCCAATTGAGAAGCATTGCACTACTGAATCCAGAAGGGAAAATATTCTTCTCTGTCAGCAAAGTGACTGACAAATTACCTCTGGAAAACAAGTACATCAAAACCAGCTGCTACAAGGCAGGAGTCCCAGGTATTTAACACAACAAAACATGGTTACAAACAGTTCACAGATAAAAGCCTTTGACGAAGAACATTTGACACATGAGGGCACAATGATTCAAAGTCCTATGGCATACAAGTGATCAAGAGGGCAATTGTGAGCACATATTCGAAGCCCAGTATGAGAAATGGGACACCCTGCATCCTCCTTTGTACTTGTCTGTGAGGTTGCTAATGTGCTGTTTGGTACAGGGCCATGGAGTCATTGAGAATGTACCTCATGTTTGCTGGCACATTGTGCTTAACTGACTACATATGAGCACGATTGTGGAATTTAATGGTTAATTCAGCTCAAATAATTGAATTATACATACATTGAAGCCCACATAAATTAAGACAGACATAATTTCTGAATACTGATATATATATATACTGGTGGTATATAAACTGAACTAACCATCAAATGGTATTCTGGATAGATCAAAAGAATGATAAGGACAAATCTTTAAAATGTCATAAAAATATTTTTAAAAAAAATTTAAATTGGTACTAGCAACAATACCTGCACTAGCAGAGCCATTGATTGAAGTTCTAATCTACTGTAGGAGCCTTTATATTGTTAGTATGGTGTTCAGTGCTTTGACCCCCATATTAAAAGGCTGTAATAGCCATTGTTCCATAGCTTTATTAGCTTATGCTGACAAGGACAAAATGAGTGAATTATTTATTATTGGTATTTATATTTAAGCGTCATGAGAACACACACATATAGTATATACACTCACCAGCCTCTTTATTAGGAACACTACACTAATGCTGGATAGGATCTCTCTCTGCTGTCAGAAAACCCTCAATTCTTTGAGGCATGGCTTCCACACATATGCCTTTGAAATTCTCGTCCGTGTTTCATTGTATTGTGATTGTGATGTGATTGCATCACATAATTGCTGAAGACTTGTCAGCTACTTATTCATATTGTGAATCTCCCATTCTAATGCCTCCCAAAGGTACTCTCTATTCAAATCTGGTGACCAGGGAGGCCACTGTAGTACACCTATTGTCAAGTTAATGGAACTAGTTTGAGAGTGCTTTGTGACTTGGTGCATTATCATGCTGGAATTAGACATTATAAGATAAAATTGTGGACATAAAGGGATGCACGGCTGTAAAGAGTAGTTATTTGATTTATCGGCGCCTTCCTGTCAAACCAGTCTTGCCAGTCTCCTCTGACCACTCTCTTCAACAAGGTGCTTGCCAGCAGAATTGCCACTCACTGGATGGTTTTTGTTTTTCGCATCTTTCTGTGTAAAGCCTAGAGACTGTTATGTGTGAAAATCCCAACTCATCAGCAGTTTCTGAAATGCTCAAACCAGCCCGTCTGGCACGTACAACCATGCCTCGGTCAAAGTCACACTTCCACTGATGCCACATGACGGTTGACTGGATAATTGCATGAACGGGCAGGTGTACCAGTATTCCTAATAAAATGGCCAGTGAGTGTATACACCATGGATGTGGCCAAATACGAATACAATATTCAGAATGAATGGATGTGCTTTAAACATGCAAATACAGGTACTAATAGGAGGTGCACTATT
Source organism: Cranoglanis bouderius (assembly GCA_023630585.1). NCBI lineage: Eukaryota > Metazoa > Chordata > Actinopteri > Siluriformes > Cranoglanididae > Cranoglanis > Cranoglanis bouderius. The sequence continues at coordinate 20,195,319 of CM042539.1, forward strand.
CCCATTTTTAATGGTAGGGTTCATATTTAATGTTTAATGCAAAAGTTTTAGGCACCCTATTTTTTTTTTTAGTACAAACATTGTTATAGTTTTTATTTTATTTTATAACTTCTACATTATCAAGTGAGTACAAAACATTTTAGATTCCCAAACATCAGTTTTCTAGAACAAAATTAAATGTTGCAGAAAAATGTTTATGTCATTAAAGAAAGCAGCATATTACATAAGAGACACTTTTCAGACAAAAAAACACAATGAAGGCTGCTGGGTTTTGCTGCAAAAACTCATTTCCTTATAAAACTGCACAAATTGTACCAGAGGCTACTATTTTTATTTTTATTTTATGTCACACCAAATATTGACTTTGTTTCATTTACTACTGTGTTTACTGCTCTACAGTATTTTTTTAAAATGTAGAAACATTCAATTTCATTATTTTGAAGGCATCTTTGCTCTACAGCATTTCTTTGCATGTACCTTAAACTTTTGCACAGTACTGTATATATGCATGCAATAAACAGAGAGATTAAACATGTAATCCTTTCAGAGGTGGAGGAACAGAGAATTAAATATGTACTCATTTCAGCAGTATAATCAAAACTACACAGAAAATCTTTTTAGGAAAATCTTTTTTGGCCTGTTTCTGTCAGAAGGATTAACATGGGGTCAATAGGGAGGTTTTAATCTGACACTGTGTGAATGACTCCGCCACGCTTTAATCAGTGCCAGGGACACCCACCCACACACAGCCCGTGACAAACAGAAAAGTCATACAGACATGTTTCAGAGCTCTAATGGTAATGTACTGGCTGACAGACTGTCCTCAAATGCACACTTTTTAGCTCACCTGCACTCGGCCCATTTGCGGTAAATGTCCGCCTCCATGATCTCTGTCTGGTTAGGCGAGAAACGGAACTCTGACACCAGCAGCGGACTGTGTTCCAATGGGTCGCAATCTCCCAACTCACCTGCACAAGGCGCACACAGGACAGAGTGTTCGTAACAACAGAACAGACTATAATGTAAATACACAAATGCAAAGAGAAATAGAACACACCTATTACCCACACCAACATACATGTACATACACACACACTAACACACACATAAGGACTCACTCTGTAGGCAATAAGCCCCAAGATCCACAGATACATCATATGGACACTTTAATCTGCTCAGGGAAAAAGGAAAGGCTTATTGATGCATCAAATGGCTTGTAAATGTGTTATTAAATCAAACTTTATGAATATGAGGCAATTGTGTGCTTATTCTTTAAACCAAGACCAAGAGAGTGTGTGATAAAGACCCAGTAGACGTACAGTATTTCTCTATATATGTATGTGAGACAGAGATGCCGCTGGAGAAAGAATGAGTATAAGAAAGAGTGTATCCCCTGTGTGGGAAAGTGTGTCAATGCTCTTAAATTAGAATCTAGTGTTGGTTCCTCATCAGTTTCTTTTATTATAAGACCAGAGCAGCTCCCAGGGGATCAGACCCACATTAAGACACTGAAACAGAGATTCTACTGGACTGTAGCAGAAAGCAAGACCCCGTGGGTGTGTGTGTGTGTGTACTCTTATACGATTCTGGAAACAAGTCAGCAAGAACAACAACGTTTATTCCATATTACACTTTTCACCACAACTTCAGATCATCGCATGAATATGAAGTAGCTTATTACTATTCCACGGCCACAGCCTGAGTCACACTTCCCAGAATTAAGATCACACTTAAGCATTAAATATTATTGATGGTTGCGTGAGGAGAGACTGCAAAAAACTCTTGTGGAAGATATGCCGAATGCAAAAAGGTTACTAAACAGTTTGGCTTTATTTCTATAGTGCGTGAAAGCAATTCTTACTTGCCAGACAGAATGTCTTGCCTGAGCTGCAGCACAAAGAGGTACCTAAGAAAAATACAGCCAGTTAGATGATCACAGTGCAACTGCCAAATTATTACACTCATATTCCACTCATATTTACTTCATTATAGTCCTTTATTGTCACTGTGATTGTACATGGGTTTAGTTGTACTTAGAGCTTATTAACCCTTATAACACTCCTCATAATTACATACTGTATATGTATAGTTTCATTATAGTTACTGTATAATCCATAGTAGTTCGCAAATAATATAGTTTAAGATGAATAGCTGAATAATACACCATATATTTACTGCAAAAAAAAAAAAAAAGAACTTGAATATAGACAATTTTATATAAACTAATATTTCCTTATTATAAAGAAAGTACAAGTTGATTCCATTTATTTGTGGACACACTTTTACTAATTACTAGATCTACATCCAGATTTCTGTGAAATTGTCTTATTCCATTGCACATCATTTTCCTTCATTCTGGCATTTTATTTTTTTGAAACAAACGAAAAAATACCCGAATGAAATAATTAAATATTAGATCAGGTTGCCTGTATCCAAGCTTTTTCCACACACAGCAAATATTCAAATAAACACCTTTTGCTACGAATAACACATTGTACTGTATGAAATCAGTCCTGCTCTACTTTTTACCTCGTGAACTCCTCATGAAGGTTATTGGGTTCTGAGGAGTAGAACTTCACCCTGAAAAACAGCCTGTATGGTGGGCCGTCTGAAAAAGAGAGAGAAAGAGGGAACCGGAAGCGAAAGAGAACGGGGCTTAATTAGTGTACAAATGTTAAAGTATACATGACTGAAACGAGATTTTCATCAAGACAGCCATCTGTATAGAGACTGAAGGAAATAAAAGAAACAAAAAGCAAAAAAAAAAAATAATAATTCAAACCCCAAGGCCACACTAAGTTGTCATAGAGACACACGTCAGTTCGCCGACACTTTCAGTATGACTCAAGAGCAATCTGAATCCTGTGTAGAATAGGAGGGTGTAATAAGAAAAGAAAAAGAAAAAAAAGAGCAAAAAAAAAAAAAAAAAAAAAAAAAAAGTGCACTAGCGAGCTCTTGATGCGAGATGTTGCAAAACTGTCCACAGTCTCTTGACGGAAAGCAAGGGTGCATATATTCTAAAGCAGGAATGTCTAGAGGAGACTAGAGATTAATGTGAGATGAAGGGAAGAGGGCAGGTCCTCCAGGGTGTCAGTTAATATTGGAGGGTTCAAAACACCTGCACAATTGTCAGTCACTCTATCACTCTAGATTCATGTGTCAATTTGCTCGTCTGCTCTTTTTGCATATTTTTGTGAGAACTCGTAGCAGTGTACAGTGCTTTAATGCGCATGAGTTCCTATACAAAATGCTTGAAGGCTGTATCTGCACAACCAGATTTGTATTTATTTATTTAAAAAAAAAAAAAAAAAAAATTTATTCAAACCGGCTAGTTCTAACTTACCTGTATACACACACACACACACACACACACACACACACACACACAAACATTCCATTATTGATTTGGATGTGTGCTTTGGGTCATTGTTGTGCTGAAAAGTGAAATTCCTTTTCCTCTTCAGATAATAGCAGACACCTGGAGGTTTTGCACTAAAATCGACTGGTATTCGTAGCTATTCTTGATTCCCTCCACCTTGATAAAAGCCCTGGTTCTGGCTGAAGAAAAGCAGCCCTAAAGCATGATGCTGCCACCACCATGCTTCACCGTGGGTATGGTGTTCTTTTGTTCATGTGCTTTGTTTTTTTTGTACCAAACATACCTTTTAGAATTATGGAATTATTATAGCTTTTGGAATTTGTCTCATCAGACCATAACACATTTTGGCACATGCTTTGGGGTGATTTAGTTGAGCTTGGATGTTTTTTTTTGTAAGAAAGGGCTTCTCGTCTAGCCGCTCTACCCCATCGCTCAGACATGTGAAGAATATGAGAGATTGTTGTCACATGCAAAGAGTAATCAGTACTTGTCAGATATTCCTGCAGCTCCTTTAACGCTGCCGTAGGTCTCTTGGAAGCCTCCGAGGAAGGTTTTGTCTTGTCCTTTTATAAATTGTGGAGGGACATCCTGTTCTTGGTGATGTCACTGTGGTGCTCAACCAGGTTACTGTAACTTTTTTTATTTTTCCTATTTTTCCCTGAAATGTTTCTAATTGTTTTTCACTTAATTTTTATACGATGTAATTTCACACTGAGGGTGGAAAAGTTCTGACATCGTTTAAGCCATTTTAACAGGGGTGTGTAGACTTTTTATATCCATTGTAAGTAATTCAACAATTAAAGGTGGCAAATCTAGTCTGGTTTAGCTCAATAACGCTCAAACCACAGATTACACAGGCTTGATTTATTAAAAATATATATAGATGTAAAGCCTTATATACTTTATACATATATTAAGGGCAACTTTGTGTTTTACATGCCAGTGGTTTCAATTTCACACCAGCTACCTGAGGTGGGCGTGTCTTTGCCTGGGTTACTAGGACTGGCTTCTGCCCCATCCACAGAGTAAACACTCTTACACCCACTCGTAACACACATCACCGTGGCAACCGTAGATAACGAGCAAAAGGACATCAGACACCTGCTATGACCCAACCACTCAATGCTATAATACCTGTGAACTGTGTGTGTGTGTGTGTGTGTGTTGAGGACTTACGGCTAATCTGCTTTTTTATGGGTTTGCCAGCATCCAGCCAGTGCTGAAGAAAAAAATTAGAAGGAGAGAGACAGAGAAATAAAGAGAGAGAGAGAGAGAGAGAGAGAGAGAGAGAGAGAGAGAGAGAGAGAGAGAGAGATAGCACAAGTTAGCACAACAGCGGTGAGGAAGTAAAGTGCTGTTGCTCTGATTGACGTGGAGTGGCTCCATCACACACACTTTTAGACTCATGTTCAGTACCTTCTTCTGGTTCACACTCGCACACACACACACACACACACAAGCCTATTTTTAGATTAGCACTCACCGCAACCTGCTCCGGGTCCATGAACTGCAGTCCAAAATAATCAGCCTCCACAAGGTCCAAATGATACATGATTTGATCAAACAGGTCCTGTCCCTTTGCATTTTTCTGTGATAAACACACACACACACACACAATTTTACAGAAAGCTAAGCCTAGACCTGGAGTATGACTAGGCTTTTGTGAGGCCTGGCATAACCTGCTTGCATAAGCCACAAACATTTACATGACTGCATGATGACACCCTCCTGACGCATCATTCAGAGAATACCAAATGAGGCCATATTCAAATGAACCAAAGCACAAAAATACAACAAGAAGTTGCACTAATCAATCACAAAGTTGCACTACAAGTATGCAATAAAAAAAAAATTTTCAATCAAAAATTGAGATTCGGAATGGACTTAAAATTACAGATGTACGCTCCTGGCTCAACATTATTTGTTAATTAAATACTTTGTGTTCTATGACTAAGTTTTATGTGACATTACACTACATTGTTATCAAAGGCTAAGTCCTGCTCTCAAGACGTCCTCCTTTGTTGGCTTGATTATTCATTTAAATTGCCTTTTTGCGGCGTCCTTTCATGATCAAACCATAAAAGTGAGCTAATAAAACATGTCACATCCTGGATCTGTATACAACAGCCCATGACTCACCTTAGCAGTGCGCTAAAGTATGGAATACGCCGAGGTTTATAATCATCTTTTTAATTTGGTTTTTAGTTTCAGGGTTACATTTTTATTTCTGCTGCACAATGGGGAAGATGCGATGTTTGAGGACTATAATCCTCCACCTCAATCCACACACAGCAACCAGTAGTTACAAGACTGGACAGTGTTTACACAAATGAATAAACAAGTAGAACTTGAAGGTAGCAGCATCGCCAGCAAGTCTAGTCCTTCTTGTGACAAATTTGTATGCCTGAAACGCTTCTAAAATATATTTCAAAACAGGAAGGACTAGCGTTTTTGAAGAAAAACTATTTCAGACATTTGACCTTGCTGTGACCTTGAGACGGTTTGGATCAAAATCCAAACAGTTCTTCAGTCATCTGCTGGTTACAATCATATTTCCATATCACCGTACAAACATTCAAACACTTGTTCTCGAGCTATAGCGCTAAACAGAATCTCAGAAGCACGGACGGTTGCATGGATGGCTGGACTAGCGTAATGAAGTTTAACCCTACACGATGTAAGATTTTGGAATTAGTTGCTTCTGAAAAAACATCCTACTTCATAACATGGGGAGTGCTGTGCCGTTCCTCCACTGTTATTATTAATCTCATGGCTACAAGTGCATTTAGATAGAATTCAAGGCTGTGACCCAAACTGCACAATGCACACTAAGTATTATACCTCAACTGCAATGACACCAGTGGTGTAGTGATATACTATTTAGTATGGCTGTAAACAGTTTGGGACTTACCCCAAGTATAGACAGCTCACAATTACTCAGTATTACAGAAGTGTTTTGTGAATAAAATCATTTTATTGGTGTGATTATCAATGAGATTGTCAGAGACACCAAGTACCAGATGAAAGTGCAAAACCTCTCAACAAGAGCTTGACTTTTGGCTCCCATCAGCAGGTTAGCGCTCACTGTGACTGCTAGATCCAGCAGCAGTGTCCGTGCATCGCTGATACTGTGGTGTGACTGCGCTCATGCTGTGGCATCGTAAACAGAACATAAATCAACAGAACACAGAACAAACCTAAACCTAGCTAGCTAAAATATAAGCTCTGGTTGAAGGGAAAAAGGTTGCTCGGCTGTAATCTCACAACACAAAGCATGTATCAGACTGTGGGCTGAACGTAGGGGCTGTCCCCGAGGTTCCACTTAGGGGTGGGCGATCTGACAAAAATATCATATCACGAATTTTTCAAGCTGAAAAGCTTTTTCAAGTTGTTGTTGTTTTTTTAAAAAGATCATTTTACAAGTTGCCAAACACACCAACCGAATTAGTTTGCCTACTGAGAAAAATAAGAAAACATTACTCAACGAAAAAGAATAACAGAGCCACCTTAAGCCAACGTATCTTTTCAAACAAAATTTTAATAACGTGCACAATTATTTCTAAAATCAAAACAATCAAGCATGGATAGCGTATTTAATATGTTTAATAAAAAGTACCTCACCTCTACTAATGTCTCGAGTATTTAAAATACAATAAATGGAAGAAGATTGACAGGTGAGTGAGTATTTAAATATGTTTAAATACTGAATACTGAGTTTTATTGAACATTTTTAAAATAAGCTATATATGTTTCATTTTTTTCATTCAGTGTACAGGCACAGCGGTGTTAGAAAAATATCTGCGACTCGGGAAGTCGTAACGAGTATCAACTATTTTTTTAAAAGTCTTTAAAATCACTGCTAGATATTATATACTTGGCCGGGTAAAATGTGAGTGATGTCTTTCCAATGCTTACTGGTTTTCCTCATAAGGAGTGCCTTTTTCATTGTTTACTTCAGGCTATTTCCGTTCTTTTATACTCATGTTCGATCCCTGTTTTATCTGGATTTCAGCATACTATCTGGGGTGCTTTTTTGTTGGTTAAACAAATTTGTTGTGTTGTGTTTCCTTAACATGCCAATCTTGTTGTGCAAAACCAACTCCATCAGCCCTTTTTCTTCCAATAATGTAGGGTACTGGAAAGTGAACTCTTTCACTCTGTCTCTCCTGTTTGTTTTTACGCTCTCTCAAGCCCTCTCTCTCCTGATTGGCTGCGGCTCCTGCCAGTCACAATGAACTTCTTTCGTGTCTGAAGCTGGGGAGCATGATGACCTTTGACATACCTGAGCTGGTGTACAAAGTTATTACCAATGACACAACTCATTGCTCCTGACTGTGAATTACTACTACAGGTTTGTGAGGATGATGCAAAGCAGGAACATCATATTATAAAGTACTCTTTCTCCCCTGGCTTAATCATCATCATGGGTTTTTTCATTTTCATCATGATATTTAACGTGAGTACATCCAAGAATAAGTTATGAGAATGAAAACAGATACAGAGCAGGAGTTTGAGGCCATAGGAACCCCCTTCACTTGAAGACACACCCTTCAAGTATTTTGGTTTTCTCAATTTGTCAAATTAGCTTAGTTATATAACTACCATTAGCAGTGAATAGCAGCCTTAAATATTCTCTCAGGTTACCTTCCCTGCTGAAAAATCCACCTGACTGGTATCTGACCAGCTACCAGCTACCCAAAACACAGGCCAAACTGGTCAAACTGGTAGACCATCATTGCCAGTTTAAGTGCTGGTAGAAAGAAAAACGATTTCTGAATTACCACTAACAATTAAACATCGTAGACAAGTTATTTTTAAGAAAATAACACAATTAACACAAATTAGACAAGTAATAAGGACGCTGGAAAATAACTTAGAAGCAAAGATGGTCTACCAGTTTGACCTGCTCGGCCTGTGTTTTGCGCTTAGCAGCTAATATTATAAACATTAAGACTAAAAAATCCTCTAAGAAATCTTGTCAGGTTACCCTATGTTAGCTTTCTGTCTAATGTTAGCAGTTAGTTGCAGTTATCTAACTGGCTTATGCCAACAGTGACTTCTAAAAAATCTTCTCAGGCTAGCTCCTGTTAGTGAGATGCCCAGTGTTAGCAGAGAAAATGTATCATTTATAAATCTGACTTCAATTGACGCGGGCAGTTTTGGCGCGGTGTCTTGGGACTGTGGTTGCGGTGACTGTTTTGGGACTGAAATTGCTACAAACAAATGCACAAACAGACTTTGTGCTCGAGTCTCCTTCGGTGGACAGTTCATGACTTCAGCAGAATAGACTTCATGTTGAGACTGTGGTGAATTTCCTAATTACACAGTTGCACTTTTTGTTTTATCATGTAGCACACAGTTATAGAAGGGAATTATTTATAATGGCACTATCCGGTGTCACCCAGATGAGGATGGGTTCCCTTTTGAGTCTGGTTCCTCTCAAGGATCCTTCCTCATGTCGTCTCAGGGAGTTTTTCCTTGCCACCGTCACCTCTGGCTTGCTCATTGGGGAAGAATTTACTCATTTAAAATTTTGACCCGAAATATATATATTTCTGTATAGCTGCTTTGTGACAAAGTCCATTGCTAAAAGCGCTATACAAATAAAACTGAATCGACTTGAATTGAACTTAAAATCCTCTCAAAATCCTGCCTGGCTACCAGAATATGGGAGAATACAAGAAATGAATGCCAGTGACTTCATTGTTCTTATCTGAAAACGTCCTCATACCATGTACCCGGAAATTACATCATTTTAAAAATAATAGAAATGCTCCACCTTGCTACAGGAAAATGTAGTTATACTAATAGCTTTGCCACCTAGAGTGGCTCTGCTGTCAAGAAGACACACAATGTTGATAATTACATCTTGTACAGTGAATGAATCCAGTAGCAGTAAGCCTGTATTTTGAAAATATTCTATGAAGGAAATCTGATCTCAGATTGAATCTGCGGAAGAATCTGACATTTTGCTTGTGTACATGATCTGAAGTACATTTACCTCACATATTTTCAGCCAATCACCATGTCAATTAAAACCTAGCTTCTCTCTCCCAAGTAAGGAGAGTAATTTAAAAGTATGATAACTCAATGAGGCTATATTTGGGGGAAAATTTCACATAAGATTGAAATTCCTACGTCTTTCATTAATTAAACAATTAATTTTCAGTAACTACTTTATCCTGGTCACGGTGGATCCAGAGCCTATCCCAGGAACACTAAGGTGTGAGCCGGAGATATGAATTATTTCTTAAGCTAGCAAGATGTTTTTAATGGTTTTATGCCATCCTTTTGTTACATAATCAAGCGGTTTGTTTGTTTGTGAATGCGAACATACATCAACGAAACACCTAATTTCCCTTTACTCTGTCCAAATGATCTCAATACTCAAATAAACTCTCAATGTAAAGAGTGATGAGAAAACTCTATTTGCCATCTCGAATCATTAAATCCCATGCTCCTAATATGTTAAGGGATGTCAGGTTTCAGAGCCAGTAGGACCAAAATGATTATACTTTCGTATTCTTCCTTACAATATTAGGCAATAAGGAAGATGTACGTTATGGACATTGAGATATATTCCAATTTGAATTGTTAATATTGAAGTTAACACGAACTGTGCACACTGTTATTCAGACCTCTAATTATAGACTTATGGCTGGTTTATACTTCAGCATGGAAGCACATTTGTGCCACAAAGGCTGACGGTCCGATGTGCACACTTCCATAATCCTAGCAATGTTCTTTTTTAATTTTTCTAGTTACTATATATAAAACTAAAAAGAGTGTCTCAGTTCATTGACTTCATATTAGTTAGCAAGCTAAAGTGTTAGGGTAGTTAACATTGAATGCAAGGTGAAAGTTTGTTAGTAAAAATTTCAGAGATGGCATGCAGTGTGGGCATATTATATGTCCTCTTTCAATATGCGGTATTATGTGGAGAAAATCTGGGGGGGGAAAATTATTCCCAAACTGTTCTCGTTCTGGTTGACTTTACCATCAAATTGTGCAGTAGCTCTGATTTAGAATCCAGACATCAGTAGTGATTCTCTGTGTTCCTGCATCCAATACTTTGATTTTCTCCATTCCTCCTGCAATAAAATGCAAGACTTCCATTTACTTTATCCCTTAGTGTAGGGGATCTCAAACTTTTTACAGCCAGAGACCCCTTCCAGAGTAAAACCATTTCAAGTGATCAGTCATGATAACTAAATAATAACCATAACAACCTTGATACTAGTTGATAGCAGGGGTGGCACCACTACTCCAAAAGTGGTGGGGCAAAATTTTAGTCTGAGAGAAGAGGTAAATCTGTCATTTGTCTATAAAAACATAGACTAACTATGTACTTTGCTTTCAGCACTATATGGAGCCCAATAACAGGGCACAACACACCTTTTAACGAACGTCAGAGTAGTTTGTTTCCACCTCACACGCTTCATTTTGCATTTTGCTCCTGAGGCAGCTAACAACAGCAAAAAAATTAGTTCACAGGGTTAGACGGCACTAATTCTAAAATGTGTTTCAAAAATTGAAGACGTGTTCACGTTCTGCAATAGGCTGTTTGTCACTGTTTGTTTCGTTCAACATTTTTCCAGCAAGCCTTAGTTACTTTATTTGAAGAATGTAATTTGAGGAATGTTCCTATAATCGTTTCAGAATACAGAATATGTGCACATGTCACTTCAAATTTTTAAACATTAGCGATACTGATTCAATAAACAATTAAGCACCAGTGAGCGCTAAAGCGTGGTTAACCCTTTATTGCTCACAGGAGATCCCCTTTAGGAGAAATGTCCCACCCCCCATCTGAAGTGGAAGTTTTGATTGGTTTTTCCCAACAGAGTCAGACCTGTCAGTTATTGCCTGAAGTGCCGGGTCACTGCTCCAGAAGTTTTAAAAGTGCTGGGTCAAATGCCAGCTCGCCCCATTTGCTCCGCCGGCCCTGGTTGATATTAATCTCTAAGATAATCACATGATTTTAAGGGACCCCGGAGTCCATTTTGAGAACCATGAACCTAGTGGACAAATATGATGACAGACACCTATGCAACCACCTGCACATGATGTCCTCACATGTTCACAAATATGTAAGTGTATAAACCAGGCCTTATGCAGCACTCAGACAGCTTCGGTTATGACGAGTGCCCCAGACACGATTTAATATGTGGTTTTTATTACTCAAAATAAAAGCCAGAATATGCCCTAATAGGTTCCTTGAAAAAAAAACTGGAACACAAATAATTCAGGCACAGTAGTCAAGAGACAGCATTCTAACCAAGGGTGAATAATTTGCTGTGTCAGCCACCTCAGGTTGGTGAACTGAGAAATAGATAAACAAACTGTTATTGGTGCTGACAATTACCATTGGGTTTGAATAGTTTGTTTAAACTGTTTAATTAAGACAGGATCTCTGCTTTGACTGAGAAAGTCTACAATTTGAAGTGTGTGTGTGTATGTTATCAGTACCATGTCTATAATTGACACCTTTGGTCATTTAACAGCGTTGACAGAATGGAAAAGAATGTTATAGTCTATGAGCCAGTCCTTAAGTTGTCTTGCAATCCATATTAAGTAAAAATAATTATCTGGTAGGAAAAAAAGCATCAATAGGAATGTTATCCTTTGTTTTTAAAAAAGTAGGCTGATGGACGACATTTTTAAAGACTCTGGATTTTGTCAAATATTATTATCAACATGAAAGCTGGGAATGTCTTAAACTGGAATTTTTGTAAAATTCTGGTGAGTGCCGGAGTTTTCCCTAAGTCTCTGGGGGAATTTAATAGCATCCCAGAAGTAAAGGGTAAATTTAACTGCCTATGAGATGGCAGTAAGAGATATTCCATTCCAATAATGTGACACAGCAGTGGTGGAGTCCAGGCATTCAGAGGTATGAAGGGATTCATAAAAGCCTCTTTTTGTTCCAAGAAGTGTTAAATGTTATCAATTAAAGCCTACAGTATATTGCCTTTATAGTTCTCTCACTCTGCTATTTTGAAAAGACTGAGAAGGCCAGACACATTATTAATATAAAAAGTACTTTTGTACAGGCAAAAAAGCCTTAACCTTGGTTTGGTCAAATTCAGTCCAGTCTTGAGTTTAATTATTTTGCAGTTTAAGCTTTAAGAAAATATGTGGAGAAAACATGTTGGCAAATAACTACTTCTCTTTTGGGAATTTTTGTTGTTGTTGGAAATAGGTGACTAGGAAATGAGATATCCATGTGAAATAGCTTTGGCCGCATCCCTTTTAGTTGCAGACGAGACAGGTGCATGCTCATTGTCTTATAAATGCTGAGATCACGCTTGTCAAATAGATAAGCAGAAAGTCCCAGTATTCAGTAACAAGGCATTATGTTTCCAGATTGCCACATTACGGTTTTGCCATATCATGCTTTAAATACTGGACTGTAATCTGAAAGAAGTATGGATCTGGTAAGTGGTCATCATAAGTATTAATAAGGATGAAAAATATCCCCCCCCCCCATACTAGTCCAGTCTTAAGTGAAGGTGAAGCTGTGAAGTCACTGGCTGTAGCATTTCAGGTGTCTTCAGATATCAAGTCCTGAACCTCTATATAGAATGGTGAGAGTATCTAATGAACTACAATTTGAAATACAAGTAGGGTATCCAAGTAGGTTATTTGTAATGTGCAACTGAAATCCCAATCTATTATATCCAGCATTGGCTGAATAGCAAAATTGTTTGGGAAATAAAACTGCATATATTATTTAGCATTGTAATGTGTTGCCCAAACAAACAGCCTGTAATGACATCGTGTCTACACTGCGGGATGCGACATGATGGGATTTCATTTTGCTAGGAGCATAGATAAAGGCAGACAGTATTGCTTAATATTGATACCGGTGTCCTTTGTCATGCGTCATATTTGGTTGAGGACACGTCTGTTTGAAGGCAGATGGCAGATGTGTTTTGCAGTACTGATGATGGGAGTTTGGCATTATGCAAGAATTATTAGCAGTGCCTACACTGATTTCCGCCTCTCAAATAATCACCAATCAGATAAAAATATCTTTAGAAGTGCATGCTTCTGTTTAAAACACTAACGCAAATAGCTGTATCATGTTAAAGCAAAACATTACTTATATTATGAGAGTTTGCAGTTGCTATATATAAGCTGTAGAAAAACAGCTCAAGTGATTGTGTCAGGAGGTTTTGGGACACTCTCGGTGGGAGTGGCTACTGTTCTCCTCTTTGTGGCTGACTGCTGCCGCATTTGACCTTCGAGCTTTGATATGGCATGTTCCCAACTATTACATGTCCATATACGAAACCGCATTACCATTCCTCCCCTATGTCAAAGGAGCACCGGGGGAATTTTCTTCTTAAAAAAAAATCCTTTGTATTAATACTATTATAACTAGAACACACAGGCTATATAGATGAAGTCTGAGGCCTAGCCAAAGGCTTGCCTAAATAATGAAGATAGAAAATACTACATAACTTCATTCCAGATGAGCATGTCTGTTCCTAAACATGGAATGTAGAAACATGAAGTACAGTTATGGAACCTCTTAATCTCCAGTGGTCATGGGACTGCTGTAAGTTTTGTCTTTTCAAGAACAATTAAAAAAAAACCAAACAAACACATTTTTATAAGCATTTTTGGAAAATGAATGACTGTAAACCTGAAATTTGTTATTTTCTACTGTAGCAGATTTTTTCATGAGGTTAAGAACGTGCTTTACATCATGCTAATTATCAAGATACAGGAGCTTGAGTGCTCAGAAAGCTAAAGCAACTGTGTAGAACCTGAAGACAGATGGTTATGCATGTAGCCATGGTCCTAATACTAAGTGAAGGACTTCCAGAGAGGTTTTCTTCAGATCTAGTGGAACACTTCTGTGCACTTGTTTCCTCGCTGAATACCAATAGTGAATACCAACAGGTCACCTTGTGTCCGTGACCTCATATTTCTAGCCTATAAAAGGTCTCCGCCATGTCACACACATAATCTGGCTATTCTCGTCAATCTGAATGAGCCAAGTTAAAGGCAATTTATCATGGTAGCCAGTGTGAAGGCCATATATCAAAGTGGGGTTCATAACACGTTCTTATGGTGCACCCCACCACAGACAGCACTCATAAATAGAAACTGTGTGCTACAGGGGCCTGTTGGTAACAACATCAACAACAGATTGAACTATACTTGTTGTGTAGTCCATCAGATATGATGCAATGTCATCCATAAAAGAGACAGCAACGGAAAATCATAAAGCCATAAATTTGGCCAATCATGCCCAATGCATTCTGGACTAAAGCCTCTGTCTCTGTCCTGTGAACCACATGGGACACATAGAATTCCACTCTGAACAGGTTCCAAATCAGCTAAACTACCTATCTGTGAATTTGTCAATTCACTGGCACAGCCTTGTTACAACCACTCTCTGATTGTTTCAATGACACATGGTGCGTGTTCACTTCTTGCATCACATCTGCTATGCGCAACACATAGAACTGCCTGATTTGCAAAGGAGAAAACTGGCTCATTGTTGGCCACATATTTTCAGAGAAGACTCTGGGATCCTCCAACAATTTCTGGAAAGTGTGTTCTGGAGGTTTGGTCACACCTTGCTTTGGCACAAAACCATATTTAGGTTCTGGGTTGTAGTGGCAGAAAAAACCCTGCGAAACATACCCCATCTGCTGTTGTGGATTTTAAAACCCAACGTTGTAGAAAAAACATGATCGCTGGCAAGGGCACCCAAATGTATCCTGCTGCCTCAAGTATTTATTTCATGTTTCAGACAGAATGAGGCAGATTATCTAGTGCCTCCTGTGTCTGTGCACCAAAGACCTGCCCGAGTACTAGCAGCAAGTGGCAGTGGATTAGGCATTTGATCAGCTGAAAAGATTCAGTTTTAGTTTTACTAAGGCAGTCTTAAGCAGTCCCTCCAGGATTTCGTGATTTTGCAAGTGCAGAATTGAGCAAACTCCATAATATTCGGAGGAGCTTGCGATTTTTCAAAATTACCACAGATTTTCCGCAGATTTGGGCCAAGGTGCGCCAGGTGATGTCATCACAACGCACTTTCAGCCAAATCACTCTTCACGATACACGTGTGTTGAACATGTCAACAATAACAGCTAAAAGGTCTCATTTACCAACTAACATCCCTGCAAAAGACTGTGCAGAACAATTTTGTGCAATTGCAATTTCAGCAATTCAAGTATTTTTCCGCAAAAAAAAAAAAACAACAAGTTGCAGCGCAAATTTTGAAAAAAGGCCTCAGCATAATCAAGCATTTTTTCGCTTGCAGTGTATTTGCTGCTGCTGTGCTGCACTCCATTACGCTCTGATCGTCAGAAGTTTAGAAAATGAGACGCAGACATTAAAATTACATCTGGGTCTTTCTCGGTATGCAAAGCAGCTATACAGCTGTACTGCCCGTTTCTGTTCCTGCCAAGACAACGCAGCAAAGGAGCTTACTTTTTTCTTCCCAGATGGCTCCGCAGCCCTTTGCTTGCTTCACTCTCTGTTATGACCTTGCAGCAAGAATAATAAGTCAAATAACGTAAATAACATCTTCCAAGCTGTGAATCAACACGCGTTCATTCAAAAATGCAAACTGAACAAGAAACAAAAGATTAGTGTGCTCTATTCAGCATCCTTGAATCCATGTACTGAAATACTTGACAAGACAAGAATGGTAAAGAGGATGACCACGATGTAGTGTGGACCCTTTACAGGATAACCATGTGGGGTCATGCTTACAAGGTGACAACTATTGGTACTCAGGAAATAAAACACTGAAGAATACTCCACTAGAAGGGCATTTACGACAAATCTAACAACTTTTGAGAAGACATTAGTGACTGCCCTGCACCCAATGCTGCTAATGTACTTATAAAAATGTCATATTTAATTTCTTGTCACTATTATACACTTTACCTGGCTGCTACTGCAATAACTGCTATGTCCATATTTGGTATAAGCTAGTCTGCTGAATACTAAGTCATAGCATGTTATGTTTAAATTCACAGCATGTTTTAATTATATTGTTACTCTTTTGCACTACCTGTTATATCGGAATATCGGACACTTCCATACTAGAACTGTGTACCGGTCGGCGCTACACTGTCACTTACTGTGCAAGTTGTTCCTGTTTCAGCAGTCACTGTACTGTCTTGTATTATGTAAACTGTTTATGTAAAAATGTGTAGGTCTTATTTAGTTCTATGTCATCTCATGTGGTTAGTGTGTTGTTTTATGTAGCACCACGGTGCTGGAGGAATGCTGTTTCGTTTCACTGTGTACTGTACCAGCTGTATATGGTTGAAATGACAATAAGAATCCACGTGACTTGACCAGTGCTTCATTTTGTCTCTGTTCTTGATAGAATGTTTTTTTTTTAAACATGTGTAAAGTTAGTTTGTGGTGCCACGATTATACATGGTCTATTCAGAAGAAATTTTTTTGTGTAAGAAATGTTATATATTATTTTTTTTATCCTCTGATAAAACTCTATTGTACTTTATTCTATTCTATTTTACGCATCTTTCGAAAATCTTCCTTCTTCATGTAACACGCAGGGGCGTTTGTAGAGTTTGATCAGTACTTGGGCGAAGGCCTCCCAAGAATTTTATAAAAGTACTTAAAATTTTCTAGGGGGGTCCCCCAGGGAACTACATTTTTCAAACAGCACCAAAGGATTCAATTCTGGTGACTTTGGGAGTTTTAGTCTTTATTTATTTATTTCCTTTAATCATATTATGTAACAAGCATTAATGTAAGTATGTGCTGCAGATCATTTAATTAGTTCAATTTTATATTTTAGTTTACTGTAAAGGGCTTTGCTACTTTACAGGTAACTTTTTTAGGTATCAGAACTGGTTACTGTTCTTACTGTTCCCTATCATACAACATTAACCTAATCAATGCACGTTTACATTTTATTTAATACTTGACCATACCTAGTTTCTATTAAAATTCCTGAAATAAATACACATAGGCATACACTCCGTTCAAAAAGACAAGAGAAGAAACGATTTTTTTTGAAATACAAAGCTGGCACCTGAAATCCCATCACAATAATACAGAAGTGACTTTTGAAATAACCTGTATATAAAACAACAAATATATAAACATTTTCATTACATTTAAAATCCACCCTCTCCAATCCTAGTCCATCACAAAACAAATTCATTATGTTTTGTTTACACAAATACCAGACAATATACTAGAAGAGGCCACTGAAACTGTGAAATTAGCTTCTAAACCAGGGATGGGCTATTCCAGTCCTGGAGGGCCAGTGTACTGTCCTGCAGAGTTTAGCTCCATCCCTAATCAAACACACCTGAAATATCTCACCAACATCTTCAGGATTACTTGAAAATTACAGGCAGGTGTGTTTGATTAGTATTTTCGTGAGTAAACTAACTAACTAACTAGCCCCCTAAATGAACAAATCACTTCAAAAAGCTTTCACTGATGATTAAATCCCATTGTTTGTGGCAGAAGTCCAAATTAGAAGAGATAAGCAAGCATTATTTTAGCAGTTAACAAGCTAACATTATCGATCAAATCTGTGCAAAGTAAATGAGCTCTAATGGGATGTCCTCATTCAACTAAATACAAATTCACATACTACTCAACGCAGCGATAAGTGTTAGCCTGGCAGTTACGTCTCCTCAGCTACAACGTTGTATTATGAATTATGGTCTGACCGAAAGTCGAGGTTTCCACTGGGAAAAGTGAAGGGAGGAGGAGCACAGCGAAGAGGATATTTTCATTCAGCCTTCATGTTTTAAATCATTCAAATGATATAAATGATAACGTTCAATGAATAGGAAAGCCTATCTAATGTAATCTACCTCATCAGACAATGATTTATCAGGTCTAGCGGCGCCCCTGGTAACACGTTTTGATGCGCAAATGATCATGAAGATTCAGTGAATATGTAAATAGTCTATGATGTCATCTGGTGACTTTGTTGAGCAGGCTACTTTCCCCTGAAAGAGTTGGCAACATGCATAACGATACTTCACCCATCTTCATTTCTTCATAATATCTATAACGTATGCCTAACGTCATTTTGTTTCACTTTCACCTATCTCCTTGTGTTCCGGTCATATTTTTACACTTATTATTACACTGAGCTTTTGCTTGTATTTGAAATTTACTCTCATTGTATTCACGTCACTCATTTTAAGCAGTAAATAGACAGCATTTCTATGAACTTATGTTTTTAAGCGCTTTACAAATAAACTAGTCATAACGTGCAGACTACGGGTCAGCGTTTTAATATCCTACGAATGCTTTGCGGGTTTGTGTGCTCACGGTATTAAGTCTCTCCACATGTTTGACAAATGAATTTGAATCTTTTTAATCTCTCAAACTGGTTCTTGCATTTCTTGAAGCCTGTGTGTGAATTAGGCCAGCTGGCAGAAAAATATAGCTCCTCTCTGGCCTTTCAGCAGTGTGCCACCCAGTACAGGCTAAAGGCTAATGACTTGTGTTTTCGGGCTCAAATATTTCATGATAAAATACACACACTCTGCTGTAACGCGATACAAGAAAGACACATGATCCCTGCACTTAAGCCAACACCTACCAATGTAGCCACCAACAAAAACATCTTTGTTGTGAGAGACATTTTTGTTTGAAAGGAAATGCTTGAATCAAATGTTTAACTGTGGGTATACACTCAGACATAAAGGCACTAAACTGTACCTTTCCTTGTTGTTGAGGTGGTACCATCAAGGGTACATCTTTTTAGTGTGTGTTTTATATATATATATATATATATATATATATATATATATATATATATATATATATACACACACACACACACACACACACACACACACACACACACACAAGCACAATTGGCTTTTTGGGTAAAGCATTAAAAGCTACATCATGGTCCTTAAGGTACAAATTACTTTGAAAGGTATACTATTTATTTACGTTACTCGACATTATTACTCAGAGAAAACCAAATAGTTGTTGACTTTGTGTGTTTATCAAAAACGAGGACAGAAACGCTCTCAAGATCACCTTTGGAAGCTTATTAAATTATTAAATGTTCTTGAGACACACAAGGGAAAAGCTACAGCTGAAAGGAAGGCTAAAGCTACAGAAACACAGCTACACTGTGTTTATACACGACACAAGCCTTGGACTATTTGACTAATTTGACTAACTCAGGTGCAACACTGACGGGCGGAAGTTGAAAGGTAAAGCACGCAGTTTGACCTCACTGAGCAAATAATTCCAGCTAAAGTCTTCGAGCCTGGGTTCTGATTCATCAGCAGCACCTTTTGAAAGAGTAAGCTATGTACTGTAGCCTATAAACATGTTGATTAGAGACAGAGTGAGTTCGCTCGGTTGGTAGGAAGCAAAACCGAGCACCATCTGTCAGCGGAAGGGAAACCCAGAGGGAAACACAGTGGCACAGCAAGCGCTCAGCCAAAGTTTTGGAGATGAGTAAACAAAAACAGCGCAGCAAATCGGGCGGTCATTGATGGTGCACTTCTCAAAACCCCCCTATCTTTCCTGTCTTAGCTGACAGCAAGACATGTTCTGGGGCCAATTCTAAAACACGCGGCAAATCAACGATCAAATCACTACGGTTTTAGTATGAACTCAAACGGCTGGAGGAAGTTGTAGTAACCTGTAGATCTCTCGCTACTTACCTTCTAAGCACAACGTTAAAGCGACACCACTTACTCACCGGTAACTCAACGCTGACATCCGAGCCGTCTAACAGCAGAACTCTGCACGTGATGGCCGCTTTGCTGTTGCCCGCGGCGGGGATGTGCACCACAGTGCCTCCGGTCACCACGGCGGGCACGGGCATCTGCTGCTGCTGCTGCTGGTACGCCTGAAGTGCCGTGTTCACGCCTCGGCCGCCACCGTCGAGCTCATCGGACGGCCGAAAGCGCCTCCGTGAGCGGAGGCTGAACGTCCTGCGCAGAAAGCCCAACATCTTTCAAGTGAAAGAGAAAGCGGGGCAAAGCGACGCGGCGAACCGCGGAAAGTGACGTCCGAGATCCTTATACGCGCTCCGAGAGAAAACGAGGTCCAGCTGTTTGCCAGATGATTATGGAGATCACGATCACACAAGTGTTGCGGCAGCAGAGCGATCTGTTACGACGCAGACCTGTAGAGAGCTGCCTTAAAGGACTTGTCACGCAGGACGGCCAATCGTGGGGAGAACGAACGAACGAACACGCGCGCGCGCGCGCACACACACACGCCTGCCTCGGAGCTGCTCAGCCGTTTCCAGTGTCTTCTCACTGCGTAATGTTTATTTCACTAAAGAGACTAAACGAAAGAAATCTCGATTAGTGCGGCTGCGGTTGTCGTTTCGTGACGGCGGGTGAGAGCCTCTTGTATTTTTTCGGCTTTCTCTAATGACCGAAACTGATGCACCTTCCAGGTAAGTAATCCAGAGAAACTGGCCAGGCAGCTTTTACTGCGCATGCTCAAAGAGCACGGAGAGATACAAACTTTTTTTTTTTTTTTTTTTCTGTGAGCGCGCGAGGCAGCGCTACCTGCTGGCTGTGAGATGTTCGCCTTTTATTTAGCTCAGTACTCACGCGTGTCTTGGTGTCATTGCACAACCCCTCACTGGTACCTGATCTCCGAAACTCGCTTCAAACACATTTCATGGAAGAAAACTGACATTTTCTGTTAACCGTCATGGCTCCGTCGAGTGCGTTTTCAAAAGCATTCATGTCAGCACGTTGTTTGAACCAACGGTCATAACTCACACCACTCAACAACGAGAGAAGCCAAAATAAATCAAATAGTATTTATGTCTTTATTAATAAAGTGATGATTGTTGTAGTAGTATTTCTATGTAGACTGTGAATTTGTGTGTATGCTATAGAATTATACAGGTCTAAAAGTGGCAAAGTGCTTTTTGTCTTCTTAAGATCTGCACAAGTTTCAGTGCATGTTTTCACTGTGTCCATGGTTTCCTCCAGGTTTCTTCCCAGCTCCCAAAAAACATGTAGGTAGATGGATTGATGAGGATAAATTGCATTAAGTGTGAATGTATGTGTATAGTGATGGACTGGTGCCTCATCCACCTCATGCCCAATGTTCCCACGTTAGGCTCCAGAGCCGCTGCAACACTGACCAGGAGGAGGCGGTTACAGAAGATGAGTGAATGAATGAAGATACACACAGTTCTGAGAGCACCACTGGTCTTGTTTTTTTTTTTTTTTTGGTCTCTTGATTGTAAAATTTTGTGGAGATTGAATGTTTATTAGCAGCATGGCAGTGCATCGGTATCAGTAAGTGCTTGGATGACTCCTATGCAGTACTACTGCATATTTATCTTCAACTAGCAGAGTAAAACTTTGAATCTCGCTAAAGATATGTATAATTTCTACTGCAGGTCAGTTTACATTCTTTGAACCCTATGAAAACAATTTCATTTTCAACATTCCTCCCAACCCAAAATGAGGGAGATGATTCCATGTCAGCGATGCAACAGATCCAGGTGGAACTGTGACCTGCACATCAAAGCTGCAGTAATACAATTAGAAGTAGTGTATTTTAGTTGATCTCAAATTTTCTTTACTATATTTATTTCTATTAATCATTTTTTCTTTACTTTTTCCTGCTTTTCTTTTGCATCAGTCTTCAGCTCTGTCCCTATGAAAGCAGAAGACTTGAGAAAAAACTGGCTAAATCTCCCTCTTACAACCTATCATCCATCATACCTAACAACCAATTGGTTTTTATCTCTTTATGATATCTGTATTCATATCCATTCCTCCTGTCCTCCTCTTGTCAGCTGCTAGTTGTTTGGCTGTGTTTGAATCTCTCTCGGTACACATGCAGGATGGCTTGACATACAAAGCTGAATTGGCACTGAAAAATAACACACACACACACACACACAGATGAACAATAGTCGGCAGTGCCATGTGAATGTGTAAATCACACACAAGATATTAAAGCACTGGAACTGAAAGCACTGTGTGTACCGAGGTTTGGACCATCAAGGCTCTTTGGTCCCTCAGCGAAGCGACAATCTCAAGAGGATACACTGGTTGTGCCCCCTCCATCAGGATCAGGGCCGTCTCCATGGTGATGAGCACACCTGTCCGTCCAATCCCAGCGCTGAAGAAAGCATACGCTCACAGTTACTTACTTAAGCATGTAAACTTAACAGGTAGAGTCAACTACAGAGTAATTGGCACCGTTCATGGAAATGTTTTTTGTTTTTGTTTTTTAAATCATGTACAAAATTAATAATGCATGCAGCAAGTGATTATTATTTTTTATCAATTATTGATCAATTATTTGCCTCTGATTCTATGACCATTTTCTAAGGTTTTATGTTTACTCAAGTATTTCATATTATTCATGAAAGGTTTGTTCCTAGGTTGTCTCTACATGCTGTATTTGTGCTGTATGCTGTATTGCTTATTCCTTGTGTTTTGGTTGAATGTGACCGAACACACCAAAGTCAGTGGTGATAGCAGTTCCTGATTCAAGCAGCAATAGACTTCCTTTCTTTTTTTTTTTTTTTTTGTAAATCATCACTCTCCTCCTTTCTCTTCTTTATTATATAAACCAGGTCTGTGCGATTGGTAGATTGAGCTAGTGTAGCCTTTCCAAAGTTATACTTCTGTTGGTCAAAAAGCTGATCTGATGATTCTTCAAGATTGTTCATGAATATCAAGAACTCCTGTCTCCTGACTCATTTACTGAAAACTCTAACAACTTGGCCCTGATAAATAAAAGCAGAATTGAAGGGGGTGTACTTTCTTTTCCCCAGGACTGTATATCATCTAAAGGATGTCAGTCGTATGAATATTCTTTATGGGTGCCAATAATGTCACTATATGTTTTTGGGAGAAAAATATTATGAATGATGTTTGTGTAAAATAAGTGTTTTCTCCATTTGTTTGAGTGGAAAATTGGAATCATTGTTTGTATTATTTATTTCTGCTTTTTTTTTTTTGCCCATCATCTTGATGGGTGGCAGTAATTTGTGTTTGTGCCTACCTGCAGTGGACCATAAGTGGTTCAGTGTCCCTTCGTTTGCTTCTCATTGCCTTGACAAAGTCCAAGAAGTCTGAAGACTCATCTGGGACCCCATGATCTGGCCAGGCCACATACTGTAGGTGCGTGATGGCGCGCTGTTCACCCAGCTGAGAGAGAGAAAGCGAGAGAGAGAGAATGCGCAAATGAATGGATGAAAGAAAAAGAATGTGTGTGTGTGTGTGTGTGAGAGAGTGTGTGAGAGAGAGAGAGAGAGATAGTGCAAGTGTTTGCTGAAAGGAAAATACATGCCTAGGCACGTTTCTTTTTCCCTACTAGACTGCAAAGATACTGAAGCGGAAAACAAGAACACAAAAACAGGTACATACAGACACGCCCCTGCAAACGGTTAACTGACGAGAGTTTTTCAGCACGTCCTATGAGTATCTCTTTCATACACGAGGTTATGATTAAATGTGACGTACCCATTACCCATTCCTACTCATTTATAGGTACTTAGGACAAGGTGGAAAAAAAATATACGCTCAAGCTGTTTTATAATTAATAAACATACTTTCAAGCACTCTTAGGAAGAATGGAAGCAATTAAACCTCGCTACTGTGAAAAATTCATCTTGGTTAATTAGCATAATCATTTTATAGCAGAGTAATTTTCAAAACAGAATGCCTGACAAATTTTAATTTCGTGCTCACACGAGTACAGCGGTGTAGCAGTGCAATTTTTAATACAGATTGAACAAGTATTAACTTTTACAGTGAATTAAGCCACATTTGAATAACAATAAACTAACAATAAATTGACAATTTATTATTTGAACCACTAGGTGTGTAAACGTCAGGCTTCCACACAATACCATATGATTTAGAGTTTTAAGGCAGCAATTCGATATTTGATGACACCACTGAATCTGCTACAAGATGATTTATAAGGCAACAAATGGGGCCTGCTCGCCCCATTAAGTGTTTTCCTACAGCTGATCCAACTGTATTATCTAATTATAAAGTCTATCAAAGAAAACTCTATACTGTACACAATTTCCGAAGGCATCATGCTAAATTTACTTTTAACACGACAGCAACACTGTCACAATCGGAATTTATTATTACTGAAGAGATGTGCTAGAGGCTGCAAATACAGGTGTACTATACGCCTTGCTTCAATGTGAGGTCCAGAATAAATGCTGAAGCAAGGTCACAGAAGAAAGTAGTCAATTGATTGTGGTATCATGCATTAATCTACCTTTCCATCTCCACTCACACACAAAGACATAAACAAACACACACGGTGTATGGCCGATGAATGTGTGATATAACCTCCGTCTGCTGCCCGTGCTGAGATTAACTCCCACCAACAGCTACAACAGATGGGTCTCTGTTCTCCAGCAATCATCATGCATGTGTGCATGTATGTGTGTGTGGTCCTGAAGTGTTGCATGTGAAAATGTGTGACCACACATGCAAAGAAATGCTCATGTACACACACGCGTACACATAAATATTAACAGTTTCTGGTTCAAGGTACAAAGGTTTTTTTTTTGTTTGTTTAATGTAACAGTTTCATTAAGATGAAAATAAGGAAAGAGGAATTGTCTTGTCACAAAAATAATAACCAAGCATAGCAATCTGCTTTACTAATTAGGCACAAGTGTATGAAATGAGTGTACTACATAAAAGTTAACTTCTAGGAATTTTTCATCTCAAAATAGATAAAACTATTTTTATAGTACTAACCAGAGACCGGGAAATCAGGTATTCCCTCTTTACACAACTTTACACAACTGTGTGTGTATGTTACCTGAGTGTGTGTGAGCGTTATCTCTCTGGTGACATAGGCCAGGTTACACTCTTCGGAATGACAGCACACTTGAAGGTAGTCATAGTCCTTCACTTCAGGAGGATGAGGCCAGTATTGGTGGCATTTGGTCTAAAACAGTGCCAAGATTATTAAGCAAGACACACACACACACAAAATATCAAATCACCCTAGGAAAGAATTTTGGTTACCAAGCAACAGTCAAGCTGAGCTCAAGAATACAGCAGTCACAATTAAATTGTGTGTGTGTGTGTGTGTGTGTGTGTGTGTGTGTGTGTGTGTGTGTGTGTGTGTGTGTTTTGGCATCTGAATAGGTTCTTTCTGTGTGTAATGACATTTATTTCAATGGAGCTATGTGTGTATGCTTGCCATGTATGTCAATATATACAATATAATGTATGTTTTATAATGACTCTCGGGGCTTGTTTGTGGAACCTACCCGTCCTCTCTCTGTCAGTGTGGTCAGCATGATGATCACACTGACTCCCTGCTCCCATACACTCCTCCAGAAGTGAGTACATGTGTGGGGCAATGGCCCCTGTGCTGCCATATACCGTAACGTGGTACCTGCTGGCTCAGTCTAAAAATCACACACACACACACACACACACACACACAGACACACACACATTATAGCACTTTCCATCTTCTAAACCTTTTCCTTGAATCTACAAAAAACTTTAAATCCTCCATCCCACTGTGAGAGGATCATAGTCCTTGTATAAAAAAAAAATATATATATATATATATATATATATTATATATATGTATGTATGTATATATATATATATATATATATATATATATATATATATATATATATATATATATATATATATATATATATATATAATGTGTGTGTGTGTTAAACAAAAAAAGGGATCCCCATTCATTGGGCTAAGCTAGGTCTGAACAGGGCCTAACCCTAGCCCCTTGCTTTCTAAATGCCACAACAATAGGTTTAGCAATGCACTTAATCTTTTGCCCAGTATCCATCATCAACAATGGAAAACAAAGCTACATTAGACAATGTTGGAATGGCAACGACGCAGACAGCTAACAGACAATTTGAAGGACTGAACAAGAAATTGAGATGTTTAAGTATAGAAAAGTATAAAAGGCAGTCATATAAACCCAGTCAGGCAGGTCAAGTCAGGCAGAATATCAACCCAGTTAGGGAAAAATGAAAAAGAAAAAGAAAAAAAAAAAAAAAACCCAAGAGAAGGGCCGATGCTTTTACCTTCAAAATGTATATGAGCAGCAGGTCAAACCTGATTATTCTATATTCTATACTTTAAAACAAATGGATACCAACCTCTCACAATACAACTGCAAATTTATAGTGTGCTTTCATTCCCAGTCAAACACTAACTCTTTGTCCAAGAGCATTGCTTCTCATCTAACTCTCTTCTAACTCTTTGTCCAAGCCTACCACAGTAGCATTGCTTCTCATCATTTTCCACAGTGTTCCTTTTCTCACCATAAAATTTCCTTATAAAACCTGGGGACTTGTCTGGGATATTCTTGGTAGTGTTTCATATTTTTTCTCCTTGAAATCAGTGTGTGGGGGAGTCATTTAAAACCATTTCAACCATTTAGCTTGAGCACATTGTGTAGTGTTCCAGCTAGGTTCTTGGATTCAATCAGTCCTCTCACACTGCTAATCTGACATGCTCATTTCGATTTCTCCTTTACAACATCAGAAGGATTCGTCCATTTCTATCCATACAGGCCATTCAGGTGCTGGTTCAGTCTCTTGTCATTTCAAGATTGGACTACTGTAACTCACTCCTGGCAGGTCTGCCTCTGAGTGCCATTCAACCGCTGCAACTGATCCAGAATGCAGCTGCTCAACTTGTTTTCAACCTTCATCCCACACCACCCCATTGCTACGCTCCCTCCACTGGCTTCCTGTAGTTGCCTGCATCTGATTTAAAACACTGATGCTTGCCTACAAAGCCAAAAATGGACCAGCACCCACTTACCTCAAATCACTTATTACACCCCGCACTGCACCACCCTCCCTCCAATCCTCTAGCACCGCTAGACAGGTGCCACCATCTCTCAGGGTACAAGGATGGCATGCATCAGGACTCTTCGCTGTTCTGGCACCTAGGTGGTGGAATGAACTTCCCCTAGATGTCCAAACAACATCTAAACACCTACTTCTTCCTAAAGAACTTAAATGAGCACTTTTCATTTAAAAAATGTTGTGTTGTCTGTTTTTTTTTTTTTTCTTCTTACAACCACATTTACCCCATTACCTGAGAAATCGTCATGCTACTGTGATAAATATAACCACATGGGCTCGGGAGTACTTCGGAAAACCGTTGTCACTTAACACAGTCCGCCGCTGCAGCCAGAAATGCAACCCGAAACTCTATTATGCAAGGAGGAAGCCACACATCAACTCTATGCAGAAATGCTGGTGAGTTTTCTAGGCCCAAGCTCATCTCAGATGGACTGAAATTATATTATATTAAAGTATATTGGGATTTTAGAGACATATGCTGCCATCAAGGCAAAGTCTTTTCTCAAGAAGTTCATGGTTATTTCAGCAGGACAATGCCAGGCCTCATTCTGCACGTGCTACAACAGCATGGCTTTGTTGACACAGAGTGCATGTGCTTGACTGGCCTGCCAGCAGTCCAGATCTGTCTCCTATGGTGCATCATGAAGAGGAGAATCAGACAATGCTGACCAAGGACTGTTGATCAGCTGAAGTCTTGTATAAAGCAAGAATGGGCAAAAATTCCACTTGCAAAACTGCAACAATTAGTATCCTCAGTTCCCAAACGGTTAAAAAGTGTAATTAAAAGGAAGGGTGATGTAACACAGTGGTAACCATGCCTCTGTCCCAACTTTTTTTTGAGTGTATTTGAAGGCATCAAATTCTAAATTTGTTTTATTTACAAAATACAGCTGTCTTGTTCTGCAATCATAGCATGTGAACTGAAATGAAAACAGCTTTGCAGGAGAAACAAATGCAAGCTTCAAGCTGCCAAGCTACCATGAACTAACGGGAGGCTCAAGCTCTTAAAGAAAAAGAATTAAGAGAGAAAACTTGAGTTATTGAAATTAGATCAAAATCAGTCATTAAAAAAAACTAGAAGAGAAATGTTAGTATGAGGCCAGAGAACTTGAGTTAAAGAAACTAGAAATGGAATAAACTATAAGGCAAGTTCCTCAGCCTGCATCTCCTCTACCAGTTTCTTCTGCTGACCCTCACCTCAGCTTTTGATATTAGTAGGAAAAACATAATGGTGCCACCATTTTCTGAAAAAGAGGTAGAGGTTTCCCCTACTTTGAATGTTACTTACTTTTTACTATTGCAACATGTGTTGACAGGGAAGGCAGAGGATGTGTATGCATCTCTGACAGTTGACCAGAGCCCTGAGTATGATGCTGTTAAAACTGCCATTTTTAATGCTTATGAGCTGGTCCTTTAGGCCTACTGTCAACATTTCAGAGGCACTTAATAAAAATATTTATGTAGAGCTTGCTCAAGAAAAAATGAACATGTTTGATATGTGGTGTGTTTACCAAAATGAAGAGGAAAAAACAGATTTGTCAACTATTTCTTCTTGAAGAATTCAAAAACTATGTTCCACAGGCTGTGGTCACCTATTTAAATTAACAAAGTTTTCAGGCAGTGATCATGGCAAAAAGAAAAATCTCTTCCAGTGTAACTGGAAGTCTACTGTAGAGTGGTAGGGCCTAGCTCTGACAGTAAGTTTGACCTGGTTTGCCTTTATTGTAAAAAGCCTGAACATAAAATGTCTGAGTGTTCCTTATTAATAAAGGAAAGTTAGCCAAACCAGCTGTATTAGTCATTTGTCAGTCATCAGTCATTGTCATTAGTCGGTCCGTTGAACAGCACACTGAAGTTGCTAATACTCTTTATTCTTAACTATTCGAGCATTATTTTTATTTCAACAGAATATACTCCCTTTCCCTTACAGAGGGAACTGTGTCATAGTTTGGTCAGGAGTGTGGTGTGCCTATATGCTTTCTCAGTGACACTGGAACTGCTCAGAACTTTTATAGGTAGTGTTACCGGTCTACCAAAGATGATAGGGAAGCATGTGTTGGTTAGGGGTTTTGAAATGGGTTTTACTGAAGTGCCCTTATATTGTTTTCCTCCAGTACTGTGGTGGGTGTACAGCTATTTTCCCAATGCCTAGTGTTATTTTAGACTGGAGCAGCTTGTGGAAACTACACTGTGGTGACACCACCTATAGTCTCTGAGCCTGGAGAAACAGATGGACCAGATGAGTGTACTCAAAAGTCCCTTGAGGTGTTTCCTGCATGCACTGTAACTTGTGCTATAGCCAAATAGCTAAAAGCAGGTGACAGGGGAGATTAGGTCTATGTAAATGTCTTTACCACTGTTGATACAGACACTTGAGAAAATTGAGTTTCATCAGGTGCGTATGGAACAGCTGGTACTGAAAATATGTCTGTTCTACAGTGTGTCTCTTCTAGTACACATGAAAATGTAGTTATCTGAGGTAAAGCTGACTCTGAAAGTGAATTGATTAAGGAACAATTATCTGATTGTATATTGAAAGAATTGTTTCCACTGGTGATTCCTGAGGGAAGTTCGATAGAGAGCCATTTTCACATTATTTTTTTTATGTAGGATGGCTTGCTGTGTAGGAAGTGGGCTCCCAATGGGTCAGGGTTTCCCTAACAAAAGGTGGTGACTTCACATGGGGTCGATTGATTTACAAATGATCTTATGAAAGGAGCTCTCAATGTCTTCTTTTGTTTTATTTTACAAAAAAAAATATATATTAAAACGGAATTTGTGCGCTACAATTTTGAAATGTCAGTGGGAGTTGTATTCAATCAAGCCACATTTAACTTAAGAGTGTATGTGCTATTTCAGTCTTTTTCACTATGCTGACATGCTGCAGTATTGTAGGAGTTCAGAAAAAAAATACACACATTTTTTCAGTACAGTTCAACCCTCCATTTCTTCTTTATGTGCCATTCCTTGGTGGATTTGCTAGTGTGCTTAGGATCATTATCCTGCTGAAAGGTCCACTTTAGGTTCAATTTTCGGACAGATTGCCTCATGTTATCTTCAAGCACTCTTTGATATGATGCAGAATTCATAGTTGAATCAATGAATGCCAGGTGTCCAGTCCCTGAGGCAGTGAAGCAACCTCAAACCATAACATTTCCACCACCGTGCTTCACAGTTGGTATGAGGTGCTTCTCCTGAAAAGTTGTCTTTGGTCTGCGCCAAACATGTCTGCTGATTCTTCTGTCCAGAGCACATTATTATGCCTGGTCTTTGCCTATATGCTCATTGGCAAACTGTAGTCTTGCAAAGGCTTTCCTGGCACGCCTCCCATGCAGGTCAACTTTGTGCAATCCCTTTCTGATTGTAGAAGCATGTACTTTGACAATAACAGTTGCAAGACTTTCTAGCAGATCCTGTGATGAAATTCTGGGGTTCTTGCAGACTTCTTTTTGTAGCAGATGGTCTGCTCTTGGGCTGAATTTGCTGGGACGGCCAGTCCTGGACAAATTGGCAGTCGCTTGAAATCTGCGCCATTTGTAGATGATCTTCCTTACAGTGGAATGATGTATTTCAAATAATTTGGAGATCTTTTTAAATCCCTTGCCAGACTCATAGGCATCCAGAACCTTTTTTTCCTGAAGGCTTTACAGAACTCTTTAGATCTTGGCATGATGACACCACACACCTCAATAGCAGAGGGAACACCAGACACTAGATATGAGAGGGGTATAAATAAGACAGGTTCCACCTGCACTCCCTAAGCAGGTTCTGCTTAATTTTATGGATTTGAAAGTGTGATAAATGTAGGGGTGTATTTACTTTTTTCATGTCATCTGTTTTGTGTTAATTTAAATTGTGAAAATTACTACAAAATGTCAATTTTATGCGTCATTTGATAGAGTGCATCACCTTTATTGATAAGTACTGTTTCAAGGAGGATCAAATGTATGCTTGTCCAAATATGTTAAAAAAGCCAACAATTTCCATGGGGTGTACTTATTTTTTCACATGACTGTACTTGTGTACTGTTCTAGACAGTTACTGACATTTTTCCTATTATGGTTAGTGCTTGAATTTTAAAAACCTCACATGTAGTTGTCAAACCTACTGAAAGGTCAGTTTTGCATACCAGTCTATGGGATATTATAGTCCCAAATTATAAATCGAGAGTTTTTAAAAAATGTAGGGTGGTCAAGAGTTGGGGTTGCAGAAAATTTATAATGTCCATTTGGGGTTGTTTGCATAAAAAGTTTAATAGATAATTATGATAATTATGTAGATAATTATGACTTGCCAGCTTACAGACAAACCAAACTAGAAGTGTCTGTCACTGCTTTACAGCCCATCTGAGCCTGCCTGTAATCTAACCCAATTGAACATCTGCTTGTTGATTGTGTGGGTCCTTCTGAAATGTGATTACTCCTATGTGTTAATTATTAACAATTAACAGCATTTATGTCTACTTTTCGGTCAAACCTTTGGTCAAATATTATGTCCAGTCACATAAGTTTTCCAGCACATACACAAAGCCATGGTGCTCTTGACTGCTTCCATCAAACTCTTTAGTCTCTTCTATGGTTTTACTGCATACAGCTTAGTTGTGACTAATGAATTAATGTTCAGTCATGAGGAACAACCAGTATTTTAGAGGATGAATGGTTTACTGCAGAGCCCCTAGAGCATATGCTGACTATTAGGGGTGTAATACACTCCAGTCAAGATTAATTTCGCTCCACGATGCTGACTTCACAATTTGATTTAATTCGATTCTCAGTATATTTTGAACAAAATTTGAATGAAGAAAAATTATGACTGAAAAGACTCCTTTTTAAGTTCTCAATCATAAACAATGATTTTTGTCTGTAAAAACTAAAAAAAAAAAAAATGCTATGAACAGAGATTTAATATTGTAAATAAAATGTACTACAGGTTTACCATATCTTACCTGGGGATCTCTGACTGGTGGAAAATGGTTGACTGAAATATAATGAGCAGCAGCTCATTTTAACTGGAGACAGAGCTACAGAGTTGGCTAAAATGCCCAACTTCTGTGGCCTCTTTCTAGGGCACTGTAGATCGCAGTGGCGTGGTGTCATTTGAAAGCTAACGAAGAGCTCTTTTTAACTATAGCGTACTTGTGTAACTGTATAATGTATATGCGTATCAGCTGTTGTGATCCGGCGCCATCAGGCCTAGCACGTGCTCATTATGGCTGTGTCCAAAATCGCGTACCACCCTTCTACACAGTAGGCGAAAAGCAGTATACCAGAGGAGTAGTATGTCCGAATTCTCAGCAGGCGAGAAACAGTAGGCGAAAAATACCTGGCTGGTGTACTGCTTCCGGCGAGATTTTGCAGTATGCAACCGATGGAAACTACGTTAGTCAAAAATCCCATAATGCAACGGGACTGGACTAAACAGAACTTGTTTACCAATACACGAATAAATTGTTAACTTGAAGGTTTAAACAGTTGTCAAAACAGTTGTCACAGCATTTGAAAACTTTTTTGTGATCTCCATCATGCCTTAGCCAGCCAAGCTAACGGCAACGAATTTACCTCAGCCTGTTAACACTGTCCACATTAAATTGCTAATTCAGTTAACTTTCCTGATGTGCATTTTGCCATTACTGCGGTTGCGTTAATCTGGTGGTCCCTTTAAGATTTTAGTGTTTATGATGACGTTGAAGGTCACGTGACAACGCCAACATGGCGGATTTAGTATGTCCGGGATTGTATTCATATTACACACACATACTGATTAGTACACAGTTTCAACAGCCGTGAAGTAGGTACTGCATCAAATGCAGTATGTACCGTCGCAGTATGTGATTTCGGATGCAGCCTATATTTTAACTCTGTGGGTTACGCAGATTAGGACCTCTGGTGTTCAACAGTGCAACTGCATTAGATGCACAATTGATATACAGTGGGGGAAAAAGTGTTTGATCCCCTGCTGATTTTGTACGTTTGCCCACTGACAAAGAAATTATCAGTCTATAATTTTAATGGTAGGTGTATTTTAACAGTGAGAGACAGAATAACAACAAAAAAAATCCAAAAAAACGCATTTCAAAAAAGTTATAAATTGATTTGCATTTTAATGAGGGAAATAAGTGTTTGACCCCTTCGACTTAGTACTTGGTGGCAAAACCCTTGTTGACAATCACAGAGATCAGACGTTTCTTGTAGTTGGCCACCAGGTTTGCACACATCTCAGGAGGGATTTTGTCCCACTCCTCTTTGCAGATCCTCTCCAAGTCATTAAGGTCATTTTCAATGCCCTGGCTGAGAGAAGGAGGTTCTCACCCAAGATTTGACGGTACATGGCCCCGTCCATCGTCCCTTTGATGCGGTGCAGTTGTCCTGTCCCCTTAGCAGAAAAACACCCCCAAAGCATAATGTTCCCACCTCCATGTTTGACGGTGGGGATGGTGTTATGACTTGGGGTCATAGGCAGCATTCCTCCTCCTCCAAACATGGCGAGTTGAGTTGATGCCAAAGAGATCTGACCACACCTGACCACAACACTTTCACCCAGTTCTCCTCTGAATCATTCAGGCAAACTTCAGACAGGCCTGTACATGTGCTTTCTTGAGCAGGGGGACCTTGCGGGCGCTGCAGGATTTCAGTCCTTCACGGCATAGTGTGTTACCAATTGTTTTCTTGGTGACTATGGTCCCAGCTGCCTTGAGATCATTAACAAGATCCTCCCGTGTGGTAGAGTTTTCCCCTTGTTCTCTGAGCCGCTCGCTAGACGAGCGGTGGACTCGAACACTTCCGCATTCCACTGCGCGCTTTCCAGCGCTATTCAAAAACTCTCCGATGGACATTTCATTCACAAAGACTCTCGTGTTGTTTACCTCTGCCATGTGCTTTTTCTTTTCGTTCACGTCATGTCTCCGCCTCCTGTGTTTCCCCATGTGCTCATGTTTTGGTTTGTGTCATGTCTCCACCTCCTTAATTCTTATTGGTTCAGGTTTGTCTAATTCATTCTGTGTAATCATGAGTTTCAGCTGTTTGTGATTTTCTTTGTGTTTAAATACGCCACTCCGTTGCCGCTTCGGCGCGGAGTATTAGTTTAGCGTTTGTTTAGTTAATCATAGTTAATCATAGTTTGGTTTGTAATAGTTTAGATGTGTTTAACCGTGCGCTTTGTTCCGGTGATTCCCAGATCACTACTCTTGTTTACTACAGCCTGGATTATAGTTTGTTTTGTTCATAGTATGGATTCTTCTGTTTGGAATAAACTCTTCTATATTTACTGACGTCTCCCCAGCGCATGCATCCTGACTCCCTCTTCCGTCCAACACGTCTGTGTTACGTAACACCGTGTAGTTCTGGGCTGATTCCTCACCGTTCTCATGATCATTGAAACTCCACGAGGTGAGATCTTGCATGGAGCCCCAGACCGAGGGAGACTGACAGTTTCTTCCATTTGCGAATAAATCGCACCAACTGTTGTCACCTTCTCACCAAGCTGCTTGGTGATGGTCTTGTAGCCCATTCCAGCCTTGTGTAGGTCTACAATCTTGTCTCTGATAAGATTGTTACCTGTGTTAAGCTACCAATCTCAGCTCATTACCTGTGTAAAAGACACCTGGGAGCCAGAAATCTTGCTGATTGATAGGTGATCAAATACTTATTTCCCTCATTAAAATGCAAATCAATTTATAACTTTTTTGAAATGCGTTTTTTTGTCGTTATTCTGTCTCTCACTATTAAAATACACCTACCATTAAAATCATAGACTGATCATTTCTTTGTCAGGGGGCAAATGTACAAAATCAGCAGTGGATCAAATACTTTCCCCCCCCACTGTAATGCTGATTAACCCCAATGTGAATCCCACATTTCCATGATGCACATTGTCAAATTTTTGTATCACAATGCATTGTGTCATGCTGCATTCAAGCTGCAGTCCAGAAGTGACTAGGGGAAATGTGTTTCAGATGTGGCATTTGTTTAATTGCAAGGTGAATCTCAAAGCTTTGGTCTTAGCTTTGTTAACTGTCATCATTAGTTTCTTCTGTACCATCTGTGCCTGTTAGTCTTATGACCTCATTGTCATTCACACCGGGTTCTCAAGGGGCTTTAGGGTCACCTGACATTTCACCACCTGTAGAGAAGTGTTTAGGTGGTGCAGTTTACTCGAGGTCTTGATGAGGACCTGAAAATGCCATCTCATGGAAAATTAGAAGTGTGCCTTAAAAACTCTGAGATAACACTTGTCAGCCAATGAGAAAGCTAACATTGAATTTGTCAAGCTCTTCCCTTTTCCCTGATTCGTTCCGCTGTAGTTCTGTCACATGACATTGATGTTGGTTCTGCACAGTCTATTAAGCAAAGATGCATATCCTTTCAAACCCAGAAAAAAAGAACTATTAAGAACAGTGGTACACTATTTGCCTTCTCAGCTCATGATTTTGCTGAGCCTAGCTTTTTGCATAAGGCTCTTCATGTCTGTTAATAAATAAACCTGATTAGTCATATAATTTCTACACTGATTACTGAAAGCTCAATTCTCTTAATAAGCCTGGTTGTTTCCCTTTGCCATGAGTTGCGCAGATAGTATTGGATCTTCCACATTTGTGAGTAAATCTGATTTTCTTAAAGGGTACTGGCATGATAATGTTTTATGTAGTTCTAAATGGTCAGAACACCCTGACCAAATTAAGAAACTTTTGACACATGCAGTTAAGGCAAATCTAACTATAAATCTGGCAAAATTAAGCCACTGTGACATATTTTGGCAAAGTGGTAGGGTGGAGCCAGGTTAAGGCCATTTGCAGTTTCCCAAATAACTAACTAAAACTAACTTTTAGCATGTGAAAGGAAACCAGAGGTCTAGGCGGAAACCCACGAGGATACAGGGAGAACATGGAGCTGTGAGGTAGAATATGTTAGGTTTAAAATATGTTGGATAGTAAATAGATACAAATAAATTGATGTTGTTTCCTTCTTAAACGCATCACCTAATGTCCTTTTACAGCTGCATGTTCATAAATGCAATCCAAATCAATATTCATGCATTCCCACTTGAGGAGGAGTGCAGTGAAGATGCCTCTCTCTTTACTATGGAATTTGATTTGAAACATTGTATGAACAGGACACCATCTGAACTATATGAACAGGTCTTTTATCTGTCCCCTGTTGTCATACCAAGGCAAAAGGTGATCGAGCCTTTTCTGTGGTTGGTCCCAAACTCTGGAACAGTTTCCCCTTTCATGTGAGGTCCGGTCCATCTTTAGCTATTTTTAAATCATCTCTAAAACTTATTTTTATTCTTTGTCTATTGATGTTATTTAATGTGATGTTATATGATGTTTTGTACAGCACTTTGGATCAACTATTGCTGTCTTTAAACGTGCTACCCAGCACAACCTTGCAACATGGACCAATTACCTTTGTGACCTACTAAAGCGGCCAGCATGAAAAACTGTATGCCCTATATCGTGTAATATGAAGCCACTGTGTTTTTTTGTTAATTATGTTTGTTAATTTTTTATAAGATACAGTACACATTGTGCAGTGTAGTTTATTTGAAGAACTACACGCATGAACTATGCAAGTATTTTTTTTTTTTTTAAAGTAACATTTCTCCTTAAGTATTCTAATAGTGTGTTACATTGTATTTCATGTGTCATTGTCAAATTTGTGAGACACCTTGTGAATGACAAGATAATGGCTAGAAATAAGTGGATTTGCCCCTTTTCAGACCATTTTCAGACTTGGAAGTGTTCCTCAAGATGAAGAAGACTGTACTCAAAGTCATTAAGGTTTCTGCCTTGAAAAGTTGTTTCTATGGTTACTAAACATGTGGGTAGTTCTTCAAAATAAAGCTGACCCAGTATGGACAAAATCTGTAATCACTAACTACTTAATTAAATTAATAATACATTACTCTGCTTAAAGTTTGCTACAGTGCAAAAGAAGTGTTAGGCTAAAATGCAAGGAAAATAGTAGCAAAAAGAAAAATTCCCTTGGACCTCAGCCACCCCAGATTTCCTCCCCTACTTTCACAGACAAACAGGGACCCATGATACATAATATTTATATCACTGCATCATAATGTCCTGAAATAAATGATCCAATAAATTCCTCTCCTAGGGCATGAGTTGTCGGATTTTCCTCCAGTCTTTTGCTCTCACAACTTTAGATATTGAGACCTGCATTTAGTTCAGATACAACAATGTTTGTCACACTGTGCTATGTACAAATTAAGTCAGGAGCCTATATTCACTATATGACCAAAAGTATGTGGACACCCGGCCATGACACCCCCATATGTGGACCTTCTGCAAACTTTTGCCACAAAGTTGGTGGCACATGGTTGTCTACAATATCTTTGAATGCTGTAGCATTATGATTACCCTTCACTGGAACTAAGGGGCCTAAACATGTTCCAGCATGACAATAACCCTGTGCATTGTTTCATGGCCAAGGTTGGTGTGAAAGAACTGCACTGCACATAGCCCTGAACAACATCAACCCCACTGAACACTTTTGGGATGAACTGGAATGCAGACTGCATGCCAGGCTTCCTCACCTGACATCAGTGTATGACCTCACTAATGCCCTTGTGGCTGAATGAGCACAAATCCCCACAGCCATGCTCTAAAATCTAGTGGAAAGCCTTCCCAGAGGAGTGGAGGTTATAATAACAGCAAAACAGTGGGGGGCTACAAAATATTAATGCAGTGCCTTTGGAATAGGATGTTCAAAGCAAATATTCATGTCATGGTCAGGTATTCACATACAATATGGCCAAAGGTTTGTGGACACCTGACCATAAAACTTTGAACAGCCCGTTGCAGATTTAATTCCCCCTCATAGAGGAATAACCT
This sequence comes from Cranoglanis bouderius, assembly GCA_023630585.1. Classification (NCBI taxonomy): domain Eukaryota; kingdom Metazoa; phylum Chordata; class Actinopteri; order Siluriformes; family Cranoglanididae; genus Cranoglanis; species Cranoglanis bouderius. The sequence continues at coordinate 20,233,380 of CM042539.1, forward strand.
CCACTCTTCTGGGAAAGCTTTTCACTAGATTTTCGAGCATGGCTGTGGGGATTTGCCCATTCAACCATAAGCGCATTAGTGAGGTCAGGCATTGATGTCGGGCAAGGAGCCCTGGGGAGCAGTCTGTGTTCCAGTTCATCCCAAAGGTGTTCAGTGGGGTTGAGGTCAGGGCTCTGTGCAGGCCACTTGAGTTCTTCCATATCAACCTTGGCAAACCATGTCTTTATGAAGCTTGCTTTGTGCACAGGAGTATTGTCATGCTGGAACATGTTTGGGCCCCTTAGTTCCAGTGAAGGGAAATCTTAATGTTACAACATACAAAGACATAATATACAGTGGTGTGCTTCCAACTTTGTGGCAACAATTTGGGAAAAGTCTACATATGGGTGTGACGGTCAGGTATCCACAAAGTTTCACCATATAGTATACTTTTGGCCATATAGTGTACAATTTGGCTGCTGCCATTTCTTACTGAAACTGAAGCTAGGCAGCAGATGCCTGCAAATGATAGTGGTATCATGGTAACACAAAAGACAAACTGGGAGTGACACAAGCATATTTTTGCTTGCTAGTGTGAATGCAGAGTTACTATAATCTTTGTGGTAGACCTCTTTTGGAACCCCAAGATATATAAATTATGTTTTTGTTTTGGTGTACGTGTGTGTGTGTGTGTGTGTGTGTACTAGCCTTCACATGGCTCGCATTGATGTAATTATCCTCCTCCGTCTGTAACACCACCCTGGTGATGTCATCTAAAGGGAGCAAAGGGAGAGACAGAGTAAAGAATGAGGAAATGGCGATTTAGGGATTATCTAAAAATGCCTCATCTAACTAGTTTGTAAAGAGCATTTTGTCTGACCCGAAACACAAGCCTTACACACAATAAAACAAAATGATACATTTGACTATAACTGTAATCCACTCACATCTCAGAGCTTTGCATCTGTAATCATAACATAGCTCTATCATAATCACAAAACAATGAAGACATTCAGGTTCAGATTCAAAAACCCTTTTAGACATGCTGAACAAAAAGAATCTAAAAATGCAATAATAACTGAAGCACTGACTGCTGACACATGTAGAAAAAACATCACAAACCATAATTATTTTGATAATGGCTTTTCCAGAATTTTGAATCAGTTCAATACTCAAATAATTTTGCCTGTCAGGAAAAAACAAATGTGTCATTTTTTTTTTTTACATCATCAGAAGAAACTTACACGGTAATACATCTTTGTACCGATTCTTTTCCATGTTCTCAGACAGCTTTGCACAAGACATTAACAGTCCTGCTTTCTTCTTGTGTAACTTCTGTGAGTATCAAAACACACACATGCAAGGATCATCAACCAATTTGCACACATACTTCAGGCAGACATGCCTAGGGCACATGCATGTATATACTGACCTCAAATTGCATGAGCAAAGTGCCAGAAGTCAGTCCCCTTTCCAGACGGTTCATCGACTTTTGCAGTGTCTCTCCAGATGGGTGACCAGGAGATGGAGGAATTTCTTCTTGAAGGCTAAAATTGCCAGGAAATTGTAGTGGGGTTTCAGCTCGCAAAGAGATGCCTATAAACACACAGCATCCTTTTTAGTAAACATTAGACAAGCTGCTTCTAATTCACACCTCCAAACTGCCAGAAATGGTAAGAATCACCACTTGTGCATATGCCAAGACCTTCCAACAAAGTCACAAAGTGATGTATGACAGTATTTTCAAATAAATTCCACTATCATACAGCTATCTTTCCCATTCTACTTCTGGCCTCATACATGTCAGACCATACATTTACACAAAAGGAATCTCATAATTTTGTCTGCCACCTACTGATCATTCACATTCCAAGTATTCATCGACCGGTGTGCCAGTCAGTACAAGCTGCTAGCATGGCTTAGTGGTTTTTCCTCAGCATACTGCATGCTTTTACCACTGACCTTACTAAATTTGCCAGAGCCATATCACCCTGCAGTTCTCGCCTGGTTTCCCCACTAAATCTAAGCAGGGTTGAGCCTGGCCAGTACCTGGATGGGAGACCTCCTGTGGAAAACTAAGGTTGCTGCTGGAAGTGGTATTAGGGAGGCCAGTAGGTGGTGCTCTGTCTGTGTGGGTCCTAATGCCTCAGTATAGTGATGGGGACACCATACTGTAAAAAGAGCACGGTCTTTCGGATGAGATGTTAAACCGAGGTCCTGACTCTCTGCTGTCATTAAAAATCCCAGGTCACCTCTGGTAAAGAGTATGGGTATTGTCCTGGTGAAATTGGCCCTTGTCTATCATGGCCCCCTAATAATCTCCATTCCTGAATTGGCTATGTCTCTCCTCTCCACCAATAGGTGGTGGGCGTTCTGGCACACTATGGCTGCTGTCACATCATCCAGGTGGATGCTACACACTGGTGGTGGGTGAGGAGATTTCCCCCCATACTACGTAAAGTGCTTTGAGTGTCTAGAAAAGCGCTATCTAAATGTAACTAATTATTATTATTTATTAAATTAGCCAGCCAACATGGACATGCATGGGGTTGGATTTGGGTGCGCGGCAATTCTCCCCACCTGGTTGGAATTTACACACTCCCTGGCCTTTAACCAGCTAGTGGCCCTGTGGCCCACAGTTTTCTCTGTCCTCAGGGCCTCATCGATATCAGACCCCAACAACTCCGACACAATCAAAAAGGTCTACCCCATGGTTCAGAAGTGTTCTATTCAACATTTTTTCTTGTTCAGAAGAGGAAAGGCGGTTTCCACCCACCCTTTTTTTGCTTTGCAATCACAGAACTGGTTCACTTCTGATGATCAGCATGGTGCCAATTCTCCCATCACCAAAAAAGATAGATGCTTTTTAACATTTGCCTTCTAGGGACAGGACTTCAAATTCAAAGTTTTACAGTCAAGTCTCTGTGACAGAATGCATTGGCCCACAACTGGCCACTGTCCAGTTCCAACAATCTTTCTTCAGGAGATGTTAGACAATGGCAAGTCCCATCTTCAATAAAGCTAGAGTATCTCACAAAAGTGAGTACACCCATCACATTTTTGTAAATATTTTATTATATCTTTTCATGGGACAACACTGACGAAATGACACTTTGCTACAATGTAAAGTAGTGAGTGTACAGCTTGTATAACAGTGTAAATTTGCTGTCCCCTCAAAATAACTCAACACAGCCATTAATGTCTAAACCGCTGGCAACAAAAGTGAGTACATCCCTAAGTGAAAATGTCCAAATTGGGCCCAAAGTGTCAATATTTTGTGTGACCACCATTATTTTCCAGCACTGCCTTAACCCTGTTGGGCATGGAGTTCACCAGAGCTGCACAGGTTGCCACTGGAGTCCTCTTCCACTTCTCCATGACGACATCACAGAGCTGGTGGATGTTGGAGACCTTGCTCTCCTCCACCTTCAGTTTGAGGTTGCCCCACAGATGCTCAATAGGGTTTAGGTCTAGAGACATGTTTGGCCAGTCCATCACCTTTACCCTCAGCTTCTTTAGCAAGGCAGTGGTCGTCTTGGAGGTGTGTTTGGGGTCGTTATCATGTTGGAATACTGCCCTGCGGCCCAGTTTCCGAAGGGAGGGGATCATGCTCTGCTTCAGTATGTCACAGTACACTCCCCAGTGCCAGCAGCACTCATGCAGCCCCAGACCATGACACTCCCACCACCATGCTTGACTGTAGGCAAGACACACTTGTCTTTGTACTCCTCACCTGGTTGCTGCCACACACGCTTGACACCATCTGAACCAAATAAGTTTATCTTGGTCTCATCAGACCACAGGACAAGGTTCCAGTAATCCATGTCCTTAGTCTGCTTGTCTTCAGCAAACTGTTTGCGGGCTTTCTTGTGCATCATCTTTAGAAGAGGCTTCCTTCTGGGATGACAGCCATGCAGACCAATTTGATGCAGTGTGCGGCATATGGTCTGAGCACTGACAGGCTGAGCCCCCACCCCTTCAACCTCTGCAGCAATGCTGGCAGCACTCATACGTCTATTCTGCAAAGCCAACCTCTGGATATGATGCTGAGCACGTGCACTCAACTTCTTTGGTCGACCAGGACGAGGCCTGTTCTGAGTGAAACCTGTCCTGTTAAACTGCTGTATGGTCTTGGCCACCGAGCTGCAGCTCAGTTTCAGGGTGTTGGCAATCTTCTTTTAGCCTAGGCCATCTTTATGTAGAGCAACAATTCTTTTTTTCAGATCCACAGAGAGTTCTTTGCCATGAGGTGCCATGTTGAACTTCCAGTGACCAGTATGAGAGAGTGTGAGAGCGATAACACCAAACTTAACACACCTGCTCCCCATTCACACCTGAGACCTTGTAACACTAATGAGTCACATGACACCGGGGAGGGAAAATGGCTAATTGGGCCCAATTTGGACATTTTCACTTAGGGGTGTACTCACTTTTGTTGCCAGCGGTTTAGACATTAATGGCTGTGTTGAGTTATTTTGAGGGGACAGCAAATTTACACTGTTATACCAGCTGTACACTCACTACTTTACATTGTAGCAAAGTGTCATTTCGTCAGTGTTGTCCCATGAAAAGATATAATAAAATATTTACAAAAATGTGAGGGGTGTACTCACTTTTGTGAGATACTGTATATGTGGCAGTCATTGCTGCACATCACAGCACCATGGATGGCATCTCTCTGGAGATTCTTAAACTTATCACAACCTTTCTCAAAAGGGTTTCACCACCCCTGGTGGTTAGAAGAGATTCATAGAATGCTAGTAACATATGTAACTATAGTTCTATGAACCCTGGATAACTGCCAGGGTTCTCTGTCATTATGAACCAGAACCAAACGAGTGAGAACTCCGCAAATTTTCCATGACTGCCTGACTCTATAAGAGCAGTATTAATTGCAAATACTGCATCAAGTGTCACTTTGTGACTTTGTTAGAAGGTCTCAGCATGCAAGCTCACATGAAGGTGCAGAAGTTATCTGGGATTCATCGAACCACAGTGATATGTGTAACAAGTGCTCCTTGTCTAGTTAGTGACTGGAAAATATTGGTCAATAAAGATGATCAATACAAGCCTACTGTTCCAAAGTAAGGTAAGGCCTGATCAGACAAAACACTAGCTGAGCTGAATGATCTACCTAGCACTTCTGCCAAAGCCCAACATTCACTTCACAGTACATCAACAAACCTTTTCGGCGTACAAGCAGGGCAAGCTCCTTGCTGTGGGACTCTCTGCTGGCTTTGATGAACATGACCACTTGTTGATGTGTGTGTTCTGAAATGTCTCGCCCATTTATCAAGAGCACTTGGTCTCCCTCCAGCAATGCAGGCACACAGTGACCAGCCTGCAGCAAAGAGGCAGAGGTACATGAAGTATTACATGTTGTGGTGCAAGAAATTTGCAAACTCAATCTGTTCATACTCCTTACCGGAGAGTTAGGGTTTACATGAGAGATCGCCAAAGGCATCTTCTGATCCACACCTCCCTAAAATAAACAACCATTCAATAATACATAATGTGTAACGCAATCGGCAAAACAAACTTGGTCATTACACATAAACACACACATAAGATTATACAGAACAGAATACACTCACTTTGACATTGAATCCAAACTTGCCATCTTTGTCAGGGCTGATTCTGATTAGCAGAAGCTCCCCATCAGCTGCCATATCCTGCAACAATAAGAAAAAAAAAAAAGAAGATGCTTTTCATTCCATTTCACATTGCAGTGATTTTCAAGTGCACTAAAATATTAGCATGCATGGACATTTGGGAATTACCAGTTACAGTGAGGGGAAAAAAGTATTTGATCCCCTGCTGATTTTGTACGTTTGCCCACTGACAAAGAAATGATCAGTCTATAATTTTAGTGGTAGGTGTATATTAACAGTGAGAGACAGAATAACAACAAAAAAATCCAGAAAAACACATTTCAAAAGTGTTATAAATTGATTTGCATTTTAATGAGGGAAATAAGTATTTGATCCCCTATTAGGAGTGCTCCTAATCTCAGCTTGTTACCTGTATAAAAGACACCTGTCCACAGAAGCAATCAATCAAACAGATTCCAAACTCTCCACCATGGCCAAGAACAAAGAGCTGTCCAAGGATGTCAGGGACAAGATTGTAGACATACACAAGGCTGGAATGGGCTACAAGACCATCGCCAAGCAGCTTGATGAGAAGGTGACAACAGTCGGTGTGATTATTCACAAATGGAAGAAACCATCGGTCTGGGGCTCCATGCAAGATCTCACCTCGTGGAGTTTCAATGATCATGAGAACGGTGAGGAATCAGCCCAGAACTACACGGGAGGATCTTGTTAATGATCTCAAGGCAGCTGGGACCAAAGTCACCAAGACAACAATTGGTAACACAATACGCTGTGAAGGACTGAAATCCTGCAGCGCCCGCAAGGTCACCCTGCTCAAGAAAGCACATGTACAGGCCCGTCTGAAGTTTGCCTGAATGATTCAGAGGAGAACTGGGTGAAAGTGTTGTGGTCAGATGAGACCAAAATCGAGCTCTTTGGCATCAACTCAACTCGCTGTGTTTGGAGGAGAAGGAATGCTGCCTATGACCCCAAGAACACCATCCCCACCGTCAAACATGGAGGTGGGAACATTATGCTTTGGGGATGTTTTTCTGCTAAGGGGAAAGGACAACTGCACCACGTCAAAGGGACGATGGACGGGCCCATGTACCGTCAAATCTTGGGTGAGAACCTCCTTCCCTCAGCCAGGGCATTGAAAATGGGTCATGGATGGGTATTCCAGCATGACAATGACCCAAAACACACAGCCAAGGCAACAAAGGAGTGGCTCAAGAAGAAGTACATTAAGGTCCTGGAGTGGCCTAGCCAGTCTCCAGACCTTAATCCCATAGAAAATCTGTGCAGGGAGCTGAAGGTTTGAGTTGCCAAACGTCAGCCTCGAGACCTTAATGACACGGAGAGGATCTGCAAAGAGGAGTGGGACAAAATCCCTCCTGAGATGTGTGCAAACCTGGTGACCAACTGCAAGAAACGTCTGACCTCTGTGATTGCCAACAAGGGTTTTGCCACCAAGTACTAAGTCGAAGGGGTCAAATACTTATTTCCCTCATTAAAATACAAATCAATTTATAACTTTTTTGAAATGTGATTTTCTGGATTTTTTTTGTTATTCTGTCTCTCACTGTTAAAATACACCTACCATTAAAATTATAGACTGATCATTTCTTTGTCAGTGGGCAAACGTACAAAATCAGCAGGGGATCAAATACTTTTCCCCCCCTATTGTAATTAATAATGTGCAAATTCTACCCATATAGTTTGAGGTAAAAAAAAACTATATATATATATATATATATATATATATATATATATCTATATATATATATATATATATATATATATATATATATATATAATAAGTAAAAATATTTCCCTAACATTTCTGCACATATCTATGGAGCTATTACTGTTTCTAGAGATGGCACTTTTTCTTTTCCTATACAATTACTAATACTAAAACCATGAGTATCAGTTGATTTCGACAGCCATCCAATATTTTCTTCTTTAAAAGCTACTTAGTTAAAAAGATTTTTTAACTGAACCACTTAAAAATACTGGAGAAAATGCATAGCTAAAAACATGACTTTGTTACGAGTTTAAATAAATAAATAAATAAATACACTGCAAATATAATAAATATAATTAATTATAAAAGTATAAATATAATAAAATCAGTCCTTACAAAAGTTTCTCTATATGCAAACATTTCTAGCTCGAAAAAAAAAACTTTTCCAAATACAATTCTAATCTTTTCCATTTGTTATATGATCAAATAAAATTCATTATTTTTTTCCAATCCACCAATTTTTGCTGGTTTCGACCCAATACCTGGGTATTGGATGAGCGGCATCTCTAACTATTTCTTGCATTTCAGTTGTTAATTGGTATGATAAAATGTTCCATACAAAATTTATTAAGGCTATAAATGTGCCTACACTGATTTGTGTGTGCTCTAAATAAACACATTAGTATGTGTACAATAAGGGAATGAACATTAACAAGAGTATTACTGTGATTTGAAGGATTTAGTGTTCTTGTTCACCACACCTCCTTGGCTACACACTTAACTGTGAGTCAAACTTGCCATCATACTTCTAGCCTTAAAACAACATTGTGGCTACATTCAAGCGAGATTTAAACCAATACCAGATAGCATCCAGAATTGCTGTCTGGTTTCCTCGAGTGTGTGTGTGTGTGTGTGTGTGTGTGTGTATCTCTTGCCAAATTTCTTGATCCATATGTTGACTGTGTATATACACTCCCTGATATTTCCACTCACCTTATCCCAGAGATACTGCCAGTCTTCCTCATCCAAAGTGTCATCAGGATGGGACTGGACACTGCTGGGCTTCTCATCTTCCTGAGGTTTCCTTCATTAAACAAATTTGTACTGTTTACTGACTTGAGCAGCTGAACTACAATTGGGAAAATAAAGTAAATAATGTATAGACAGAGCAAATAAGGGCCATTGTTTACCTGTATGTATAGAACACATCTTCACTCTCTGTCACATAACTCATGTCGTTGCTAAGATTGTCTACAGAAGATGGACGTGGCTTACGAAAATCATGACGCAAACGAGGGCTACGCCTAAAACAGGGAAAATATCTATTCAATCATCAAACCAACAACTACTGTATTCTATTTATAATCAGTATTTATAATCAATATCTGTATAAAAACAGTACCAGTTAGGTGTACTGGGTGGAGATCTTGAGGGGAGACTTTTGGTTTCCAGATGTTCAGTGGAAAGAGACTTTATTAAAGGGTTCCACATCACCTCACCTACTAGTTTCCGATACAGAGGGACAGACCTTCAACACACCCACATCAAGAAACACAGTCATTGGTGGAACCCAAAAGCAAAATGAAATCAGAAATCATAGGTGGATTTGCCAGTGTGAAAATGTACTTCGGTTTGGAGACTGCATGCAAGTTTTTTCTGTTGTAGAATGTATGATGGTCCACGCAGGCTCGCCAAAGGTTTTTACAGGAACGAGAGCTGGACATGGACAAAGACACCATTTGTTGTCCAACCTCTCCCTACATAAAAGCAAAAACACTTCAACTTCTGCATGAATGGCAAAAACAAAGCTGTTAAGTAAACCAACTGTGTTGTACTTCACCTGTTCTTCTACAAACTTACATGTTTCCGCCGAAGGTGGATGAAGAATCTCTTTCTTTTGAATGAAATCTTGATTATATTGATCCTGAGAGTAAAATACATTAGCAAAAAGGGTGTACCTTAATGATTAGTAAATGGGCTCTCAAAATAAGAGTTAATAGCATTTCATGATTCATACTAGTGATTGCATTATATGGACAGAATGACATGATTATATGGCAAAAATGCAATTGCAATATGCCTATTAATAAGACCTTGGTGAATAAATGATCGTTAAAGTTTGTTCTGTACAATAAACTGTGCAGTCAAAACTGACTGATCATTTTAGGGAGCTTTAACATCTGGGATCAGGTCCAGTTTCAAAGAACCAAGGATTGTGTTGAAATTCTTCTAGTCATGTGAAATCAGCTGTTAAGATTGCAAGGAAAAATTTGAAACATTAATCATTCTGCATTGTGTCAGAGTACACAATGAGCTGTGTACTCACTGTAAAGCTTTTCTTTTGGGAAAACACCCTGAGAAAAACGGTTGAATATTCAATACAACCGCAGTTAAAATGTGATTCAATCTTTAGAGAGACAGATTGACTTATGTTGATTATATATATTTCTAACATTAAACTATAGAAATAGCACCGAACGGTTGCCAATACACATCCTAATAAAATAATATTTTATTGTACGGTTTCTAAAAATATTAATACTGATTTATCGGAAATCATGAGCAGGCAACAATAGTGTTATCAAATAGTCAGAAAAGAGGCTGCTTGATAACTCACCAGGGGAAGAAATTGGAACAAACCAAATTGCAAAACATGGCCACGCCTCCTGATGCAATCCCAACCCAGAGACATGGGTTACTAGCATCCTAAAATAAAGAATAATAATTTTGGTACTACTTTTAAGTATTTTAAATCTCTCCTTCCCTCCTCTTACTGTCTAATGAAAGCACTAGGGGGGAAAAAAGTTAATCAAAAGCTTTGATACAATCAAATGGATGTGTTACCCGTGCACTATGAAGCTCTACTCCATAGAGATCTAAGGTTCTAGCTGTGTTCAGATAACACAACTCTGCCTCACTCTGAGACAGGCCTCTGGAATGCACATAAGCAAACAGTTAGTCATTCTCGCTCTTTCCACGCCTCTTATAACACACTCAAAGCCACATACAGGTGAATACACCAACACATGGTACATGCACATCCACAGCTGTATTATCACTACAGTATGTATTCTGTGTACATGAGTATATGTTGTATTATGTGTACATGTACGTACTTGTGCTGAGGATGAAGTGACTCCACTTTAAAAAGGAAGTCCTTGTCCTGATCAGGAAGAAAGTGGATATGGTCAAGATATCCAGGAGGAGTCTCAGGAACATGGTCTCCAAATTCAGCTGTTTATGAAACAGAAAAAGTGCTATTAATACAGTTCATTGTTATTGCTCTTATATTGTTCATCATTCATTCATCTTATCCTCTTATCAGTAACCACTTATCCTGATCAGGGTCATGGTGGCCAGTCCATCGCTAGACACCACTCAGCGCAGATAGTAACCTGGGCTCAGGATCAAACCAGGGACCCTTGAGCTGAGGTGGAAATGCTACCCACTGCACCACCATACCACCACTGTTTAGGTTTAAAACTATGAAGTACTACAACTGTTCACTCAATGAGCATGTTTGGGATATCAAACTTACACTGAACAGCATAGGATGCCAGCACCACAGCAGAACTTAGTGGACACTTTAACCTGCATGTAAAAGACATTACATTACATTTAAAAATAGAAATATTCAAATCACTGACACTTGTCAGTATGACTGTATAAATGGTGGATGTGCAGCCTTTACTTTCTCTTTTGGGGACACACTAAAATTGTTAAACAGCTTAAACGAAATACATTTCATTTAAGGCTTAAAAAATAGTAGTATGGGCCATATTTGGATTTGACAGTACACACTGACTGACGTGATGGTAAAACTACTAGATCTGTATTACCTGCCCTCGAGAATGTCTTTCTTAATTTGCAAAAAATAAAAGTGCCTGCAAAGAAGATTTACAGGGTTATAATTAGTGCCTTTAGATAAATAAACAAAATATGCAAATATACGTACGCAAATGCACATACCCACACATATGTTTACAGGCACACACTATATGCAAATACACACACCTGGTCTGTTCATGCTGAAGAGAGTTAGGGTCAGAGATGAAGAACCGCACTCGGAATATTAAACAGAATGGGGCAGAACCTGAGATAATGGGAGATGATAAAGGCCTATGAGGAAAAAAATGACTCTGTGGAAACATTTATACCCAGCTATTAATTTTAGTATTGATTAACTATAAGAGATTCCGGTGGACCTAATCCAGGTTACAAGTTATTCTTTATAGCTGATTATATCTATGCTGTTATGTGAGTTAATTTATGCTGCTGTGTTCATTTTCACCTTACTTCCAAAAGGAGTGCTAGATGTTATTTAGTTTGGTTGCGCTTACACAGGGAGCTACTTCAGAATTTTGGTCAAATTACAAAAACAGTAGGAGGCTGTTGGTTAATATTTAATTCTTGAATTAACAAAATATTAGGCAACATAGGTTTCTGATGTGCTAACAGCTTTCAAATATACCAGGAAGCATTTATCATGGGCACAGACTCACCGAAACTGGACAGCTGAAGACTGCATAAAGGAAGGTGATTTTTTTTTTCCCTAATCTTCAACTGTTCAGTTTAGGTGAATCTGTGCTCTGAGCTGAGATGCTTTTCTGCCCACCATGGTTGTAAAACGTGATTATGAGTTACTATATCCTTCCTGTCAGATCGAACCAATCTGGCCATTTTCCTCTGACCACAAAATGTACACAATTTAACAAAACAGCTTTAAGAGTTATCGGCTTGACAAGATCTAAAACTTTTAGCTTGTCTGCTTGATGCTATACACTGAAGACATCTGGGTTTCAGGATCAAAAGATGAATATGAGACGATCAGAACTTCTGGGTTTCAGGATCAAAAGATGAATATGAGACGATCACAGCTTTCATTTCCTGATATTTATATCTAGATGTGATAAACTACTTAGAACATGGCATCTTTGGTGGCAGACCACCTAATTTTTGGTGTGCAAAAGTAGTGGAACAGATAGTCTTACAGTAAATTAAAGTAAATAACACTTAATATCTGCATCAAGCAAGCGACCCAGTGATACCATTGGGCCTTCAGATATCTGGATGGAGATCTTTACTTTTTAAAAATTATATAAACAACATTTTTTCATGCTTTTAAGTCAACATATTATCCAACACTGTGCCTGTTTGTGTGTGTTTGTTTTGTGCTTACCTTTAAGCTGCTTTTTGAAAGATTTGCTGGGGTCCAGCCACCTCTGAAATGCAAGATGTGAAATATAACCACAATTTACTACTATAGCAATACTGATACTCATTTATAGGTATGTGCTGATATGAAAGTCCCTCAAAGTACATCATATGTGATTATCAGCACGTCTAACCTGTACCATAAAACTGAATGATGAAAAGGTTTTAAAGCTCCCTGTCTACAGTATAGCACATACACATATACTCACAGGTGAACTAGAGGTGTCTTCAGTAATCTGGAGACTGAAGTACTGCTTCTCCATTATGCCCAGGTGTTCAAAAGCAAGGTCAAATAATAAAAGCCCAGCATCATGTTTCTGTACACAGAAAAAAAAAGAAAAAGGAGCATACCATTTATGAAAAAGGAGGTTTGATACAAGAGTGTATCCAAGCCAAGATTGCATCATTGAATATAGTTGAATATAATGTTCACCACACTCTAACTGCCAATAAAGATCTACTCTCATTGTTTAATTACACTGCACTCCTGTCTTAGACACATCCAATGTCACCCACTCATTTGTACTTACACTGACTGTGAAAGTGTGTGTTGTGCTGTCAGGGAATATCACTACACAAGATATGCCAGAGTTTGACATGTGTGCGCGCTTGGAGAGGTCAACCAGACCCAGAGAGGTGATTTTGTTTCCAAGTGCACACCATGGGGAAGTCATCTTCTACACTCAAACAGACCTGCCATAACAGAAGGGAAAAAACATGATTTATGGCTTACTCCATATAATGCACACACAAACAAATACCACAGATTATTTCATACAGTGGTGCTTGAAAGAATTTTCTATATTTCTGCATAAATATGACCTAAATCATCATCAGATTTTCAAGTCCTAAAAGTACATAAAGAGAATCCAATTAAACAAATGAGACAAAAAATATTATACTTGGTCATTTATTTATTGAGGAAAATGATCCAAAATTACATATCTGGGAATGGCAAAAGTATGTGAACCTTTGCTTTCAGTATCTGGTGTGACCCCCTTGTGCAGAAACAACTGCAAATAAACATTTCTGGTAACTGTTGATCAATCCTGCACATTGGCTTGGAGGAATTTTAGCCCACTCCTCAGTACAGAACAGCTTCAACTCTGGGATGTTGGTGGGTTTCCTCACATAAACTGCTTGCTTCAGGTCCTTCCACAACATTTCTTTTGAATTAAGGTGAGGACTTTGACTTGGCCATTCCAAAACATTAACTTTATTCTTCTTTAACCATTCTTTGGCAGAACGACTTGTGTGCTTAGGGTTGTTGTCTTGCTGCATGACCCACTTTCTCTTGAGATTCAGTTCACGGACAGTTGTCCTGACATTTTCCTTTAGAATTTGCTGGTATAATTCAGAATTCATTGTTCCATCAATGATGGCAAGCCGCCCTGGACCAAATGCAGCCAAACAAGCCAAACCATGATACTACCACCACCATCTTTCACAGATGGGATGAAGTTCTTATGCTGGAATGCAGTGTTTTCCTTTCTCCAAACATAACGCTTCTCATTTAAACCAAAAAGTTATATTTTGGTCTCATCCATCCATAAAACATTTTTCCATTTGCCTTCTGGCTTGTCCACGTGATCTTTAGCAAACTGCAGATGGGCAGCAGTGTTCTTTTTGGAGAGCAGTGGCTTTCTCCTTGCAACGCTGCCATGCACACCATTGTTGTTCAGTGTTCTCCTCATGGTGGACTCATGAACATTAGCCAATATGAGAGAGGCTTTACTTGCTTACACATCTTGCTCTTGGAGTGATCTTTGTTGGTTGACTACTCATGGGGAGGGTAAAAATGGCCTTAAATTTCCTGTGTTAGGTATAGATGAGGACCTTCATTTAAATTTGCTTTAGATAATCAAAGGTGTGTTCATGTTACACAGCAACTTGAATATGCTGAGGGCAAATCTAAAACTTGGAGGAACTTCAGTTATATCAAAGCTCTGACACACAACAATCCAATAAGAAATCCAATCTGGGCTACACACTTTTCCCTTTTACTATTTTTCTCACTGTATAGGAGAAAATCTCTGGCCTTTAGCACTGTGGTACCGTACTATTAATTCACAGCTTCTATAATCTTTCTAAAGTGCACCAATACTTTAATACGCATTACAAACAAGTCTAACATTCCTAGGGAATAAGTTTCAAAGTACAACTCAGTATGAGTGTATTTGTCCAGATTGTGCAACCTTAACACAAACACACATACACACCTACTTTTTGAGCCTAAACATGTCTCTACATTGTTTTAAATTCTCTTCTCCCCTCCTCACCCAGTACAGCTTAGGAATGTGAAACATTTTACTACCTAGACTGTGAAGCAGATAACAGACAACATTTAGTGTACAGCATAGATGAGGAGAGAACCTTCAGTGATATAAGCTACATGACTGCAACAATTAGTCTCCTCAGGTAAAAAAACATCACAAAACAAGTTCATTTACAACATACACAAAAGGTTTAGTTTTCAAAGGACACATTTGTATATTTTTTTTTCAAAACGGTCAAATTAGCCCCACCGGTATCTATTTGGAATATTAAAGATATTAATGATATATAGACAAAGAAAACGACACAGAAATAATATACGTTGTGAAGAAAAGTCTTAATCCATCCATCAAAGTGCAACTATAAAGGCTACCGAATTTTCCAGAAAAGCAAAATCGACTTACTCATATTGATTTTCACACAAGTAAAAATTTCACCACAACACAACCAGATTATTAGTAACCAATGTGACCAAGTTACTAAAAATTTAAAAAAACAAAAAAAATTTTTAAAAAAAGAATGAATTTTACTTACATTTCATCCCAAAATAAAGGCTTTAGTCAGAAGGCAGCTTAAGATATATAAAATGCACATTTTACACAATGTCAAAATGTAGCTAAATATAGCAGAACATTATAGTCATAACAGTAAAACAGTTCCCTAAAATGGTCGCACCACCTCCTTCTCCTTCATCCTAAATGCCCAGTGGCGCATAGGGCAGCAAAGAAGTCTCTCCACTTGCAGCGGTCACGAGCCAGGGCGCCGATCGTTCCCCAGGAGTGGTTGCGGGCCTTCATCTCTGCTTCAACTGTCCGCCTCCAGGTTGTCTTCGGCCTTCCCCTCTTCCTCTTTCCATCAGGGGTCCAGTGTAGCGCTGTCTTGATGATGGTGCCGTCTTCTCGTCTGAGCACACGCCCTATCCATTGCCACCTTCTTTTGGTGACGATTGCTTGCATGTCTTCTGAATTGCATCTTCTGAACAGTTCTTCGTTGGAGATTTTGTTGGGCCAAAATATCTTCAATATTCGGCGGAGGTTTTTGGTATGGAAGGTAGAAAGTTTTGTGAGGTCCTGTTGGGTCATTCGCCAGCACTCGGCTCCATAGAGAAGTACTGATAGAACACAGCTGTTGTACAGTCTGAGTTTGGTTCTTGTGTTGTACTGTGTGGACTTCCAGACGTTGTTCATGCTCATGAAGGCACTCCTGGCTTTGTTCAGTCTGTTCTGGATGTCCTTCTTGCTGCCTCCGTCTGGAGTGATGATGCTTCCTAGGTAAGTGGGGGTAAGTCTGTAAGGGGGAGATCCTCGTTGTTGACCTTGATAGAGGTTGGTGTAGAGGTGTTCAGTGCCATGACTTCCGATTTCTTTTGGCTGATTTTGAGGCCGATTTGAGATCCAAATCGACTCAGTTTGTCTGTCTTTTCTTGCATGTGTCGCTGTGTATGAGACAGGAGTGCCAGATCGTCAGCAAAGTCGAGATCTTCGAGGGTGGAGAAAAGCGTCCATCTGATGCCGGTAGATCCTGCTTCTGTCGTGCGCATCACCCAGTCTATTGCCAGATTGAAGAGCAGCGCGGACATCACACAGCCTTGTCTCACTCCGGTTTTCACCTCAAACCAGATGTCGCTTCCTCCCACACAGCAGCTGTAGTTGTTGTAGAATCCCTTGATCAGCTGAACCATGTGTGCTGGAATCCCATAGGCCCTCAAGATTCTCCACAAGCTGTCTCTATGCACACTGTCAAAGGCTTTTTCAAAGTCTATGAAGTTGACGAGGAGTTGTCTTTGCCATTCTGAACTCTGCTCAATGATGTTTCGAAGTGCAAAGATCTGTTCTGTGCACCTTCTGCTTTGTCTGAAACCTGCCTGTTCTTTCCTGAGTGTCTCATCAACTGCTCTCGAAAGTCGCTGGATGATCACTTTGGCAAGGATCTTACTGGGGATTGAAAGAAGGGTAATGCCGCACCAGTTGTTACAGTCGCTGAGTGCTCCCTTCTTCGGAATCTTGATGATTACTCCCTTGGTCCAGTCCTCTGGTACATTGGTTGTGGTTCAAACTGTCCTGAAGAGTGGTTCCAATATTTCTGCTGCTACTTTTGGATCTGCTTTGAAAAGTTCTGCGTTCAAGTTGTCTTGTCCTGGAGCTTTGTTGTTCTTGAGTGCTTTGATGGCTACAACAATTTCCTCTTTACTTGGTGGTTCTGTGTTTATGTCCAGATCTGCTTCCCTTTCGGGAATATTTGCTTCTTCTTCGGGTGGTGGTCTGTTCAGAACTTCCTGAAAATGTTCAGCCCACCGTGAATCTTGTTCTGCTTCTATGGTAAGTAGTTTGCCTTGCTTGTCCTTGATGGGTGGAACTGTAGTAGAGTGGTACTTGCCACACACCTGCCACGTGATTCTGTACAGCTGGCCTTGCTCTCCTCGGGCTGCAGCACCTTACGCCTCCTCTGCCAACGCATCAGCAAACGCTCGGCGGTCAGCGCACACCATCCTCTTCACTGTCCTGTTTGCTTCGCTGTACTGTTGCTTGAATCTTTCTTGCAGTCTTTGTGATCGGGTGCATGACACCTTGTTTTTAAGTTTTCTTCTTTCTTCAATTGCTTTCCGGGTTTCTTGTGTAATCTATTCTTTTGCCTTTTTCTTTTCCCTGTAGCCCAGACATTCCTCTGCACTTTGCTGATAGGCTTTCTTCATGTTGTCATAGGCTGTCTCCATGCTATTGGCGCTGTCTTCTGTATCCAGATCTTGCAGAGCTTGGAATCTGTTTTTCACCTGTGTGACGAAGCTGTGCTTTGTGCGTGGATCTTGCCGTTTCTGGGTGTCGAATCTTCTCGGGGCGTGACTCTTGTTTGGCGCTTTCCTTAGTTTCAGCCTCACCATAGCAGTGACCAATTGATGATCACTGCCTACGTCTGCTCCTCGTTTGACTCTAACATCCCGTAGTGATCTTCTCCACATGCCGTTAATCAGCAGGTGGTCAATCTGGTTCTTGTCTCGATCGCACGACGCATTGTTAAATAGCATAGCTAACATCACACTGGGCACCAGTTAAGTCTATGAACACTGTACCACTGAAACTCAGTCCTGTTGTATTCATATTGCTCCTGCCAGCTTAGACTGCCCAATATTGTATATGAAGAAACATAAACGTATACAATTAATAATTAATAACTTCACAAAGGATATGCGTTATATATGAGCTTGTTTTGTAAGTTGTTCCCAAAAGCCTTCTTTTCAGGTTGAGTTCTTGACTCTGGCTGGTCAGAAGGTGTTTATTAATGTCCTATAATTACAGCTATGACACATGGCTGACTGTAAGGCACATTACAGGTATGTAATAAAACCACTTGTTCTAACATGGTGTCATTTCTGTAGTAACAACTCATTCACAGGAACTCGTATTGCTCAAGCTTACATAATTTAAGGTTGTAAACCTAATAAGCCTGTCATTTAACATCCACATACTTATTATTCAAAATATTTTGTTTGTGTGACACTGCTCTCTGGATATTATCTTGTTTTTAAATTGGCACATTATGACAAAAACACAAAACCACTCACAAAAAAAAAAAAAAAAAAACCCTGGATGTTTCGAAAAAGTCCTTCATTACCTGCCAATTTTAACAACAAAATAAACCAAGAAAATATCCACACAACTATGTCTCACTCAGAATATATAACCAACATAAGCCTGTGCAAAGAAAGTCTAATTTAAAATATACTGTGTTAGCCTGGTGTTGCCTCTCGGTCTCCTGGCCAGGAAGTGCAAAGCCCTGCTCTGTCCATGTCCTCATCTCCTTCCACATTTGTGTTAGTTTTCCCCAAAGGCCTGCTGTAAACTGTACGTAGCTGTGTGCACACAACAGCAGTACTGTATCACGCAGTTCAGCAGAGGCATAGCACTGTCATAACATTTCTGCTGGCTTCTCCTGTACCCAGCCATGTATGATCAACATTTCTCCACTGGATAGCGTGTTTCTCTCCAACGTGTTATCTGAGGTCAGATCTCCGAGAGATCTATTACTCATGTACAATACGCACACCTAATAAATCATACCTAGCTCAAGTTGATTTTAAAACTCAGTCATGAAGTAGGTATTTCAGAACTTTGGAACGTAATACAGCAATAATGTTATATAATGTGGCCATATATTGTGCACCAAGAAACAAATCAACTACTGCAACCTCAGTAAGATGGGCACACCACTGCTCGCCATCACTGAGACAGGCTATTAGGTTTATACTTGATCACACCACAACAAGGCTCTGCTTGATGGAAAGTGCAGTCTCTACGACTGGTGCATAGTCATCTGTTTTCCCATAAGGTTTTTCTTTTAAACAATTAACATGTGAGCTTAACTGGTAAAGCTGTAACAGGGCCTAATCATTTTCATCATTTGAAGAATGAATTAAACAGCATACAACAATCAAACTACTGTACAAAAGGAGTACAAACAAAATGAACAACATTAGTAATATCACCATCAACAACAGTAATAAAAGTAATAACAAACCTAAGTTTGAGCAAATGGATTATTGAAGGGGTCGAGCTGCAAAGAGAAAATACACCTTCCTTCAATTCAATTCTATGGCCCTGATAATTAAAAACATAGAATTGAAGGAGGGTGTACTTTCTTTTTCCCCATGACCATACATGTGAGATTCAACTAAGAATTCATTCATTTAATTTACAAATTAGTTCATGCATGACGTCAGCTAAGAAGTGTTTCAGGTCGGGTTGAGCCATATGACCATATAATATTAATATCATGACCAAATTATGTCACAGTACACTTTTCTGAGATATCTTGGTTACGTTTTTTTTTTTTTAATTATTATTATGAAATGTTTTCACATATCTTTTTATAAAATTTGCATATTGTTTTAAAATGTTGTGCTTATTCTTTAAAACTGAAGTTTTAACTTTTAAAAAATATATATATATATATATATATATATATATATATATATATATATATATATATATATATATATATATATATATATATATATATAAACAGTTAATTTATTACTTTTCATATTTCATGCATTTCATTTATTTATGAAAAATTATTACTATATATAACTATCATTTTGTAATGCAAAACTACTATAGCCTATTGCTGGCAGTTTGTGAGTAAACCTATATATTGTGATACGTATCGTGCATCGTAGAATTGCTTTCAAGAATTGTGATCACCCACACCTCGTTTTGGAAAACATTCATTAATTAAAAAACATGCTCAAGATGAAGCTATCCAAGTAACAAAGTAGCATTACAAACCTGGTGAACTGAAACAGCAAAAATAAGGAAGATTTAATTAATGCATTAAATACACCACCTGTTACCTGTTGGCTGTCAGTGGTCATTAAAAATAAACACCTTTCATTTACATTCATATACAAGGTCAAACCCTCAGATATCCATCCTGAAAGAAATCGCTAAGCACTGCTGTACAAGTAACAGTATATCCCTCACACTATCCTCTCTCTTATTATTGTGAAATATCAAAGACAAACATTATTGTTCCAAATTTACACCTTTTAAATAGAAAGTAATGTTTTTGTAGTATATAAACACAAAGCTTAAGTTAAATTTCATGGCATTCACCCCTGAAGTGTTTGAGTGTTGGACACAAGTTTGTTTGTTTTGGGTTTTTTTTTAAGTGAAAAGAAGTAAACACAAGCTCTGCAGCAAACTATTAAAAAATAAATAAATAAATAAATAAAGTCAAATGTCAATTTTCTGCACAGTTACTTTGAATATCATGAACTTAAAAAAAAAAAATTAAGTAATGATGGCATGTTCAATGTATGGACATCCTTCCAATTGCACAGTCTCAGAGCCTAAATAATTTGTTAGGCCCTAACTGACTTGTTAGAACTCGCTTCTCAGATCAAGAATTGTCATCGGAGCATGGAGCATAATAAATTATGCTACCACTCCACAACCATGGGCTCCTCTAAGCAGCTGTCTGAGGATCTGAAAATGAATCTAATTGATGCCTACAAAACAAGGGAAGTCTATAAAAAGATAAAGCACTTCCAGCTCACAATTTCCACCATCTGAAATTTCATTAAGAAATGGCAGTTAAAGGAAAACTGTGGAAGTTAAGGCAAGATCTGGAAGACCAAGGAAACTCTCTGATAACACTGCATGTGTGCTGGCCTGAAATGCAAAGTAAAACCCTCATGGACCTGCAGGAAGGTTCAGCTGACACAGGAGTGGTGGTGCATTGTTTGCACAAACATGATCTGCATGGAAGAGTCCTCAGAAGGAAATCTTACCTGTGAACATGTGAGGTATGCATTGTGGAATAAATTGAGATAAAGTAAAAATGAAACTATCCCCCCCCCCCCCACCCACAATCACCAAAGGTACATTTGGAGAGAAAAAAAAGGAGTAGCATTTGATGAAAAGAACATATTTCCAATGTTAAGCATAGGGGTGGATCTACAATGCTTTGGGGTTGAATGGCATCCAGTGGCACAGGAAACACTGCACTGGTAGATAAAAGAATGGACTCCACTATATAAATCAGCAAATACTGGAAGCAAATGTGACACACTCAGTCAGGAAACTGAGGCTGGCATCCACAACAGAACAATGATTCAAAGCATACCTCAAAATCCACCATGAACTACTTCAAGAAATGCAGGGTGAAGCTTTCTGAATGGCTGTCACAGTCCCCCGATTTGAACATCACTGAAAATCTGTGTGTAGCTCTTAAACATGCTGTACAGGCAAGATGGTGCAAGAATATCTCTAGAATTAGAAACATTCTGCAAGGAATAATGTTTAGTGTATAGTGCATAGAAAATTCCTTGAACAAGAATGGAAAGACTGTGATAGGGGGGTGTTGAATGGAATGGAAAGAATGGAAAGACCCCAAAGGGGGGTGTTGCGAAGTACTGACTTAGCAGGGTGTCCAAAGTTTTGCACATGCCACAATTACTGCTTTGTTTTTTGTTTTTTTACTTCATCAAATATAAATGAACTGTGCACTAATGTTTGCAGAAAATGTTCACTTACTTATGTTTACTTGTTTTCACAGCATAAAGCAAGAAAATGTGTTATTTGGGGAAGGGTGTAACATTTTTGCATACCGCTGTAACCTTTACCACTGTAACCCTAACCTTTAACACATACCCCTTCTGTGTGCACATATATTAATGTCAAACACTCCTGTTTGCACTCCTGGCTTTTTACATTTACTCTTACATTTGCACATGCTCTGAGCCAATCAGTGGAAGTTAATGTTTATATTACTCAAGATATTTAAGATATTTAAATGTTATTCTGGTGCACGTTTACAGATAGGAGACATCCTTGATGAGTGAACAAAAGGAGATAAATGACCCTCAATATTCAGTTCAAATTTAAACACCACCAAATTTGAGAAACCAAGAGTTTCACACACTCCATGGAAAGCATCTCAAGAGAGGAAACTCAGCATTTGGTGATGTCCATGGGTTCCAGACTTCAGGCAGTCACTGACTGCAAAGGATTTGCATACAAGTATTAAAAATAATCCTATGCAGTATTTTTGTTAAACCCCTTGAAATAAAGTTGAAAGTCTACACTTCAATCACATCTTGATTGCATCTGCAGCCCTCTTTCACAACTAAAACAACTACACAAGTTGTTACAGTGAATAGAGTGGCTTCTGGCTAGTTAATATCGGTGTGACTGTGCTTGATTGCAGAAATCTAGCTAGAAGATTAGCATCAACAAAGCACTACAGTACTGCTCTCCCCTCAGCAGCTGGGCATTTATTTATTTATACATCACATTTCACTTTTAAAGAGTGATATATTGTCTAATGTTACCCATGTACTTTTCCTGCTACAGCTGCCTTTTTTGGATCATACCTGGCTCTCTAAGTGATAAAAAGGTAGCACTTCATTACGTAAAAACAGCCTTTCAATCAGCTCAACTCTTATTCTACCTCATGATACGAACATTTATTCTATTCTAACATTTATCTATTCTCTGAAACATGGCATGTTTTTTTGCTCACCGTAAAAGCATGTGGCTATGCTGGGGGTTTACAGGATTCCGCCATGATTTCCTTTCTGATACCAACTGAACTGGGAGAGGAGTTAAGGGGCGTGTCTATAAGATATGGATGTCCATATAAACTCAGAAAAGCATTCTGCCCTGGGGCTCAGTTTTCCAAACAGGTTTTCTCAAATATATAATGCACTTGTGCTGATGCCATTGCTTTCCCCATGCTTGACATACAGTACTGTGCAAAATTTTAGGCATGGACCCCAGGTCCTGTGTTTTCGTGCATAGTTGAGTTGCTTGGCCCTGTTTCCACGTCGGAGATATGGCTTTTTGACAGCAAGTCTTCCACGAAGGCCACTTCTGACCAGACTTCTCCAGACAGTAGATGGGTGTACCAGGGTCCAACTGGTTTCTGCCAGATCTGAGCTGATGGCGCTGCTGGACATCTTCCGATTGTGAAGGGAAGGAAGCCTGATGTGTCTTTCATCTGCTGCAGTAAGTTTCCTTGGCCGACCACTGAGTCTACAGTCCTCAATGTTGCCCGTTTCATTGTGCTTCTTCAAAAGAGCTTGGACAGCACATCTGGAAACCCCTGTCTGCCTTGAAATTTCTGCCTGGGAGAGACCTTGCTGATGCAGTATAACTACCTTCTGTCTTGTTGCTGTGCTCAGTCTTGCCATGGTGTATGACTTTTGACAGTAAACTGTCTTCAGCAACCTCACCTTGTTAGCTGAGTTTGGCTGTTCAACCTACATATTGAATTGATGATCATTAGCACCTGTTTGGTATAATTGTTTAATCATACACCTGACTATATGCCTACAAAATCCCTGACTTTGTATACATAGAAGAATTGATGCTGTTTTGAAGGCAAAGGGTGGTCTCACCAAATATTGATTTGATGTAGATTTTTCTTCTGTTCACTCACTTTGCATTTTGTTAATTGATAAATATAAACTATTAGCATGTCTATTTTTGAAAGCATTCTTATTTTACAGCATTTTTTCACACCTGCCTAAAACTTTTGCACAGTAATTATATATATATATATTTTTTTTTCCAGGTTATTTGTATTTGTATATATACAAATAACCTATATTAGTATATATTATTTGTATACATGCAAATAATATTTATTAGTCTAAGGGACTGTACTCAGTGTAGAAAGCAGCGGCCATAACTGAACACCCCTCTGTAATTACCACATCCAGAGACCCCTTCTCAACGTGACAACATTTCACATAATTTAAAACACTGCTACCCTCTTTGGACTCTCAGAACTGTGTATTTGTGTAAGTATTACACTGTTCTTGATGTAGCAACAGTTATTTCATGCTCATATCAAGTCCATTTGTTTGCATCACTAATGAATACTCTGGAAATAATTTGCATACCACAACATGATTCTTGCGAAAGAACGGAGGCTGACAGCATAAAGGCCAGGATGGGCCTTTAGCAAATCTTTTGCCATTAAAGATGACTTATTGCTACAGTACATCATGGCCAAGGAACCCCTGCTGAATCTGCCTTCACTTACATTTGTTGTATTCAGTCCTAAAGCACTGATCATTTTCAGCTCTAATCTTCATGACAATCACATTTAGGTAAACACTGATGCGTTAGTGAGCCTTGACAATGTTGTGTTTATAGCACACAAAAGCCTGCGTGGACAAGAGGCCGGGAGAACTCTCTTGAAAAACGTGCATTAAACACCGACAGAGTACTACTGTTGATGAAGCAGAAATCGGTAACTTGGGATTTTCATATCCACTGTAGAGAAAACTGCATTCACCCCAACAATCCAAAGTCAATATTTCCTCTTTTTTGTAGAAGACTATAATAGTCTGGCCATATAAGATTACCACAGCAACACATTTTCTATTTTTTTCCCCCATCCTACAAGGGGGGGTGGGGGGGATCCACTCATACAAATAAACTAGGAGTCATGCTTGAAACACTGCACTGTAAAAGGAATAGGTGGTTCATCAGAGAGTCAGGAGGAAAGGTTTACGGTCACAGACAGTCTGGACAGGCACGTGATGATGATGATATTATTATTACAGACACTTAAATTTTTCAAAGAAACAAATGTCATTGGCACAAAACACTAAAACACATAATGTACAATGAGATGCTTGGGGTTCATTTTGCTTAAAATGCTGCCCAAAAAGACCATTTAAAATGTCAACTATATAAACACTGTCATTTTCTAAAATCATAAGCCATGATAGATAAAAATTGCACATTGTAAAAAATTTATTTGATCGTGAGTTGAGATATTTATGGCCAAAAGTTTGTGGACACCTGACCATCACACCCATATGTGGTTCTTCCCCAAACTGTTGCCATAAAGTTGGAACCACACAATTGCATAGACTCTCTTTCTATGCTGTAAAATTACGATTTCCCTTCACTGGAACTAAGAGGTCCAAACTGTTCCAGCATGACAATACCAGTGTGTACAAAGCGAGCTCCATGAAGACATGGTTTGCCAAGGTTGGAGTGGAAGAACTTGAGTGGCCTGCACAGAGCCCTGGGAAAAATTGGAATGGCGACTGAGCCCCAGGCCTCCTCACCAGAGATCAGCGCATCAGGGCAAATCCCCAAGGCAAGCTCCATCATGTAGTGGAAAGCCTTCCCTGAAGAGTAGAGGTTACTATAACAGCAAAGGGGTAATAAATCTGAAATGGGATGTTCACAAAGCACACACGGTGTGATGGTCAGATGTCCACAAACCTTTGGCCATATAGTGTACATTATTGTTAATGGCGAAATGTTATAAAAAGAAACGTTCTGTTTATGAGACCCTGTTTTCTATGCAAGCCTGGATTGCAATTATACAGAATTACATAGTGTGTTACAGAACTCTGAAGATTTTAGTGGGATTATCTTGTACAGCATGACAAGTAATTATCTTGAAAGACCAATGTAATCTAAAACTAGCTTTTTACATATTGGCACATATCTATATTTATCTCATTTCTCATGAAGCTAGACATCAATTCAAATGAAATGTGTTCTTAATAATATACTCACTCTGTTCTCCCCTTCCTGTTTCTCTCCTCCTCCTAGAACAGTTCAACAAAGAATTGAAACTATGTGCAGCCAACTACTCCTTATTGAATATCGGGACCATATTCCTATGAGCATGACTGCTCTTAATAGCCTGACATGAAATAACGAGTGTTTTTTACTGCATTCCATGCTTCTGTATAGATGTGAAACAACTGCTTTCAGACTTAATATGGTGTGTGCAAGACAGAGATTTTTAAAAGTGCATGCAAGACTCTTTGACCGTTTGCAGTTTGCATGTAGCGGTGTGCATATGTGAGTTAATGAAGCTTTGAGGGTTAGTTAAAAATCAAGAGTGGAAGTAATGTGAGCCGGTGTTTTCACTTCTCAAACTCTGTAATGTGCATATAAACACATGCTTCTGTTAAAGGAAACCTTCACCCTGAAACACACCGAATGTGTATATATTGAAATGTTTGTGATGTGTTTAGCAATTCTGGTACTAATTTGGTGGTTGGTGCTGTATTTTTGTTATTCCTGTGAAAGGGTAGCAGTTGTGTGCCATGCTGATGTCATAGATGCATATTTCTAGTGCAGTCACAATGGTGTTTAATGGGAGAACAATTTTAGACAATCTTAAAGGGATAGTGGTCGGGTTTCACTTCGAAATACAAAATAGTGTCTTTATTCGCTCATCATTTTCTAGTGATGTTCAACATCATATTAATGAGAAATCCAATGTAGAAGTAGGAGAGACAGCAAACATTGGACTCAAAGTTCCAGAATAGAGCTACACTAAAAACTATGGCCAAACATTTGTGGAAAACTGACCATCACACCCATATGTGTGCCTTCCCCATACTTTTGCCACAAAGTTGGAAGCACACAATTGTATAGGATGACTTTGTACACTGTGGCAAGATTTCCCTTCAGAGGCCCAAACATGTTCCAGCATGACAATGCCCCTGTGCACTAAGTGAGCTCCATGAAAACATGGTTTACCAAGTTTGGAGCAGATGAACTTGAGTGGCCTGCACAGAGCCCTGACCTCAACCCCACTGACGGTGGTTATGTTGTAACAGGAATAAAAACGAAGATCCAACACCCCTTTTAGAGTCACAAAGGAATCCAGCTTAGTGTCACATGAAAATGATATAGAGCCAAAGTTATGATTTCTCCCATTATGAAACTCGCTGTGTGCAATAACCTGTCTTTGTCTAGGTCATTGGTCACTAACCCTCTTACATGAGATCTACCTTCCAGCAGGTTTCATCTCCAACCAAAATCTAACACATCAATGATTAAGACAATGATTAGATGGTCACGTGGGCATGATTATGGTTGGAGATAAAATCTTCAGGAATGTAGATCTTCAGGAACAGGGTTGGTGACCACTGGTGTAGACAAGTTATCTACAGTTTGTGCCCTTATGACAAAAGGAAATTCATTATTTAAAAAAAAAAAAATACATTAGGTGCACTAATATTGGCACCCTTGGTAAATATGAGCAAAGAAGGCTGTGAATAATTGTCTATTGTTTACACTTTTGATATTTTGTTTAAAACAATTCACAAAAATACTCTGCTCTCATGGATATCAAACATTTGCAAACAACACAGGTTTATAAAAAAAAACTTTGTTAAATATAGGTGTGCAACAATTATTAGCATCCCTATGAATTCATATGAGAAAAAATATATTTGAAGTATATTTCCACTGATATTTTACATTTGTTTTAGTACACCTGGGTGACTAAGAACATGGTGGAAATTTTTCAACCATGACTTCGTGTTTCACAGGGGTATAAATATGAGGTAACACACAGGCCAAATTGCCTTAGTCATTCATAGCAATGGGTAAGACCAAGGAATATAGTTGTGATGTGTGGAAAAAGTTGTTGAGCTTCACAAAATGGGAAGTGGCTATAAGAAAATAGCACAAGCATTGAAAAGGGTTTCAAGAAAAAAGCCTCTACTCTCATCCAAAAACAAACTCAACTGTCTTCAGTTTGCCAGACACTACTGGAACTTCAAATGGGATCGGGTTCTATGGTCAGATGAAACCAAAATAGAGCTTTTTGGTAATAAACACCAGAGGTGGTTTTGGCACACAGAGAGGGAGCCATATAGAAAAGTACCTCATGCCCACGGCTAAATATGGTGGTGGCTCTTTAATGTTTTGAGGCTGTTTTTCTGCCAGAGGACCTGGACATTTTGTTAGGATACATGGCATCATGGATACTATCAAATATCAACAGATATTAAATGAAAACCTGACTGCCTCTGCCAGAAAGCTTCATATGGTCTGTGGTTGGATCTTCCAGCAGGACAATGATCCAAAACAAACATCAAAATCAACACAAAAATGGTTTACTGACCACAAAATCAAGATCCTGCCATGGCCATCCCAGTCCCCTGACTTGAAACCCATAGAAACCTGTGGGGTGAACTGAAGAGGAGAGTCCACCAGCGTGGACCTCAAAATTCGAAGGATCTGGAGAGATTCTGTATGGAGGAATGGTCTCAGATCCCTTGCCATGTATTCTACAACCTCATCAGGCATTACAGGAGAAGACTCAGAGCAGTTATCTTAAGGGAGGTAGCACAAAGTATTGACTAAAAGTGTGCCAATAACTGTTGCACACCCATATTTAACAACAATCTCAAACTTTTTTTTTTGTGATAAACCTGTGTCTTGTTTGCAATTGTTTGATATCCATGAGAGCAGAGTATTTTTGTGATTTATTTATTTTTTTTTTAAACAAAAGATCAAAAGGTTAAACAATCAAGAATTTTTCACAGCCTTCTTTGCTCATGTTTACCAAGGGTGCCAATATTAGTGGAGGGAACCGTAAGTGTGTGGGTTATGTGTGGGTTAAGGAATACCAAAATCAAATCTATAATTCATTAGTTATTGCTAGGAGAACATCAGCTGGTTTAAAGTCCTGTCTGAAAGAACACCAGTTGCTCCAGTTGAGAAGAAGCCTGATGTCCCACGGCTGATCTCTCACTCATGATGGCCAAATGACGGGACGTTCAGCTCTTACTTTAAGAAACTCAGTTAAACGTTTTATTTAAACTCTATTCAACTAAGCATAAAGAACTTCAGTTCTCTAAAGACGATTAATAACATGCCAAACAGAATTTTTTTTTTTTTCTACCAGTTTTCTCTTAGGTTCGTTTCGGATTTCAAAAGAGACTGTGGCTGAATCCCAAATGTCTCCCTGACGCCTATATGCGTGCACGGCATCAAGTTGGTGTCTTACACCCTATGTAGCGCACTACTTTCAGAAATAGGAGCCGTTTGGCGTTCAGCTGCTTCTTCACTGTTTGTAATTGGAATGAACCAATCACGCCTTCAAAATGTTCTGGTCCATGGCGAAGAGTCTGACATACCCGAGTCGTTTAGCAACGCGGAGAATAGCTACGACATACGTGTGTGGTTTTGTTTGTTTGTTTGTTTGTTTTTAATACACTGACTCTGCGACACTTGTGTTCAGGAAGAGTTGAAAACCCTAGCTCGGTTCGACAGACGCCATTTGGCAACGTCTATTGCTCGTTGTGAGCTGACTTTTGTCAGAAAACTTGTTAACTTTTAGCATGAAGCTATAGCGAGCGCACAAGAGGAACTATTTTTGAATTAGTCTGTTTGAAACGACTTACCTGCGTCTGAATCCACTTCCTCACGCTGCTTTGTGCTGTATCGACACCCCCCACGAAAAGTCAACTGTTTCCATGTTTCGACAAGCGTCGTCGCAGGTGTTGGTAAACTTCCGGAAAACGCTGTGTCTGTTTTTTTACGGCTTCCTTCGGGAGTGTAGTTAGTGTAGTCGTCACCGCGCGCGCTCGATTCATTGATATCTGACTTGCTTCTCAAGCAGTTACAGTTACACACAGCTTAACTACGAGTGTGATTTTGTAGCCCTGCTCTCGGTTTCCTACCACAGCTAGCCTACTTTAATGCTTACTAAAAAACCTCACGGCTGACATTTTCTACCTTATTAGAATATACTGTTATTAAAAATGAAGTCCGGGCTATAAAGAAGAAGGAATTTCAGGTGCGCGTGCCCGACTCAGGGCGCTGGCTCTCTCGAGCCAACAAACCACGCCCATGTCTACCTGAAGATAAACACTGGCAACAACACTGCGGTCTTCATTTGCAACATGCTTAATTTATCCATTTATAATTTTTCTCATTAATACAGCCTATGTTTGAAACACATTGTGTTGAACTGGGTTTGCTTTTCACAATTCTCCTTATTTAAGTTATACATACAAGGGTGTAATTGACGTGCTACAGTAACTTTAGGCTACAAGGCCCAGCCTGATGCTAGTTAGGAATTCTGAAAATTTTCATGAATAATTTACTTGGACATGGAAGGTATGACATTAGGTATGTCAGGGGTTCTCGACCAGTGACCCAAACTTCTCCTAAGTAGAGATTATACACCTACAGTTTAAAAAATTCACAGTGCCTTACTGTAAATGTGTGCACAATCAACAGAATGATAGGTAGTAACTTTCAAATCAATATTTAAAAAATGAGACATAAGAACATATCAACATCACATTCAATTGTTATACATCAACGATGCAAAGATAGCACATAGGTTTCTTATATTTACACATTTAACAGTGTTTTTATGAATCGTTGTTATGTTTGTAAGAGCCCACAAGTGTAGGCGCTCTGCACTCACCCTGTCTGGGCTTGTGCATCACACTGCAGCTTATCAGTCAGCTCATTTCTCATTTCAGGTGTTACATCCAGCCTAGAGCACTTTTGTTTGATGCACACAACTGCACTGAACCTTGCATCCCATAAATAAGTGGTAGCAAATGGTTGGGTTTGTTGGTTTAGTCGGGTTCACATATTGCATTTCATGTAACATTTTCAGGAGCATAAAGCCCATTTTACACCAAAAGCACCAAGTGTATGCTTAGTAAACATAATGTGGATATATATATAAACATTATAAACATATACAGTGCTGTGAAAAAGTATTTGATTTATTCTGTTTTTGTGTATGTCTCATACTAAATAGTTTTAGATCTTCAAACGAAGTACAACATAAAACAGAGGCAACACGAGTTAACACACAATACAGTTTTTATTCATTTTATTTTTTTTTATTGAAGCAAAAAGAAGTTATCCAAACACCTATCACCAATGTGAAAAACTAATTGTCCCCTTAAACCTAAAATCTGGTTGTGCCACCTTCAGCAGCAATAACTGCAACCAAATGCTTCAGATAACTGGAGATCAGTCTTTCACTTACTTACAGGACTAGGATTTACTCTTATGCTTTGGATCATTGTCTTGCTGCATAATCCAGTTGCGCTTGAGTTTCAACTAACGGACTGAAGACTGGAAATTCTCCTTTAGGATTTTCTGGTAGAGAGCAGAATTCATGTTTCCCTCAATTACTGAAATTGCCCAGGCCCTGAAGCAGCAAAGCATCCCCACACCAACACACTGCCACCACCATGCTTGACTGTAAGTATGATGTTCTTTTTGTGGAATTCTGTATTTGGTTTACGCCAGATGTAACGGGACCCTGTCTTCCAAACAGTTCCACTTTCCACTCATCAATCCACAGAACATTCTCCCAAGAGGTTTGAGGATCATCAAGTTTTGGCAAAATTCAAACGAGCCTTAATGTTCTTCTGGGTTAGCAGTGCCACACTTCCATGGATGCCATTTTTGCCCAGTGTCTTTCTGATAGTGGAGTCATGAACAGTGACCTTTATTGGCTATGCCCAATGCTTGTGCAATTGTTCTGATAAATTTTCCCTCTTTTCTCAGCTTCAAAATGTCTTGCTTTTCTCCCATAGACATCTTTTGTGTTCATGTTGGTTTATCCTTTTTAACAACAAATGCAGTCTTCACAGGTGAAACCCAGGGCTTAAACCAAGAGTAGACATTCACAGCTATTAATTGCTTAAACAACCAAACAGCCCTAACAGGGCACACCTGCGCAAGAAACGTCTGTCAGTCGCATGTTCCAATATTTTTTTTATCACTTTGAAAATAGATGGGTTCAAACGAAAAGTGTTATGTTCTAAGTTGTTTAATACATCTAGATGTATACATCATGAAATTAAATTTGAAATTCTGATCCATCGTCTTATATTTGTCTTTTGATTTCAAACCCAAATGTCTTCAGTGTATAGCAAAAACAAAAGAATTGGACTGTAATATAAGTTCAACTAAGCCTTATCCTGGTATAGTCCCAATATTGTGCATTGTAGTTTTACTGTATTTTGTATGACAGTACTGTCAAATTCTCAAATCTGATTAGTCAGAAGGTGCTGATTAATTTTCTGTTTTTAGCAGTTCTGATAGTAATGCAGGCTGTAATTCACAGGGACTTATATGACTGACAAGCAACATAATCTAAGGCTAATAATAAATGGATTTTAAAAATGTGTTGTTAATCAACAAAGAAAAATGCATATATATATATATATATATATATATATATATATATATATATATATATATATATATATATATATATATATATATATATATACACAGTATCTCACAAAAGTGAGTACACCCCTCACATTTTTGTAAATATTTTATTATATCTTTTCATGGGACAACACTGAAGAAATGACACTTTGCTACAATGTAAAGTAGTGAGTGTACAGCTTGTATAACAGTGTAAATTTGCTGTTCCCTCAAAATACACAGCCATTAATGTCTAAACCTCTGGCAACAAAAGTGAGTACACCCCTAATTGAAAATGTCCAAATTGGGCCCAAAGTGTGAATATTTTGTGTGGCCACCATTATTTTCCAGCACTGACTTAACCCTGTTGGGCATGGAGTTCACCAGAACTTCACAGGTTGCCACTGGAGTCCTCTTCCACTCCTCCATGACGACATCACAGAGCTGGTGGATGTTAGAGGCCTTGCGCTCCTCCACCTTCCGTTTGAGGATGCCCCACAGATGCTCAATAGGGTTTAGGTCTGGAGACCTGCTTGGCCAGTCCATCACCTTTACCCTCAGCTTCTTTAGCAAGGCAGTGGTCGTCTTGGAGGTGTGTTTGGGGTCGTTATCATATTGGAATATCCAGTTTCCGAAGTCAGGGGATCATGCTCTGCTTCAGTATGTCACAGTACATGTTGGCATTCATGGTTCTCTCTATGAACTGTAGCTCCCCAGTGCCGGAAGCACTCATGCAGCCCCAGACCATGACACTCCCACCACCATGCTTGACTGTAGGCAAGACACACTTGTCTTTGTACTCCTCACCTGGTTGCCGCCACACACGCTTGACACCATCTGAACCAAATAAGTTTATCTTGGTCTCATCAGACCACAGGACATGGTTCCAGTAATCCATGTCCTTAGTCTGCTTGTCTTCAACAAACTGTTTGCGGGCTTTCTTGTGCATCATCTTTAGAAGAGGCTTCCTTCTGGGATGACAGCCATGCAGACCAATTTGATGCAGTGTGGTCTGAGGTCTGAGCACTGACAGGCTGACCCCCCACCACTTCAACCTCTGCAGCAATGCTGGCAGCTCTCATACGTCTATTCTGCAAAGCCAACCTCTGGATATAATGCTGAGCACGTGCACTCAACTTCTTTGGTCGACCATGGCGAGGCCTGTTCTGAGTGGAACCTGTCCTGTTAAACCGCTGTATGGTCTTGGCCACTGTGCTGCAGCTCAGTTTCAGGGTGTTAGCAATCTTCTTATAGCCTAGGCCATCTTTATGTAGAGCAACAATTCTTTTTTTCAGATCCTCAGAGAGTTCTTTGCCAAGAGGTGCCATGTTGAACTTCCAGTGACCAGTATGAGTGTGAGAGCGATAACACCAAACTTAACACACCTGCTCCCCATTCACACCTGAGACCTTGTAACACTAATGAGTCACATGACACCGGGGAGACAAAATGGCTAATTGGGCCCAATTTGGACATTTTCACTTAGGGGTGTACTCACTTTTGTTGCCAGCAGTTTAGACATTAATGGCTGTGTGTTGAGTTATTTTGAGGGAACAGCAAATTTACACTGTTATACAAGCTGTACACTCACTACTTTACATTGTAGCAAAGTGTCATTTCGTCAGTGTTGTCCCATGAAAAGATATAATAAAATATTTACAAAAATGTGAGGGGTGTACTCACTTTTGTGAGATACTGTGTGTGTGTGTGTGTATATATATATATATATATATATATATATATATATATATATATATATATATATATCATTGTCAGCACATTGTAACAGACAGTACATTTTCTGCCATGGCAAAGTTTATGCTTTCCATTTTCTTAATAACATGACAAGCTGCACTTTTTGTCACATTAACTTCAAGAGGGTGATATAAAGGCTGGTGAGGGAACATTTATCAGTCCATATAGGATTTCGCTGAGTTTCTTTGTGATTGTTGAGGCCAAAATGCATGATTTTTCTGCAGCTTTAAAAAAAAAAAAAATTGCGATGCAACTTGCAGAGTTTTTTTATGCTTTTTTTGTGAAAAACTTTCACATTGAAAAATTGCAACTTTCACAGTGATGCAACTTTCACATGCCCCGTTGTGTTTTATTTCTTACTTAATAATTTCAATTATAGCAAATTCAAAGTCACCATAGAAAAGCTGTGATAAATTGTGATTAGTAAGATATCTAAAGCTAACACAAGTGATTATTGCTAGCTAGGTAACATGGCAATCAAGAGCCTCCTCCTGACAAAAGACCATATTAGGTGTTGCTTGTACCATATAAACAACCACCTTGGCTTAGTTTGTTCTTGTTGGAAAGCTACCAGCTAATATACCCTGGATATTTGTAATGAATCAAACATGTATAGTAATTTACTTTGTTTTCAGTATTGTGTTCTTCCTTCTTTGAATTGAATTCATGCAGAGGGAGACAAAACACAAGTACACAACAATGCAAGAATAAAGGCATGCTCATTTTTTAAGAAATGCCCTGTGCCTTCTAGTATTTGGAACATTTCATAAAGTGGCTGATGCTCTACCTAACTAGACTTGCACACTACCTAACATATGGGTGCAGCTAAATTATCACTCATATCTTACATAAGCTGTAGATTATATTTTATTAATATGATAGCTTCTTTTGCGTGAGGATTTGTGTAACTGAGTATCATCTTTCTGTTTTAGACATAAATCAATTCCGACTGTAGTTCAACCTCCACTCCTCGGGTCAAATATAGACTCTTATCATCTAGCATCTCTCAATTTAGAATAGGAACATAGAGTTCTCTAACATTAAATTTGGAAGTAAGCATAACTAAAACAAAAGTAAGTGAGTAGGAGAGCAGGTAAATAAGCAATTATCTATCAGATGGGCTGTAAGTATGTAAGATAAATTTATACCTTTTACATTTTTGGTTAGTGACCAGACTAAAATTATGATTGTGGTATTGAACTACCCCTTACTTTAATCTTCTTCTTCTTCTTCTTCTTCTTCTTTTTTAAGCAATGGGGCCTTGTCTCAAATGTTAAACCTTCCCTTATTCATTGTCATGGCGCTCGCGCTCTCTCTCTCTCTCTCTCTCTCTCTCTCTCTCTCTCTCTTTGTGTGTGTGTGTGTGAGAGAGAGAGAGAGAGAGAGACTGTGGTGACAGGCAAGCATGACTGTTACGTAACCTATAAAGTTACATTAATGGATGGTTACCATGTAATGAGTTCTTTGGTTGAGGCAGAGGGTCAGTAGGTTGATAACACAGAGTTATTCTATAGACATAATTCATGTGAATAGAACAAAATATATACCATTTATAACAGCTTGATCTGACCCATCCCCCCCGATTTTTATCACAGGGCAGTGTAACACACTCAGAGAAAAGCACTATTGCCTTCTTTTGCATACATGAACTCTCAGACACGTGATTCGTCAGTGTCACTATTATTGGCCAGTTTCTCTCCCTTACCTCCTGGCCATGGATTACTGTGGCATCGATGGGATTTGAACTCATGATCTTCTGACAATGCTCAGGATGATCTTACCTTTTTTGACAAGTATGACAAATAAAGCCTAAATCAAGGTGTAAAACATTTTTTTCTGAAAAACATCAAGTATAGTTATTAATTACTATGTCCAACTTTGTATTCAGTTCATTTCTTTTAGTTCTCTATTTTTTTTTACTTTAAAAAAAATAAATAATTAAATTTTTATTTTTTTATTTTTGAGAGAACCAAATTGCCAGGAGCTCAGAAACACAACAAAAAAAATGCTGAAAGCATTATTATAGAAGTTAATGCACTGCTGTTTATTGTAGCAGGTCACATTTCTACTTTAATTTACTTATTTTGTCTCAAACATACAATGCTGTGAAAAAATATTTGCCTGATTTCTTCTGTTTTTGTGTATATCTCATACTAAATAGTTTTAAATCTACAAACGAAATACAACATAAAACAAAGGCAACCTGAGTAAACATACAATACAGTTGTTGTTGTTTTTAAGCAAAACAAGTTATCCAACACCTATCACCAATGTGAAAAACGAATTGCCCCCTTAACTTAAAATCTGGTTGTGCCACCTTTAGCAGCAATAACTGCAACCAAAGTCTTCCGATAACTGGAGATCAGTCTTTCACTTACTTACTGGACTAGGACTCCTATGCTTTGGATCATTGTCTTGCTGCATAATCCAGTTGCACTTGAGTTTCAACTTACAGACTGTAGACTGGACATTCTCTGGTAGAGAGCAGAATTCATGTTTCCCTCAATTACTGCAAGTTGCCCAGGCCCTGAAGCAGCAAAACATCCCCACACCATCACACTTCCACCACCATGCTTGACCGTAGGTATGATGTTCTTTTTGTGGAATTCTGTATTTGGTTTACGCCAGATGTAACGGGGACCCTGTCTTGCAAAGTGTTCCACTTTCGACTCATCAATCCACAGAACATTCTCCCAAAAGGTTGAGAATCATCAAGGTGTGTTTTGGCGAAACTCAGATGAGCCTTAATGTTCTTCTGGGTTAGCAGTGGTTTTTGCCTCGCCACTCTTCCATGGATGCCATTTTTGCCCAGTGTCTTTCTGATGGTGGAGTTATGAACAGTGACTTTATTGGTGCAAGAGAGGCCTGTAGTTCCTTTGATATTGTCCTTGATTCTTTTGTGACTTCCTGGATGAGTATTTGCTGTGCTCTTGGAGGAATTTTAGAAGGTCGGCCACTTCTGGGAAGGTTCACTACTGTGCTGAGTTTTCACATTTGGAGATAATGGCTCTCACTGTGGTTCTTTGGAGTCCCAGAGCCTTTGAAATAGCTTTGTAACCCTTCCCAGACTGATGTATTTCAATCACCTTCTTCCTTATAATTTCTGGAATTTCTTTCAACTTTGGTATACTGTCTTACTGGGTTTTTTAACCAAGACCTTTTAACCAACTTCATGCTGTTGAAAAAGTTCTATTTAAGTGCTGATTTGATTGAACAGGGTTTGCAGTAATAAGGCCTGGTTGCTTCTAGTCCAACTGAACCCCTTTATGAATGCAGTTTCATAGATTTGGAGAATTAGTAACTACAGGGGCAAATGGTATTGGATAACTTTTTTGCTTCAATAAATAACATTATCGTTTAAAAACTGTATTTTGTTTATTTAGGTTGCCTTTGTTTTATCTTATATTTTGTTTTAATTTCTGAAACAATTTAGTATGAGATATACACAAAAACAGAAGAAATCAGGATAGGGGAAAAATACTTTTTCACATCACTGTATGCAAAAATGAGGTTTGTAAATGATAAGTAATCTAATGCCCAGTTTTCATTTCAGAGGCCCAATATATATCTCATTATAATCATCTTATGGCAACAACATATTTTTTATAAAACCAAAATATGGTGTTGCTCAACATTATTGATGAGATGACAGACCAGTCAAGACCTGTAAAAAAAAAATAACCAGATTGCTCATTTAATCTCAAGATTAAACTGACACTGACACTGTCCTGGCCAGATCCAAGCAGTAGTAATTCAGGAACTAAGGCTCTTGCTGACAGCAATCTTGCCGATTTAGGCCTCCAAGTAGATATCATGCCACAGAAGCCGACATGACCCAGGTAAAGTTTTTAACAGATGTTGCTTGAAGAGCTGTTTCAAACACCATTGTTTCAAATACCTGTTGTAGAAGTCTTATGGTTATACTAGACAAACAAGTACTTTTAATGAAAAAATTATTTACAGTATCAGATATCTTGAAGATATGCTTCACCAGACATGCTTTTGAGAATAAATGCCATAAGCGGCTTCTCCTCAAAAATATTCATCTCCACACAGCAGACAAACAGTAGAGTTTGCCAATTCATATGACCCTGTCATACTGGCCAGTCATTAAGAAGGTGGGTGGCTCAGAGAGGTTTCTGTTTCAAAAAATGACTTTCCCAAACTTCTCTCTTCTGTCTCCAAACCACTTTTCTGACTTTCCATGGGCTTTGAAAGTTCATTCAGAGAGGAGTATTAAGCAGTCTTTAGACCAAGAACATGGATTTAGGACACCCTGAAAAGTTGCCCAAATAATAACCCAAACTGCTGTCTCATGGAAGAGGCTATTGTATTTCAAGTTCAGGCAATTTTTATTTTTGTTTCTCTTGTTCACATAATAACTGTAAATTCCTAATATATGGGCTTAACCTGTTACATCAAGTGGACTGTTACAACAAGTGGAAGTTATTTCCAGAGGTGGGTAGTAACACGCTACATTTACTTTGTTACATTTACTTGAGTAACTTTTTGAAAAAAAAAAAAAAGTACTTTTAAGAGTAGGTTTAAGTGGCCATACTTATACTCTTACTCAAGTTCATTTTTAATCACAGAAATGTACTTTTACTTTGCTACATTCGGTGGCGTTCCTCCCTTACTGTTAAATATAAATGAATGTATATTTAATTTTAATAATTAGTTTATAGCATGTATAATGAGGTGGCAAGTCTGATACGCTGCAGTGGTCTGAATGCGGAGGCAAAACTTTGTGCTGTTAACATGTTGTGAAAATAAAGACAGTCAACTGTTGGGAAAATGTTTATTTAGGGGGTGTGTGTGAGACTTTATGTTGAAAATGACAGGTTGTGTGTTATTGTACTCATCACAGGACTGGGATATGCTGCTTCATCTTGAACCCCGGTTTTATACCATATAAACAAAAAGAGACTTTCAAGGAGATGTGTGACTTACAGTTCTCCATGTAGTCTGAGATTTAGGATTTTCCCTTCATTTTAATCAGATCTGAAGTAACTAGTAACTTGCTACTTGAGTAGCCTTCTCATTGGGTACTATAGTACTCTTACTCAAGTAATTATTAACATTATCACTTTTACTGTTACTTGAGTAATTATTTTTATAAGTAGTTTTACTTGTACTTGAGTAAAATTTTGGCTACTCTACCCACCTCTGTTTATTTCCCTGTGCTAGCTTAAATCTACCAAACAGACCAATGTCCTCTTTATTTGTTTGATTAGTAAAACCTGTCCATTGTTGGCACTCTCTACACAACTTTAACAGTTGATACATTGATACATGCAATACACTATATGGCCAAAAGTTTGTGGACATCACACCCATCTGTGCTTTTTGAACATCCCATTACAGATTTAGTCCCCCATTTGCAGTCATAATAAGCTTCACTCTTCTGGGAAGGCTTTCCCCTAAATTTTGCATTGTGACATTGGGGATTTGATACATTCAGTCTCAAGAGCATTAGTAAGGTCAGGCACTGATGTTGGGAGAGGAGGCCTCAGGTGCAGTTGGCATTCCAGTTCATTCCAACATCTCAGGTGTTCAGTGGGGCTGAGGTCAGGGCTCTGTGCAAGTTCTTCGACAAACCATGTCTTTATGGACCTCGCTTTTTGCACAGGTCATGGTGGACCATGTTTGGGCTGCCTAGTTCCAGTGAAAGGAAATCTTAAAGCTACAACATACAAAGACATCATATACAGTTGTGTGCTTCCAACTTTGTGGAAAAGGTTGGGGGAAGGCCAACATATGGGTGTGATTGTCAGGTGTCCACAAATTTTTGGCCATAGTGTAGTTAATGTGGTTTATGTTGAACTGCACAGAAAAAAGGCCAATTCTTTTGTTATAGCTATACACTGAAGGCATTTTTTCAAGTGATCAAAATATTGGAACATGTGACTAAGGATCTGCTCATGATCCAAAACATACAAGCTCATCGGTTAAGCAGGGTGGAGGTAGTGTCATGGCTTGGGCTTGCTTGGCTGCTTATGGAACAGGCTCACTAATCTTTATTTATGTTGGAACTCAGGATGGTAGCAGCAGAATTAATTCAGACGTCTACAGAGACATTTTGTCTGCCAATTTACAGAGAAATGCATCCCAATCTAATTGGGAGGAACTTCATCATGCAGCAAGACAATGACCCAAAACACACTGCCAACTCTACTAAGGACTTTATCAGGGGGAAAAAAGTGGAAGGTTTTAGACTGGCCAAGTGAATCATCAGACCTTAACCCAATTGAGCATGCATTTCAACTCCTGAAGAGGAGACTAAAGGGAGAAACCACTGAATACACTCAACAACTGAAAGAAGCTGCAGTACAAGCCTGGTAAAGCATCACAAAAGAAGAATGGAACAGTTTGGTGATTTCAGTGGTTTACCGGCTTGATGCAGTTATTGCAGGCAAGGGATATGCAACCAAATATTAAGTGGATTTTAATGTCAATTAGACACGATTGAATTAAGTATGAATGCAATCAGAGTCAGACTCCCAGAAAGAAAATAAGAACTGTACAAAAAGTAGTACAATCCAGAAACAAATACATTATAAGGAAGGAGTATAAGAGATAACTTTTTTATACAGTTAATTCACAACAGCACAATGAAGCTGCAGTAAGAGGAAAAAGGATAACATTCTTCATCAAATTCAAAATGTGTGAGCAAAACTCTAGCAGACCCTGAAAATGTGGCATAAGCAGAGAAAAGCACTGGTGACAAACGGTGTATCCCAAAATGGTACAGTAGCCTATTTGGCAAATAGGTCAAACATGCAACAGAGTCCCTGGATTCAAAGTTCTGTAAGCACAGGTATACATAGGACAACAAATAGTGGCAGAAGTATCAATGAATCATACGCATATAAAAATCAAATCACAAATGAAATCCTAGAACCACCTTCTGGAACCATTTGGAAGATTTTATCACATTCCCAGATGACATCTGATTTGTTCAGCCATACCTCACTATTCTGTGGAAAGTCATTACTTACTCAATTGCATTGTGCAGATTATTTCTATGCTACATGCAGGTAATAAATAGCAATAATTTGTTGCAATTTAATGACAAGTGAAAACTTAATGTTTTTATTAGGAGATGTTTATCATTCATCAATCCTCAACATCTCTCACAAAAAAACAAAACAAAAACCATGCACACAGATCAAATTCAAATTCAAATGTGGTGAAATAAGCTTACTGCAAGCAGTCTGTATACTGCAAGCAGTATGTAAAACTATCTAAATTATATTAAATTACATTTTCTAAATTAGGTAAGTTATTATATTCAGTTTAATCAATTACTTTGCTTGGTTTGTTTCACACAAGGAGTACCCCAAATGCAATACTCCTTATACTCCTGCAATACATGTTAAATGAATAACAATAGACACTGTAGGACTCATTTGCCTTGATGCTTTCTGCTCTTAACAAACCCATTCACTGTAATTGGTCCTCACTTAGTAGTAAGGGTGCATAGAGGGTACTTATGAGCACCCTTCTGAAGCCCTGAATGAGACGAGGACCACGAGACTGCAATGGCACTGTTTAAAATGGGGCAATATTCTCCAAATTATCATGTATTAAAAATATGTTCCTCGACACATACAGAAATACAGTCAAAATATGCACGACACTAAGTGCCTTATTGCTGGCATGGTGGCACACTGGGTATTGCTGCCTCACAGCTCCAGTGCCCCCAGCCAGATCCTGAGCTCAGATTACTGTGCAGAGTTTGGGTTCCCTCTGGGTTGTCTGGTTTCCTCCCAACACACAAAAACATGCCAGTAGGCAAACTGGTGGCTCTTAGTTGCCCCCAAGTGTGAACAGGTGTGTGAATTGGTATACATGGCACCCTTCAATGGCTAGTATCCCAGTGTTCCAGGGAAAAGCTATGGCTCCAACTCCACCTTGACCAGGGTAAAACACTTACTGAAGATGAATGAACTTAATATTATTATTATTATTATTATTATTATTATTACTATTATTATCCATCCATTCATTTTCTGTGCTGCTTATCCTATACAGGGTCCCAGGGAGCCTGGAGCCAATCCCTGGGGACCCGGGGCACAAGGCATGGGACACCCTGGACGAGGTGCCAACCCATCGCAGGGTACAACTGCACACACACTCACACACCCATGTACACACTACAGACAATTTGGAAATGTCAATCAGCCTACAACGCATGTCTTTGAACTGGGGGAGAAAACTGGAGTACCCGGAGAAAACCCCTGCAGCACGGGGAGAACGTGCAAACTTCAGGGTGGAGGCAGGTTTCAAATCCCAAACCTGGAGGTGCAAGGCAAATGTGCTAACCCCTTTCTTCTTCTTCTTATTATTATTATTATTACTATTACTATTATTAGTAGTAGTAGTAGTAGGAGGAGGAGGAGGAGGAGTAATTTCTCTTTATTAGTATTATTTTTATATTATTTTCACTATAACAGGTGCATTGTCAATGCAAATATACCATTTGTTTGTCATGACTATAGAGTTTAATTGGAGAGAGAGAGAGAGAGAGAGAGAGAGAGAGAGAGAGAGAGAGAGAGAGTATGGAGTTCATAGTAACTACACGACCCCATTTGACGTCATGAGTTTAACCAGAGCAGACCGGTACAGCGCGAGCCGCTCAGCGCGCACGAGTTCATTCAGACACTGCGCTCGCTTCAGTTAAGTCTCAGTATGGTGAGAAAAAAGCAGGACTTCTGTCACATACGTTAAAATGAAGGGGATAATCTCATACTTTGCTGGTAGGTTAAACAACCCGGGTTGATTTTTTATTTTTTTTTTTACCTTCTAAAACGTTTTACAACTTTGTTTTAACTTTAACTTGTGAACTTTAACAACTGATGAAGTTGGGTTTTTTCCCCGGTCTTTTATGCTAACTCAGTCTTTAGAAAAACATTTTTCTTAATGCTTCGTCACATTTATAGCTTTAATCAGAGAGAGAAAACATGGTTCGACTGACCTGCTACAGAAGC
The DNA here is from genome assembly GCA_023630585.1 of Cranoglanis bouderius. Lineage (NCBI taxonomy): Eukaryota > Metazoa > Chordata > Actinopteri > Siluriformes > Cranoglanididae > Cranoglanis > Cranoglanis bouderius. The sequence goes on from CM042539.1 coordinate 20,276,407, forward strand.
TTGGGACCCGAATTCCAGTCTATCAGCAGTAAGATTCATTTTAATGCTCTTATTATTAACAAACCTTTCATTTTTTATTATGTAACGCTGAATATCACGATATAATATAATCGTGTTACCGTGCCTTTTCCTTAACATGCCTCTGGAGGTCAGACTCCTTAGATTTAAAGAACATGACCTGGGCTTAGTCCAAAATGGGTTGCTGCTCCCTAAAAGTGCACTACATAGGGAGTGAAATAATTGCTTCTACAATCTTTATAGTGACCAGTATGGTTTTGATGCTTGCTGCTGCTCAATGACTACTACAAATTGTACTATGAGAGTATGACCTAGGTCGACTTCAATGTCTAGTTCCTAACTAGGGCTTATACACCCTACTTAGGGCACTATATACCAATAGGGAGCCATTAGAGTTTTAATTCCTACAAAGAAAGTTGCTGTACTGTGTCACAGGCATATAGTGAGATAAAGTATTTAGTTATTTTGCATGCTTTAAACATGGTATGCAAGGTAAATCTTAAACAGTGGCATTAACCACACCAGTTAAAATATAATGTCTTGCAGGTTGCTGGTTTGCACTAATGGTAGGTTTCTGTCTCTGCCAGCAGTACAGATTCAGAGTGTTTTCTGAGACCAGAAGCCAGTTTGTCTGATGAATCTGCAGCAGCTGCAGTAAGTGAGACTCACAGGATCCCCTCAGCTCTCTTTACCGTGAAGACGTATCAAATTTGAGTTGCAGTTGACGTAGACAGGAAACATATGAGGTTCAGTTTTACATATGAGAGTCACTGGATGTGTAGTATTGCAGACATGTAAGTGGAAAGCTGGGATGAAATCTCAAATGGAATCACTACTCATATACAATGCACAAGACAATGTCTTCCATTTCAATTCATCCTCATCTTCAGCTCACTTTTGTTCTGTTCTCTAATAGCAGTGCTTCACCAGTACAGCACAGGAGCTGCAAAGGCCTCAGTAAGCAGGCTATAAACTATGTATTTGTGCATGAAGGACATATATAGGCTACACATAATATCACAAATACACATATGCACACGTTCATATTTATTTCTGTGGGCACAGGGTTTCAGCGGCAGATTTTGACTACTTGAAGGTGATTGGGACAGGCAGTTTTGGCGAGGTAAAAACATCCTTCTTTTAATGCATATCGATTATAATTTGAGTTCCGTGCACAATAAATGTCTTATTTTTGTTAAGTGATAAAAGCATATGTTCTAATCCATTTTTGTCAGAAACTGTTTTAATAGATTTGAACAGTTTTTGTGTTTCTCCATGCCTAGGTTCTTTTGGCAAAATATAAGGAGAACAATAGATACTATGCAGTCAAAGTTTTACAGAAGCACATCATCCTGAAGAAAGAAGCAGTGAGTTTCACTGTGTGTCCTTCACATGCTGTGTGCTGGTGATGTGTGTGTGTGTGTGTGTGTGTGTGTGTGTGTGTGTGTGTGTGTTTTGACTCTGTTGTTTCTAACAGGAAGGAAACATCATATGTGAGCGAAATGTGCTAGTGAAAACTCTGAATAATCCGTTCTTGGTGAGACTACACTTCAGCTTTCAGACCAAAGAGAGGCTCTGTCTAGTGCTGGACTATGCAAGTGGTGGAGAGGTGTGCACACACAAACACAATCACGCACAGATTATGAACAGCTGATTGGAAGTATTGAAACCAAGTGATGGCAGGTTTTATATGATGTGTGTGTGTGTTTGTGTATGTGTGTATGTTCACAGCTCTTTTACCACCTCCAAAAAGAGCGTGTGTTCAGGGAGCCCAGAGCTAGATTCTACGCTGCAGAAATGGCCAGTGCACTTGGATATTTACATTCACTGCACATTATCTACAGGTGTACACACACACACACACACACTCACTCACTCACTCACTCACTCACACTCACACACACTTGTATTACTATTGGGGGACTGAAATACATTATGCTACCTAAATCCTTTGATGCCCAAACTTAAATCTTATCTTACATTAATTTTTTTAGTTTTTCAAATTCAAGATGCATTTTGTCTGAAACATATATGTGTCCTCATGGAGACCAGTAGACATTCCTCACAGTGTTAGAATCTTCACGTTTTCCGGTCATTGGGCCGCATTCAGAGTTGAGGCGTCAGCACACAGCAACATAATAGAATGTGCTGGATCAAGTGCTATTTTATAAGGTGAATTTATAAACCAAATTTGCGGTGTTTAATGAGGGAACTGCAATTATGACTTTTTATGTAGCAGTGTATGGACAATATACTAGATTATAATATTTATTTCAATACTTGCTATATTCTTATTCATATATCATATAATCATATAAGTCTTATCATATAAGTCTTTTATTTTTATGCTTTAATATTACTTTGTATTACATTTGACCGCAAAGGGGAAAAAAATATATTTTTCTTTAGTCTGCATTTTCTATCCCTGATTGCATTAGGTTTAAAGTAAAAGTGCTTGTGTTTAAAGGCGGTGGTCTAGACACTATTGAAAAACCCCATCTCTGACATTTCTACTTAAGAAAAATGTGGTAACCTTGGAGGCGTGACCTACACAACAGTAATTAGCATAATCTGAATGGAGCACAGATCAAATTGACTTAAGCACATGCTTGGTCCATCTCTGGATATGCACAAATTTCCCCACGCAAATACTGACGTAGCTTTTGGCCAACTATGAATATAAGCGGACAGTTTGAGGACAGTTGGACTGTCCTAAACACTGTGATACCATAACAGATACACACAGTTACATAAATGCTGAGAAGCACTTATGTCTGCACAAAGTATATTGGCAAATAAATTCAATAGATTTGCATACACCCACAATGAGTTCACATACCTGTTCTTGCATGCTAAAGGGACCTGAAGCCGGAGAACATCTTGCTCGACTCTGAAGGCCATGTGGTCCTAACAGACTTTGGCTTGTGTAAAGAGGGCATAGTGGGACGTGCAACCACCAAAACCTTTTGTGGAACTCCTGAATACCTGGCGCCCGAGGTTCTCCAGCAGCATGAGTATGACCGTACCGTGGACTGGTGGGGACTTGGAGCTGTTCTGCATGAAATGCTTTATGGTCTGGTGAGTTTAAAAAAAACACAGCAGGTGAATAAACCACATGCTGGGCAGGAAATGAGATGCATGAACTGGATATTAAAGATAAATTTGTCTAGAGAGAAGTGCAACTAATGGATATGTGTCTCTGCCTTTAGCCACCCTTCTACAGTGCAGACCGCATGAAGATGTTAGGCAATATAATTTATCAACCGCTGGTCCTTAAGGCTGGAGTGTCCAAGGCTGGAAGAGATTTTCTCAAAAGCCTGCTAAACAAAGACAGATCTAAGAGACTAGGAGCTAAACGTGACATGGTACATTTTCACACACACAACAACAACAATAATAGCTACACATTTACTCATTGGCTAAGTAACATTGTTCGCATCTTCTTTTAGGATGAGCTGAAGCGGCACTCATTCTTTTCCTCTATCCAGTGGGATGACCTTGTGGCAAAGAAAATCCCACCCCCCTTCGTTCCCTCACTGGTGAGTCCAGTGGAAACGCTGAACTGATCAGTGTATTACAAAATGTACACAATTTAACAAAACAGCTTTAAGAGTTATCGGCTTGACAAGATCTAAAACTTTTAGCTTGTCTGCTTGATGCTTTTGATTATTATGGCTTACAGCTCATGGAAATGAGATACTGGAAAAATCCAAATGAGATACTGGAAAAATCCAAATGAGATACTGGAAAAATTAGAATAAAGAATTTATAATACAGCAATGTCGACCTGAGAAGAGCTCTAAATCAGCTAATTAACTCAAAACACCTTTTTACTCAAAACACCGTTGCTCAGTGGTCCAAAGTCCTCTTTTCAGATGAAAGTAAATTTTGCATTTAATTTGGAAATCAAGGTCCCAGAGTCTGGAGGAAGAGCGGAGAGGCACAGAATCCAAGTTGCTTGAAGTCCAGTGTGAAGTTTCCACAGTCAGTGATGATTTGGGGTGCCGTGTCATCTGCTGGTGTTGGTCCACTGTGTTTTCTCAAGTTAAGAGTCAATGCAGCGTCTACCAGGAGATTTTAAAGCACTTCATGCTTCCATCTGCTGACAAGCTTTATTGAGATGCTGATTTCCTTTTCCAGCAGGACTTGCCACCTGCCCACAGTGCCAAAACTACGCTATCAAAGCAACCTGGGCTTCCATAACACCTCAGCAGTGCCACAGGCTGATTGCCTCCATGCCACGTTGCACTGATGCAGTAATTCGTGCAAAAGGAGCCCTGACCAAGTAACATACTTTTCAGAAGGTCGACATTTCTGTATTATAATTTCTTTATTCTAATATTTTGAGATACTGGATTTTTGATTTCCATGAGCTGTAAGCCGTAATCATCAAAATTAAAACAAAAAAAGGCTTGAAATATTTCACTTTATGTGTAATGAATCTAGAATATATGAAAGTTCCACTTTTTGAATTAAATTACGGGGGAAAAAATGAACTTTTCCACGATATTAAATTTTTTTTAGATGCACCTGTATGTAATATAAAAAAAAATATAAGCACATTTCAGCAAAATTTTCCCAAAATTCTCTTAAAACCCTTTAATGAAAAGTTATGTGAGTTTGTTTATTTCTCTTTATCCTATTCAGTCTGGCCCTGATGACCTGACAAACATTAACCCTGCATTCACAAGACTTCCTGTCCCAGAATCTCTGGGTATGTGTGAGGAGGCTGGGGTAACCTTCCCTGGCTTCAGCTATGTGAATGAAAATATCTCATCAATGTCCACGTAGATAATCAGATATTAAAATATTATAATCACAATGCTCAGATATGTGATCAACAAAGTGAAATCAAGCCTGCCTCCTGGAAAACTGACCATGATTATACCTCTCAGGGTGGATATGGATGTTTACCAAAACGTTCAAGTGCAAAGTTTCTTATTATTATTTTCATTTATGTATTATTTTCTGGATGCCATTTGGACCACTGTGTTGCTGCTGCACTGTTTCTTCAGTTTCTTTTTAGTCCTGAAATCAGTGAATCTTCGTTAATTTTATTTACATTTTTTTATATTTGTGTTTTTTATCTTGCATTTACTTTTGGATGATTGTCAAGTGATATATTTACATCAGAGCTGTATTTACAAAGTTGTACATAAATTCAGCAATTATTGCATCATTTAATTTATTTAATTTATTTATTCATCAATTATTAATATATTTTCAATATCCTAATGTTGTGCACTTGCAACACAATTCCTACATGAATATTCTTTAAAAAATTATGTAACACCGACATTTTTTTTTTTCAGTGTTCCAAGTTGGTATTAAAGATCCTGGAAACGTACCTTTCACTTTGTTGTTTATGTTTGTTCATAGGCAGCCTAAAAAAAGTTTAGCGATTGAACATTTACTTAAAATAAAATTATCTATGGTCTCTGAATTGTTGTAATCATGATCCCATTGTCATTTTCAACTCCTATTTTATGTATTTGAAAGAGCCTACTAGTATGACACTCCACAATGCCTCCCCCAGTGTGCTCTCGCACCAAATTCAACCAAATATTTTAATAATGTTATATTTTTCATCAAAACCTAGATAGGTGAAAGAGGGTGCACAACTGAAGTCATTACTCCATCAACGCATAAGCCCTGAAATGAGGTGTCCTCCTAGACTTGCATTGATTGCACAGACCCTAATCTAAATGTATTTTCTTATGTAATATGATAGAATCATTTAACTTTTTAAGTGAGTGACAGAGCAAGTAAGACAGCAGATCATCCCAATATGATTAAGTTGCCTTACTAGCAAGTTAACATGTTTTTTGCAATATGTTTACATTATATTCAAAGACGACTATCAGTCACTTTATAGCAGTGCTCAGGAACTTAAATAATATAGTGGTCATTATTAAATTATAATGAAAGTGTAGGCTATTGTTTGTGTTAGCTCTGCTTTGTTTTTCTGGTCAATGTTCGTTCCCTACATCCCTAGGGCATATGGTGATGGCTGGAAAATAAATATAAGGAAGGAAAAATTAGGCTGTGACTAATTCCTGGTCCCTCCCATTGTATGTGAAGGAAAGGCCCTTTGTGGGGTCTCCATCTGGGCTCCCTCTATTGCTCAGACAGGATATTGACACTGCAAGACATTGCAACTGTTTTTCATCTGACAATAGCCAAGACCGTAGATTTTAATAGGGCAAGTCAACATAGTCTCAAACAAAATTAAATCAAGAGGCTATCACAGTTGACTTCTGCAATAGTCTACTGTCTAGTGAATTTTTAAAGTAACCCTGTAATAAGCAGTTGAGAGTTGAAAACATGTCATCCAGCATACAGTCTAGTCTACAGAGTACTGTCCACTGCTCCTCCACCGAGCAGGGGGGAGTCACCTTGTGGCCCCTGTCTAGTCAGGCCCCTTATGGTCATCCTTTGCAGCACCACTGCCTGGAGGGCCACAGGGCTGAAAAGTTTACTTACTCAGTGACAGAGAAGAGGATGACAGCAGTTTTAGACAACATTCTGAACAATTCTGCCAGTCCTGTCCATGGTCTAATATCCAGGAGCACCGTCAGCCACTCATTACAGTAAGGTGCTCAAAGAAGATGTCTGGAGGAAGCTTTTCTGCCTCCACAGTGTGCTATGCTGCCCCCTGTCTCTCAGAACAAACAACTGGACAGAATTTCACTATAAAATTGATTTACTCATTCATCTTCAATAACCGCTTTATCTTGCTCAGGGTTGCGGTGGCTCTGGAGCCCATCCTGTGAACACTGTCCATAAGGTAGGAATACACCATAGAAGGAATGCCAGTCCATCGCAGGGCACCATACACACATACACACACACATTTACACACTCTTTCACACCTAAGGGCAATTTAGTGTAGCTAATCCACCTACTGGCATGTTTTTCATTGGTGGGAGGAAACCTGAGAACCCGGACAAAACCCATGTGGACACAGTGAGAACATGCATAGAAACACCACACAGACAGTAACCTAAGCCCAGGATCAAACCGAGTAACCTGGAAATGTTAGGTGGAAACTTCAAAATAACTTCACATCCTACACACACACTGAATGCGAATGTTTCAGTTGATGCTGATGTTATTGATGTTGTCGTGTTTGTGCACTGATGTCTTTACGCTGTATGTATGAGTAAATCTGTGTAGTCAGACGCATATCCAGACCTTTTACAACGGGGCGGCCAGGTTAGACCTGATGTAATTATTGGAGTGGCAATCTAAGATGAGCTCCATCAGACATAAAAGGCACACTGCTAAGCAACATTTGTTGTCTCACAAGCTACAAAACGTTACAGATAATATAACATTAGGTCACATCTTATAAAGTACATCAGCATTACGAATTCATTAGCTAACAGTAACTAATAATGAACTGAACAAATCCACTGGCTTCGAATAATAAAATTTTGTTGGCTTGTTATGGTCAGTGGGGCAAGGAATAGTTTGCTTCTGTGATAGCTAGTTAAACTTGTTTATTGTTGCTACAAGACATTACATTCCTTGACAGTCCTCACTGTTGGGCAACGATGGAGATGGAACAATGACACTTTTCTCTGATAACAATACAGATACTGAAATCTTAAGTATTAGCTGGTATTGATACCCATTGGATATTTTTCTTTAAAAAATACTAAGCTTTAAATTATATTTTTAAATACATTTTTTGGAAGCATGTCACTTAAATAATACATAGCTAAACTTCAAATCCACTGCAGTGCACAGCTTTCCCCATACACAGTAAAATCCCTAGTGTTGAACACTGTATGTAAACACTGTAGGGTGTCAAATCAACACTGAGGATTTTGCTGTGTAGAGATCAGTAAAGCAAATGTAAGTACCTATCATTTAACTACACTATATGGACAAAAGTATGCCACCTGACCAATCACACCCATGTGCTTTTTGAATATCCCATTCCAGATTTAGTCTTTGCTTTTATAAAAACCTCCACTCTTCTGGGAAGGCTTTCCACTAGATTTTGGAATGTGGCATTTTGCCACAACAGCTTTAGTGAGGCCAATCATGTGGCAGCAGCGCAATACAATCTCCTGGGAATTTCACACACAACAGTCTCTAGAGTTTACACAGAATGGTGCGAAAAACAAAAAAACATCCTGTAAAAAATATAAAATTAAAAAATCAGATAAAAAAAACAAACAAAACACCTGGTCTTTCTCCAGTCTTCAACTGTCCAGTTTTGATGAATTTGTGCCCATGATAGCCTCAGATTCTTGTTCTTGGCTGACAGGAGTGCAACCTGATGTATTCTGCTGTTGTAGCCCATCCACCTCCATCTTTGATGTTTTGTGTGGTCTGAGATCCTTTTCTACTCACCACAGTTGTAAAGAGTGATTATTTGATTGCCTATAGACTTCCTGTCGGCTCAGACCAGTCTGATAATTCTCCTCTGATCTCTCTCATCAACAAGGTGTTTCAAACAAGGATGTTTTTTTGCACCATTCTGTGTAAACTCTAGAGACTGTTGTGTGTGAAAATCCCAGGAGACCAGCAGTTTCTGAGATACTCAAACCAGTCCACCTGGCACCAACAACCATGCCATGGTCACAGAGATCACTTTTTCCCCGTTGTGACGTTTGATGTGAACATTAACTGAAGCTCTTGACCTGTATCGCCATGATTTTTTATTTTTATTTTTTTGCTTTGTGCTGCTGCCACATAATTGGCTGATTAGATAACTACTTGAATGTGCAGGTGTATAGGTGTTCCTAATAAAGTGGATGGTGAGTGTATACTTCATTTATACACATGATTCAGCTTATCAGGAAATTACCAATGGCTTGGTTGAATGTTCTGAGTTTCACAATCCTGGACTGTACAACCCCAATTCTAAAAAAGTTGGGACAGTATGGAAAATCCTATTAAAAACAAGTGTGATTTGTAAATGTACTTTGACTTGTATTTAAACAAAAAACAAAGTATTTGATGTTTTACCTAATCAACTGCATAGTTTTTTGAAGATAAAGGTTTAGGAGGAAGCAGTGGTAGCTCAGTGGTTAAGATGTTGGGTCACTGACCAGAAGGTCATGAGTTCAAAACCCCAACACCACCAAGCTGCCACTGTTGGGCCTCTGAGCAAGGCCCTTAATGCTCAGCTGTATAAATGAGATAAATGTAAGTTGCTCTAAATAAGGGTGTCTGCCAAATGCTGTAAATGTAAATTTTGAAATTGATGCATGCAACATGTTGCAAAAAAGTTGGAACAGGGGCAATTTAAGACTAATAGCAATGTGACAAGTTAAAATAAGAAGGTGATGTGAAACAGGTGAGGCAGTCGTCTAATCATAGTATATAAGGAGCTTCCAAAAAAGGTCTAGTCATTCAAGAGCAAGGATGGGTCGAGGCTCGCCAATCTGCCAACAGAATAATCCAACACTTTGAGAACAACATTCCCCAAAGACAAATCGGTAGGATTTTGGGCATTTCACCTTCTACAGCTCACAATATAATTAAAAGATTCAAGAAATCCGGTCAAATCTCGGTGCGTAAAGGGCAAGGCCGAAAACCACTTCTGAATGCGCGTGATCTCCGATCCCTCAGACGTCACTGTCTTAGAAACCGTCATGAGTCTGTAATGGATATCCTGACATGGGCTCGGGAATACTTTGGTAAATGGTGTCAGTCAACACCATTCGCCACCGCATCCACAGATGCAAGTTAAGGCTTTACTATGCAAAGCAGAAGCCATACATCATCACTGTCCAGAAGCTCCACTGACTTCTCTGGGCTCGGTCTGATCTGAGATGGACAGTAGCACAGTGGAATCGTGTTTTGTGGTCCGACGAGTCAACATTTCAAATAGTTTTTGGACAAAACAGCAGTCGTGTTTCCTCCAAAGAGGAAAAGCACCATCCAAGCTGTTATCAGCGTCAGGTCCAAAAGCCAGCGTCTGTCATGGTATGGGGGTGTGTCAGTGCCCATGGCATGAACTCGCACATCTGTGAGGGCACCATTAATGCAGAAAGATATGTACACATTTTGGAGCAACATATGCTGCCATCCAGAGCAGGACAACGCCAAACCACATTCTCCCTGGATTACAAGCGCATGGTTGCATAAGCAGAGAGTACGAGTGCTAGCATGGCCTGCCTGCAGTCCTGACCTGTCTCGGATTGAGAATGTGTGGCGGATTACGAAGCGCAAAATAAGGCAACGAAGGCCCCGTACAATTGTGCAGCTGAAGAAATGCATAATGGATGGATGGGGGAAAATTTCACTTGCTAAACTTAACCAACTGGTGTCTTCAGTGCCTTAATAAGGGTTAATAAGAGTGTCTTCAGTTCACTTAATAAGAGTTATTAAAAGAAAAGGCGATGTTACACAGTGGGAAACAGTCGACTGTCCCAACTTTTTTGGAGTGTGTTGCAGTCATCAGATTTGAATTGAGTGTATATTTTCAAAAATTAATTAAATTCACAAAGTAAAACATCAAATAATCTGTTAATAATGTGTTTTCAATATAGTACAGGGTGAATTGAATTTTCAAATGACTCTTTTTGCTTGTTTTTTTTTTTTTTTTTTTGCATTTTCCATACCGTCCCAACTTTTTCGGAATTGGGTTTGTAGAAATAGCATGAATACCCACCATAAATTCATTGTAATGCTTGCATGAACTGCAGTAAGAATTAAATGTGAAGTAACCAGACTTCCTATGAGTATGAATCATTTCGTCACAATGACCTGAACGTAAACAGGTATAACATACAGTATTTGCGTGCTCGGGTCGCCATCTAGTGGTATTTTCCTCGCACTGCACATTTCCACCTTCGCACTGCGCCGAATGCAGCTGTCAAGCGCCATAAAGCGTGGAGCCTCAAAACGTTGCTGCAATGTGTACTGATAACGGCATAAATGGCATTAAATCACAGTTAAACGTTACGAACTAAATTCTACGGCTTAAACGCCTAAACAACGACTGGTGTATTATTTAACTGATTATGAGGGCCTGCTCGATGTTAGTGAGCAGATCTGATCACGGATAGAGTAGGCTATAGCCGAACACGTGATAGAGACAGGAAACCAAAATCAGTGGATTCCCCACAACCACCCGAGTTACAGATGCTTTCGGTTTGAAACGGTTTAAAGATAGTAAAGTTGAACTAGTGAAGCGAGCAGAGCTCAAGCCCAAGTCGGAAGACAGTTGTGCATAGCACAAGCCACTGTAAGCTCATACAAAGTAAGACAAAGTTGGTGATAAACTGAATATAAACGGGGCGCACTATAGCATGTGTATTTGTATCTGATCAGAAATGGATTCATTTTCGTTACAAACACGGAGTCAATGTTTTACAAGACAGCCATCAGCTTCGGGCTGTAAGAATTTGTCTCGTACTGAGGCTTTGTTTTCCACAAAGATCACCGCCTTCCTGGCGCGTTATTATCACTCTTCCACCCCATTGATCGTGTTGAAGTTAGCCCCGAAGTTGGCGAGAGGCAATACCTTGCGCATGCGCAGTGTGGGTTAACATCCTGCTCAAAATAAGAGTTAAAAGAGAAACGAGGTGAGTTGCAGTTTTCTTAAAATACCGCCGTAATGCAAAGATTAATGAAAGAAAAAATGACACTAGTGCCCAGGGAAATGTTTGTTTGACAGGTTGCGGCGACCGTAACTATTTACAACGATGTTTAAAACGATAAAAGATAAATCGAAGTGACAAGTTTGTGTAGAAGAAATTAAAAGCAAACGTTTCGCTGTTTTTGGTGGACCTGACGCACTAGAGTTCCTTTGTTTTGGTTATTACTGAAGAACTCAATTAAACCACCTGCATGAGTGTTTTCTCCTTTTTCAAAGCTAAAAGAAAGTGTATATTTCGCGTATTGTGGTCCGCTTGCTAGCATTACTAGCCTCACCTAGCCGGCTGTGCATTTTGAATTGGACCACAGTCGGGTTTAGGCAGCGGAGGCTAACTGGGCTAGCTAACGACATTCCGTGACAAGGGGAAAGTAAGGAGTTTGTTGGCTGAGAGAAAAACATTTACTTGCAACAGAACAAGTTATACACTCGACCCTCATATAGCAATTAAAGGTCGTGCGGAATTACTTAGACCAAATAACTCCGACAATTTCAATAGTTTAAACGTGTCGGCCGCCCTTTGCTATCCTCCGCCATTTTGTATCAGGCGAATGCTAATAATGGGCGCTCGCGCATTGCACTTTATTTATGGTTGGAATAAAATTCATATAACACTTGGACTCGAGAAACAAAAATTTTGAACAAGTTTATCGCATCCTCGGGCTGTATACGGGCGCGTTGTCACTGCGTATACAGCTTACTGGAGTCGGATTTGATTTAAAATAAACGATGGCTTAAGAACGTTATTACAGTGTTACCTGCACTATACGAATGTTAACACGCTCAAACGTCTAGTTTTCTGCTAGAAAACATAACGATCTATAATTTTTCCTTTCACTAAACCCGCACAACTAGGTGGACATCACTGAACCGTGGATTTCCACGAGATTATTTTAAAACAACGTAAAGCTGAACTTGTTCTTCTAACTTTTATTTTACTCGCTTCTTTCAGTTTTGGATGGCCTGAGTGCCACGGGGATATCGGGATGAGTTTATTTTCACCCGTGTTTCTGGACAAATTGCTTTGTAAACAATTATAAATCCACGTTTTATCCGTATTTAAATGCTCGGTCAGTCCCGACCGCGAGTCGCCCCCTGGCGGAAGAGCGCTGTACAGCAGATAACGCGCAGCTTATTTCGTAAGCCGAGTTGCGGGCGTTTCGGTGTCTGTCTCTGATTTAGGAACAAGGTCTTGTGTATGTTATGCGGTCTGTATGAACCTAAAGCCTGACAAATGCTTAATCTGTCACTTCGTAAAGTGTCAACAGAGAATGTAACCACGGTCGTGCAGAGCGATGTTTGGTAGGCCTGTAAATAAACTCGTATTTTTTTTATTTTTTTTATCGAGTTATGAAAACGTCGAGGTAAACAGAGAGTTAAATGATATGCGTAGTGAAGAATGGATTGAGATCTGTGCTCAAAAGGAAGTCATATTTAACTGTTCCTTATCAGCTATGAAGTTTTGGATTGCTGTTCTCTCTCTCTCTCTCTCTCTCTCTCTCTCTCTCTCTCTCTCTCTCTCTAATTCTTTCTGTCTGTCTTTCTGTCTCAGGGGAAAATGACAGACACACCTGCCAGCAATAGCTCAGCCCCAGGAGCAGATTTTGACATGATAGCTGCTCTTGATTGGAAGGATGGCATCGCTACGTTGCCTGGCAGTAACATCAGGGTACAGACCATCAGCGATACAGACAGGGATACACTAATCGTATTATTTTTCATTTTCAGCACACCAGTATCAGAGATGTGACATTCCCAGCCTACAGTAACTAAGCCAAACTCTTTTAAGTTTTGCAGAAACGTCAAAGACGGCAGCGTGCTTTAAAACAACGTGTCCCCTGTTCACACGCAAGAACTGAAATCTGAGTATATCAAACACAATCTGGTATTGACACAGGTTTCGAATTGGTGCATCTCTAGACATAAATACAATTAACAATTATAGGGAAATAGATGGCTTGGGTATTAATTAATTATGCATTTAGGTTTTTATTGCCATTTAAATCACAAAACAATATCTTTGTATTTTACTGCATGATGATAATGCAAAGCTTAGAGAAATAAATCACAGGCAACACGTATACAGTGCCCTCCACTAATATTGGCACCCTTGGTAAATATGAGCAAAGAAGGCTGTGAAAAATTGTGTTTATTGTTTAAACTTTTGATCTTTTGTTTAAAAAATCTCACAAAAATATTCAGCTCTCACTGATATAAAACAATTGCAAACACAACACAGGTTTATAAAAAAAAAAAACTTTGTTAAATGTAAAAAATATAGACAATTTTTCACCGCCTTCTTTGCTCATATTTACAAAGGGTGCCAATATTAGTGGAGGGCACTGTAAGCCCTGTCCAAATTTTGATGAGAGTAAAGAAGTAAAAAAACCCAAAATGGACCACATTGCTAGTACAGATAATGAGCATAACCAGGTTACTTAGCGAGGGACTTAATGTCCAGAAAAGTAATGTTCAAACTTCACAGCAAAGGACACATTTTTGTTGCTGCTTTATAAGCTATGTTTCTGAACATCTCCTATAAGTCCAGAAGATTTTTTTCATTCAGTTGCTGGATGCTGGAAATGCATCAATGGCCACTGTTTTCATTTCTTGGTAATTTATTGTGCAGGCTAGTCGGGGTGTAACAGTACACAAAATTCAATATCAGTATATAATACAGCGATGTATTATATCTCGATACAGTACGTTTTCAATAGATTTTTGTATTTTTTCAATACAAAAATAGGCATTTACTGAATATGTCCATTCTATTTCAGTCGATTAAAACATTCAACAATATAAAAGAACAATACACTAAAAGAATAAAAGTCCAACATTGAGACTTAATAATGACAGTGTTTCTGTGATCCATTCAGACCCTTAGCATATAATGCAAAACAAAACAAAACACGTGCATTAGAAAGCAACAAAATTAAACTTGGCTAAATAAACATCTGGCCACGAAATCAACCCTGTTGCTGGTAGAAAACGTTTCACAAGTTTCTATTAAGACCCTCCTTTAGGCCCCTTATGCCAAAGTCCCATATCTGTGAGGCATATTTCACTGTTTCACTGACTGTGATCGTTTCAACTCCTCTAGGAGTCTTTTTTTGTTCGGATGATTCGTATGAAAAGATTTTTAATGAAGTGAGGCCAGAACATACGTAAATTCTTCATATTTTGCTACATTTTAACCTGTTTCCGGCCATGAAAATAGCCTTGGTAGCTGGCATGGTGTTAAATTACAAAAAAAACCAAATATCTGGCCAAGCTTTTACTGGTTTTCAGGGTTGAAAATCTCACAAAAAATTCAATCTCAACTACATCTCAAAATCGGCACAAAAAGATAAACAGCTCACTTTATTAATTCCAGTGGGAAATTCACATCTGAAACTAGCCCAAAAAGTTTGGACATTTGAAAGGGAAACACATTTTTCTTTGCATGGGGAAACAAGTTCACCATGGCATGTTCACATTTCCCAATTTGGTATAAACTCCCTGGCAACCCAGCTGCCATGACTCAAGGGGACGTGTCTGAAGCACAGGGTGATTTATTCCCATTCTGCTGTTAGTTAGTTGTGCTCAGAAAGTCACACATTTCTCTCTAGCCCAAATGTGTTTTTGAATCCTGTGTTCTGCACTGTATTAAGTAGAGTCTCATATGTGCAGCTATGAACTTCCCAACCTCGTTTGAATCAGCCGGGAATCAAGCAGAGATATTTTGTGTGTGTGTTCTTAGTGCCGAGTAATACAGCTGTAACGATGCGGCATACGTTATGTCTGCGTATGGAACAATAAATTCAGCAGACTGCATAATAAAGTAGGCTTATATTATATGAGGTAAAATAAATATTTAAACTTAATCAATCACACACACTCTGAAAATATAGTGTCCTCTTTATATTGAATCAGTGTACAGGGTTTAAAAAAAAACATGCTTCTAAGCAGACGGCCTTTCACAAGCACTAATAACTGCATAATGACAATAACTGCTCTTATAATGCGTTCCGTACGTCGATACAACTAATCGAGAGCATTGTATTGAATGATACGATACGCTGTATCATTACACCCGCATCTGCTGGCTGATTGCTGTAGCACACTAGACTACCAAATTCTGTTCTCCCAGCCAGCTCTCAGCACACTTTAACCATGACTTGAGGCATATTCATGGCAAGTAGGATTGTGTGAAAGTATAAGAACTATTTTTTTTTTTCTCAGTTCCGGATGACAGAATTTGGGACACTTGAGATCGTAACAGATCCAGAGCCTAAAGACAAAGACGAGGAGTCCTCATGCCCGCAATCAGAGACTACACCCTCTAACGGCTCATCAGAGCCACCCAACCATTCAAACCAGGCAGAAACAGCAAAACTACGTGCATTTGATGTGGGTGAGTATAGACATGGGAAGCAACCTACAACAAACTTGTTTACTTTGTAGAAAATCCCATAAAATTTCTTTGCATGCTTTAACATTGTAAAATGCATTTGAAATAGTGTTTTTTTTTTTGTTTTGTTTTATTATTTTGTTTCAACAGCTCAATCTGGACTGCAGACGCAGACGGGTAGCTCCAGCACAATGAGCACCAGCAGAGAGGATCGCTCCAACGTG
The DNA here is from genome assembly GCA_023630585.1 of Cranoglanis bouderius. NCBI lineage: Eukaryota > Metazoa > Chordata > Actinopteri > Siluriformes > Cranoglanididae > Cranoglanis > Cranoglanis bouderius. The sequence continues at coordinate 20,292,659 of CM042539.1, forward strand.
GAGATGGCCAGCTGTAAGTCCTGTGGCCACTCTGGTTCACGGGAGTCTTTTCTCCAGGGAAAATTCTGCAGTCCCGGCTGTGTACAGCCCATCAGTGGAAGGTAAACACAAATGCAAGTGTGAGACAATCATTGTAGACGGACTACATAATTAATCAGGTGGACCGTGCTGTTGGTTCACATGGTATATACTTAAGTTAACAGTAAATAGTTCAGGTGCATTTTGACATAAGGACATGAATACTACTAGGATAGATTTTAATTTTAAATAGGTTCATATTTAAATACCTTGTCAGTAAATAGGTCAGTGACATTTAAAATTATTGCAATGTAAAAGAATGAAATTGGGTTTTTGAGAAATTACAAAACCAATTAATCACTGTGCTATGATAATACATTGAATTATAATACGTAAAATGCAAATTCTGCTTTGAGTTTTACAATTTTAAATTTGCTTGTAGTTCTCATAACAAAACAGGCAGCTGATAACCTGACAGCTAAACTAGGAGGAATTTTAGTCCATTCCTCAGTACAGATCAGCTTTAACTCTGAGATGTTGGTGGGTTTCCTTATGATGTTTTAGATCTGATGATGTTTTAGGTCATATTTATGCAGAAATATAGGAAATTCTAATGGGTTCACAAACTTTCAGGCGCCACTGTATGTATGTTCGTGTCCTATTAATTAGTAAATGTTCTTGTCCTGACTTATTAGTATTCACAATTAGTGACTCAAAACTTTCACATTGCTCTTGAGGGAGTTGCTAAAGGAAAATATTTGTTGCATGGAAGTAAAATAAAATCGTTGTTGCATATGTATTTACTATAATGCATCATCCAGAAATGCTCACCAAACCCCTCAGCTCTCTGATAGCTTATATAGTACAGCTTGAGGAGAGGTGCTGGATGGCCTCACCAGAAGGCAGTAACATTACTGAAATAATGTGACGTGTCTCAGTACTTGGATGCTAAGACACATTATCCATGCCTATAGCAGAGTTGAACCACAAGGGTGCTACAGAGGTGAAACTACAAATGCCATATCCATTGTTTCTATAGTTTATGCTTAAAATGTTATTTATTTCATTTTTTAATTAAATAAAAATGGCGTTGTTTATGTGTGCTTTATTTATACTTCAGTGTTATGTGAGACTTGTCAAAAATGAGCACCCCACAAGCCCGCTGATAATGTTGTCCTGGTGATAGGTCTGCATTGAGAGTGTTTTTCAGTGATTGTTTAATTTTGTTTGTGTGTATGTTTGACTGTGAAGGTCAACTCCAGGTGATACAGGAGAAGGTGAACGTTTAGGTAAACGAATTCGGAAGAAGAAGAAGATGTTCATGGAGTCTGAGGATGATGAGGAAGAAAACATTGAGGAAGAGGAGGTAATGTGCATTCACACATTATCACATGCTCAGCTCACACAGACCACATAAAGTGTGTTTCTGTACCATGGCTAATAAACTATTCTTTACTTTATAGGAGAAGTTTAGAGTCTCAAAAGGCAGAAAAGCAGCCAAACTTGCCAGATTGGGTAACTGTCCATCATGCATGCACACTCGTATAACGTCAAATCAATATATGTTTCAGAGCTTTTTGTTCGTGTACCTTAGTGTTATGGACACTAATATAATATTCTATCTTAATAAAAATACAAAAATTAGTTTTGGTTTTACAGTTCATCCCTTCTAGGACAAAGACAAAACAATTTTGATGAGTCATCCTTTGCTAGTATTGTTCTTCTAGTAAAATGCTCTGTAAAGTGAATGTCCCTTCACCCTGAGGTGGGTTTTGCTGTACAGTAACAGCTTGTTAGCAGCAAACATGGTTCGTCAGTGTTTTTTTTTTTTGTCTTCACACACACTATTCCCTTTTCCAACCACCTCTTGATTGATGAAAAATAGATAGATTTATTTTTTTTCCAAAGAGGGTGGAATTTGTGTAAGTTTGTGGTTATGTGACAGGCATTTCGGAGACTGTTTTACAAGCTTTGGGCTGTTCGGAGCTAGAATGTCTTGTTACCTTAGACTGATGGAGAATTTAGATTCCATTGATTTCGTCTTAATACGTCGTTGGAGCTTCTCCATCAGTTATAGTAAGAAATATAATTTTATCGAGTAGTGTAATATTTCTTGTCTAGGAAATAATCGTTGTTGTAGTCCACAGGCATGGGTGTAGGCAGTGAGAAATCCTCCACAGTTGAAAAAAGGCTGTCACCAAACTCATCGCTGTTCTGCACTTTTGCTTGTTTGCTAAGTTACTATTAAATTTGTTTAAATTCAGCACGGTGTGGTGTATCTCGAGTACTATTGGCGGTTGTGTAAATCTTTCACGCACTTAAATATGCCGTCATTCTGACGTCCTGTTTCAGAAGGAAATATATGAACATACAGAATCAAAACCGCTGTGAAGCCATTTCATGTGGACAATAAGCAGGTCCTACACACCTAGGACATCTTGTGATGTTTTAGAGCTTAAGCTGAAATATTCATTATCAATGTCATCAAGATGTTTGTAGTAAAATTACAAAAAATAATTGTGTCTTATGTATGGTCTGATACTATTGCCATAGTAACAGCCGCGCCCACAAAGAAGAAGGCTTGGAGCTGGCCAGCCTACCTAGAAGAGGAGAAAGCTGTGTCTGCCCCCTTAAAATTATTTAAAGAGGTAGGATGTCTAAATTATGAGTTCAAGTAAAATATGTTATAAATTTCCACATGATAAACATCCTATTCAAGACATATTGTTTAAGTGCTGGGGTGTGTGATTTGCAGCACCAGGCCTTTCCTCAGAGCAGGAATGCCTTTAAGGTTGGAATGAAGTTGGAGGGCCTGGACCCCTGCCATCCTGCTTTCTTCTGTGTGCTTACTGTGGCAGAGGTAACGCATGATCAACAGTCACTGCATGCTGTGTGTTAAAATTGGGAGCATTTGAATGCCTTTTATTTTTATACTGTTCAGTCAGTAATTGTACACCTACACACTGCAACTATATGCAACTCCCTGATGAAATAGCAGTTATTGTAGGTACAAAACATAATGGGGGGGGGGGGGGAGGAAGTAGACTCTATGAAACGTTAACCTGTACACTTTCTTATTAATTGCTGTAAATAACATCTGTTACAAGCCAGTGACTTAAAAAAACACACAAGCAAATAAACAGAATGGTTCAAAAAGAAGATTCATGTCTTGGAATGGCCAAATCAGAGTCTAGACCTTAACCCAAACGTGATGCTATGTTACAACCTGAAGAGGGGGCAGTTCACAGAGAAATATGTTGAAACATTACTGTGAGATCCTTGTTCAGACAAAAATGTTTTAGTCACATATACAGCCCATATCACAGACTATACTAGAAACATGATCATGGTTGGTCTAACTGATAAATTTACTCCCCACATCCTGCCAAAGCAAAGTTAAATTAAATGGCCCTAAATGATTATTGGGGCATGAGACAGGTTTTTTCCACTGAAGCTTGATTACTCAGTGCATTTTCTCAGAGTAACATCAGCTATTGTGTTTGCTTGCACAGAAACCATTCGCACTAGGTGAAATAGTTCACAGGAAATTCTTGAGCAGCAAAACTAATACCAAAGGATTTGTGCCGGGTAGCTGAAGGTTCTATTTTCAGAAATGCAGAAATATGCCTGAGAACATTTTAGAGGAACAAATACATTTAATGCATTATAGTATTTCCTAAGAAGCTTGAATTGCTGAATCTAATCACTGTTTAGTGAAGTGAATTGAATTGAAATGTTCATGTTTTTGTCAAAAATCACTTTTAATTTAGGTAGTTTGTGAAGTAAAGTCTCTGATTGTGTTTTCTTGCTCTCAGGTCCAGGGTTACAGAATAAGACTTCATTTCGACGGTTATCCTGAGTGCTATGACTTCTGGGTGAATGCAGACTCGTGGGATGTGAAACCACCAGGCTGGTGTGAGAAGATGGGCCTCAAACTGCTGCTGCCAAAAGGTCCTTAATAAAATAGGCAGTGACCCAAAGGGAAATTAACATAATTTCCTGGAGCCATTTCAGTGACAGGCTAATGTTAGAGATCTCTGGTCTTTTTCCTTAAAGCAAAGCTTTTTTTTAATAATGGAACTTTTTATCAGTGTTTTATGTTAAGAATTTTGTCATTAGTAGGTAAATATGATGCAAATATAAAACAGTTGTGATTAGGGGCTAGATGCTCTCTTTTAACCAATATGTAATGAGATCACGCCTTCAGAATTTTCAAAAGCATCTAATGGAGAATTAATTTTAATTTCATTGTGTATGCTTGTCCTTGTAGGTTGCAGAGATGGTGAATTTAATTGGAACACTTATGTAAAGAATTGTAGAGGCCAACTGGCACCCAAACATATCTTTAAAAGTCTTAATACTGTAAGTTGCTGTGTACCATGCACTCCTCCTCACATACCATGTACTCTTCTCCTTCAGTGTGTATAGAGTGTATACTATAACAATTCTCTAATGGCACCTTGCAGTCAGTGACCCCCTCAGGCTTTCGTGCTGGGATGAAGCTAGAGGCTGTCGACAGAAAAAACCCATCACTAATCTGTGTAGCCACAATTTCCGCTGTTGTGGATAACCGCCTCCTCATCCACTTTGATAACTGGGATGATACATACGATTACTGGTAAGAAAGTGTGTGTAAGTTTGTCTTTCTACTCACCTGTATGTGCATGTACAGACTTTTAAAACTTTGTGTATTGGTTACCAGGTGTGATGCTAGCAGCCCATATATTCATCCAGTTGGATATTGTGAGGAAGCAGAGTTAACACTGACCACACCTGCAGGTAAACAAAATATGTACACTCGCCACCCAATTTATTAGGAACACCAGTACAACTGCACATCAGCAGATGAACTGATTAGATTGTATCAAATTGATTAGATTTAGTTGTACATACAACAGTGTTTTCTGTGTTTATCAGAGTACAAGCAACCAAAGTGTTTCTCATGGGAGAAATACCTGGAAGAGACTGGAACCCAAGCAGCACCTGCTAGAGCCTTCAAACAGGTGAGCGTGACTGAGTGTGCTCACATCAGTGAATTGATGAATCTCTGATGTTAAAATTCTAATGGCGAAACATCCATGTTCTTGCTTTTCAGAGACCTCCACATGGCTTCCAAGTGGGGATGAAGTTGGAGGCAGTGGACAAACGCAACCCCATGCTCATCCGTGTTGCCACTATATCAGACACAGAGGACCACAGGGTTAAGGTATGCACCCTACACTACTTTCATACGTTACAGTTACGTCATTCCCTGAAATGTCTTTAATAGATTTAGGGAATTGTATTGTCACTTAATGTACTCGTATACTTTTACTTCCAAGTCAAGATGCCTCTGAGGCAGTGAATTAACATCTGTAACATTTCTCATTTGGTCACCAGCTATAATTAAATCAGTTTATTTAGCTAGCAAGAATTATTTCAAGTTGGCTATATATTTGGACTATGACTTAGACTTTCACACAAATTGTAATTTTTTTATGTCGTTGTATAACATTCTTTGGTGTTTATATGTGTTGTTTTATATCAGATCCATTTTGATGGTTGGAGCGATGAATACAATTACTGGGTGGATGCTGATAGCCCCGAACTGCATCCTGTAGGATGGTGTCAAAAGACTGGTCATCCTCTGCAGAACCCCAGTTGTAATACAGTCACACATCTCATAGTTCAACACATAAGCAGTATAATCATACACTTCTTCTTGCTTGCACTTGGTGTCTGAGGCTATATATATCATGCATACATTTATGTGTATTTTAGGTTAAACACTAATTGTATTTAATTGTTTTCAGGTTCTAGTGATCCCCAGGTGCCTCCAGGACAAGGTTGTCCTACTCCAGGATGCAATGGGGTTGGACACATCAAAGGACCTCGCTATGGAACACATTACACGTTAGTAACTGACATGGACACACTTTTACATATTGCACACTGAAGGTGTCGGGTTTGTTTAATTCCTGTTTACGCTTGTTGAAATTCATGGAATCACTTGGATTGGACAAAATAGAGCAGTGTGATGTATGGGCCTGTCATGATCACATTGTGCTATGAGATATTTATTACCACACAAGTCGGCAGTAGCATGGTGTTGTAATAATGCCTTCAACAAATGTAACTTGTGTCTCTCTATACTTTATTGTGGCAGTACAGTGTTAAATAGTTCTTCATGTGTTGATCTAGTAGAATTTTTCCCACAGCAAGTCTTATAATAGGCCTTAAAATTGGAAAACAATTTCATAATCATACAATACACACTTCATACACATTAAACTAATAATACATTAAAAAATTCGTGTCTCTCTCAGGGCCGTCAGCTGTCCCTACTCTGAGCTGAATCTGAATAAGGAGGGGCTGCTGCCTGACAGGCTGAGTGGAGAGAGGCCGGTGACACTGAGTGGACCTTCACGGCACAGGCGCACAGAATCGGTCACACAGACTCCCTCTACCACACCCACAGGCAGCAATCCTGAAACCAATGACAACATGGAGAACTCCTCACCAGCCAAGTAAGTGGTTGTATATTCGTATTGAAAAGAGTGCAATTTAAAACGTGCCTGGTGCTGTGTGTAAGTATGACTCATATTTTTTTTGTCTATATTTTCTTTGCAGGACTGCTGCTGCAGCCAAGTGCACAAAGCCGAATCAGGTGAAGCATGAAGGAAACGGAAAAGGTAATTCAAGAAATGCTGGTTTGATTTAAACTCACTAAACACTTTATTCATAACACCTGTACACCTGCTCATTTATGCCATTATTCCATGAGCTAACTATGTGTCAGCAGCACAATGCATGAAAGCATGCAGATGCAGGTCAAGAGCTTCATTTAATATTCACATCAAACATCAGAATGGGGGAAAATGTGATCTCTGTGACTTTGACCATGGCATGGTTGTTGGTGTCAGATGGGCTGGTTCTGCTTTTGTAGCCCACCCGCTTCGAGGTTTGAAGTATTGTGTGTTCTGATGTGCTTTTCTACTGGCCACGATTGAAAAGAGGAATTATTTGAGTTACCATAGCCTTCCTGTCAGCTTGAACCAGTCTGGCCTCCTCTGACCGCTCTCATCAGCAGTTCTGCCCACAGTACTGCTGCTCACTTTATGCTGTAAACTCTAAAGACTTTTCTGACACCATGATCAAAGTCACTAAGATTGCATCTTTTCCCCTTTCTGTTGTTTGATATGAACATTAACAGAAGCTCTTGTAACCGTGTGATTTTATGCATTGCATTGATACCACATGACTGGCAAATTGGATAATTACATGAATGTGCAGGTCTACAGGTGTTCCTAATAAGTGGTTAATGAGTGTGTGACATCTTTTAAAAATTCAGTTTGGTTAAGTGTAATTATAAGATGTGTACATCTCCTGAGAACCTAGTTGGTGTGTTTCTCTCAGTAGACTCTCTGCAGCAGTTCTTGCATGACTCTGTGTTCTGTGGCTGGGAGCCACCCAAGTTTCAACACTGTTGGGAGAAACATGGCAAACTGTTACCTGAAGCACTGGGTCTCAGTGCAAAGACAGTGGCCAAGTGGAGCACAGAAGAGGTAAAAATGCACTTTATTATTGATGATGCTCAGTATTTAATGCTTGCCCACTGATGTCTTCCTGTTATTATGCCATGGGTGGACAAATCACTAGCCCAGGGGTGCCTGCGACATTGGATTTCATGTCAGGGCTATTTTATTCGTAGTTGCCCAGTGGACAAGTAGGTTTAAGAACCAGAAAGAGGGGAAAAAAACCTTCTTACTGACTCAGGAAAAAAAAAGATTTCATTTGGTATGAAACTTTAAAGAAAATTGGCACACCTCAATGCTGTAACTATAGCAAAAATCCCACCACTTGCTGCACTACATACATTAGTGCAGTAGATTTCTGAAACAATCTTTCACTTGATGATACAAGCACCAAATTTGGTACCTATGTGCTCCAGGACCTACTCTCTCAGAAAAGTACGTTATCCACATGAAAAACAAAATGGCTCCCATTTTCCAAGATGACCACCATTCGAACTGGCTTTAAACTGTGTTTGAACTATATTTTGATTGAATAATCTTATTTTGAAGGTCTGTACATCAAAATATATGTTTTTAAGTATGAGAAGTCCAATTCTGCATAATTATTGAAAATTATAGTGATATAATGGGAATTAGACAAAGAAATTCTCTCATGGTGGTGTCTTCAATGTGATGTCTAGGTATGTGACCACCAAATGTAGAGAGATGTATTGGGACAGGAATACTTTGCATATTGCATTTTGACAGTACTAGAAGATGCAGTATGGCTTATCTGGGGTAGACCAGTGCATTAGAAATATGATTACTCTTTGCCGATATACAGGGTTATGTTAACTTCCATTCTACTTTTGTTTTAAAGAGTAATAGTGTGTATTGTTTGAATCAGGCAATGAATTTCTGTTGATGCACAGGTTGGATAAGTTCTTTATTTAGTCCTCACATTTGCAGGCACACAACTGTGTACACTTGAGGCTGAAGCGATAGCATTTGCATCGTCCTCAGCATTCAGTCTTGCAACCACATTTTGTCAACTGCTGACAACTCTGGGCAATCGGTGGAACTTGCCAGACCTCACCATCTTTGTGCCACCCCCAGTTGGCAGGGCTTTCAGTTTGCATGTTGCACACTGTTGCCTGACCCCATATGCAGGCAGCTTGGAAGGCAGACCGTTTCACATGCTGAATGAGGGATGCTCTTGTCGGTGGCATCATATGATCTTTGCTTCCGAGCAAACAAGTCCGGCCTTGCCTCATCAACCTTGTCTGTAGTGCTGTTCTTGTCATACATAGTGATGACAAACTTCTCAAGGATGTTGAGGTCTGCATCTTCCATGACTGGTGGGTATTGACTGAGCTTTTTGAGGACAGAAGTCACTTCAGGACAAACCTCCCAGGCTTGCCATGCAATTTTCTTGCCTTTGCCACGAAAAGCTGACACCACATCACAGCCAGTGAAGGCGTGAAAGAACAGCATGCCACTGGATTTCTCTGGCCCAGGATTCACAACCATATCATGAATTGGCAACCACCTGATGGGCTGACCCTGGCCAAATTCAACCCAAAGCATTTCTAAGCCTGCATCCTGGAGAGTGACAAAAACACTGACTGCAGCAACAAGAATGTCTGTGTCACATGCTTTAATCAAAACAGATTTCATCTGTTGCTCGGCTGCATGAAGAGCATGTGTGAAGATTCTGGAGTCAGCTTCTTCGTGGTTGCATGGACTTAAGCTTGTGAGACTGATGGGTTTGTTGGAAAGAGCATGTTCTCCTTTGGTCACAACTACGACATTGTCATGACACAGGGTCACTATCTTGTCAGCTAGGAACCCAAAGAGCTCAGTCTTGTTGTCACTGTCTCGCAGAAAGCTTTTCCAGTTGGGTGGTAGCTTGGTTTTGTCTGTCACTCTACGTCGATCTCCTTTGCCTCTCCTTGACCTTGTTTCAGCCTTCAGGCTTGAAGTCCAGTAGACATCAAAAACTATGTCTGTTCTCTCATACTTTGACAAGTATGTCTGTATCTTTGGAACTACATCTTGGACAGCATATTCTTCAAAGGTCTTTCATGTCTTTGGAGGCAATGAATACACGAGAGAGGACCCATCAATGATAATAGCATCACATTCTGGTTGTGTGTCTGGAGGAGATATGGTAGCTTCCAGAATGTTTGCAAGCTGAGACTTCTGACCAGTGTGGAGTTTCCCAGTGTCAGTGCTGCAGGGAATGACGGATTTTCATGCCGAAAGAACTTTGAGGACATGCCCCTTCATGTCACTGGAAGCTGCAGCTGCCTCTTGGTGAAAGAAGTTAGTTTTGTTCTTTTTGATTGTCCTATAGAACAAAGACTCATCACCCAGGCCATTGAAAAAGTCTCTGAAGGCAACTTGACCTTTCTCAAAATGAGTTCTTACAAGCTCAGCAGCACTAGGATGTGCGATAGTTTTTGTGTCCAGTGTAAGCAGGTCTCTTGGTTCTTCCTGGAAAGGGTTGCGCAGATCCTTCAGCATGCCAAACAACTTCTGGACCTGGTCAGTGAAGGACTTCTGAGACTGGCTGGTCTGCTCATGATGTCTTATATCTTCATTTGATACTTTGGCCTGAGATGCCAACTCATACTGGTAGACTAACTGGCTAACTTCTAGTCCAGACACCATCCACCGTCTCAGTGCAGATGGCACCCCCATCACCTTTGACAACTGCATTAGCCTGCTCATGAGCTTGGTCAATGAGTAAACCTGAGAACTCCCTGCGAGTCTTGTGGACTATAAATTTTCCCAGTTGAAATTCATTGAACACCTGAGGGTTGGTTTGTTCTAAAGAGACCATGTACCTCAGGTGAATGGGAAGCCAACGAGCGTAGTTGACATTGTTGGTTGCAAAGAAGAAGGGGATGAGATTAGACAGTGTTTGACAATACAAGTTAAAGTTAGCCTCTCTGAAAGATCTGACCAACGAGAAAACCACTAATTCCATTGACAACACAAGCTCCCAGAACTGAAACTGAGGACTCTCCTTCCTGTGTGTCTCAAACCCGTCATCAAAATTCAGGGCTCCTTCATTCTCTTCTGCACAATGATTCTTGTATGCTTCCTTTTGGAGCATGTACAGGCAGCACGCTGTAACTTGGTGCATGTGGCATGTTCTTCTAGTTGAGATATATACAGGGGCTTGTTCGATAGCATTTGGGACACTAAACTATACTATAAACTACAGTGAGTATACCAATACAACAGTTAGTAAACTACAACTACAGTTAGTACACTACAAGCCAACACTGAACCCCATGCTGAGTCTCGCAGCAGTGATGTCACCAGTGTGCCCTGGTTGTGCTTTGACATCACTCTTATATGAAATAATACAAACTGATAGAGCTTGACCACAGTATTTCAATGAATGATCTTAGATGCTGCCCTGCAACTCAATGCAATATCTGTGATCAGACAACTTTACCGAAAACGCTAATTTAGAGTCATGTAATAGCCGCCATCTTGAAAACTGGTGGCCATATTGGATTTTAATTGACACCATTGAGTTCTGCCAGTCAGAATACATTCATTTTAATGTTTAAATCATTAACATGTTTTTATTCATTGAAGTTCTACACTGAAAACTGTTTTTTTGCATTTGACAAGATGGCCATCTTGAAAACTGGTGGCCATATTGGATTTTCAGGTGGATAACGTACTTTTCTTAAAAAGTAAATCCTGGACATCATATGTGCCAAATTTGGTGCTTGTATCACCAAGTGAAAGATTCTTATGGAATGTTGACTTAATCTGCTGCACTACATTGGCTGAGGCATGGTCTCGCTGATGGTAGGATATTTTTTTTACTAGGTGGATTAATTAACGTGCATGGATGACATGTTTTCAGAATCAGGAACATGCATGTACACTATATGGCCAAAAGTTTGTGGACACCTGACCATCACACCCATATGTGGTTCTTCCCTAAACTATTACCACAAAGTTGGAAGCACACAATTGAATAGGATGTCTTTGTATGCTGTAGCATTACAGTTTACCTTCGCTGGAACTAAGTTAGCCTAATGTGTTCCAGCATGACAATACCTCTGTGCACAAAGTGAGGTCCATGAAGACATGGTTTGCCAAGGTCGGAATGGAAGAACTTGAGTGGCCTCAACAGAGCCCTGACTTCAACCCCACTGAACACCTTTTGGATGAATTGGAATGGCGACTTCACCCCAGGACAAATCTAGTGGAAGGGCTTCCCAGAAGAGTGGAAGTTATTATAACAGCAAAGGGGGACTAAATCTGGAATGGTCAGGTGTCCACAAACTCTTGGCCATATAATGTATGTGAAAACACTGTTGAAACAAAGTTTAAAAAAAAAAAAAAAAAGTTTGACAGAAAACTGTCATTTAAATCTCTTCCTACACGTAGTCACCTTGTGGTTAGAATCGAATATCTTGCATGTGATGCAAGGACAGAACACCAAATCTCATAGCGTAATGCTTGGCAGGTTATGCTGACTTTTTTTTAGTTTGTATTGACGCACTTCACTAGCTAACTTGCTTGCCATATGTTATTTGTTACCACATATTAGCGTAATCAGTTTTGTTTCCAAATTATACTTATCTAATCAGTTTATGGGTTTTCCACCCTAATGTGCATTGCTGAATGTCAGTCATTGTTGCTGGTGATATTTTATGTGCAAAATTTTGTCAGGTTGCGAGTTTTGTGAGAAGGCTACCAGGCTGCAGGGAACATGCTGCCATTTTCAGGAACGAGGTAAAATAAAATTACTTTTTTTTCCCAGTGATTTTATTCTCGGATCTATTATATGATGTTTCTTGTGATGTTGATATTGATCCATTTTGATGTTTGTTGTTCTTATAGCAAATTGATGGTGAAGCCTTCCTCCTTCTCACCCAGGCTGACATTGTAAAGATCCTAAGTATCAAGCTTGGCCCTGCTCTGAAAATCTATAACTGCATTCTCATGCTGAGGAGTGTGGATGAGGAATAGCCTCCACACCCTGAATACCTGCCTTAGTGCTTCTGTACTCGTCAGTAATCACAAGGCAATAATTTTTTTCCTCATCTTTTTTATGTCCCAACTATGTGACTCATCCTTGCGATGGTGATGAGTCCACATTGTATGTAGTTACTGAGATTGCTCTGTGATGAACAAGTACTTCAGAAAATTGAAGAGACTGGAATTTTATCTGCTTAGAAGCAGTTTTCTGTGATTGTCCTGTTATAGAACTGGGCATCAGAATGTACAAGTTGGGTATGTATATATATTAAGGTCTTTGGAGGACTATGCTGCTAAACAGGCAGAAAATTTATTGTCTTCTCCTGTATTTTTCTTGTATCATCTGTGTTTAGTCCTAACTGAAATCTGCTACTTTATTCAAAAGTTATTTGATCATTTGATTCTTATTAACTTATTGCTAATTTGATTTTTATTAAGTTTTTGAACTCAAAAGTGCATGGTTTTGAGGCACTGCAATGTCAATGCATTATTATTATTTATGATTTCTATGGTTACTAATTGTATAAATAATTGGTTTCAGAAATGTGAACAAATTACACATTGCTGGACCTTTTACTTGAAATGTACAAAGTAATTTTTAAATTGATGCAAAAAACAGACTTTTGTATATGAACCCACATCACATCCACGATGGTCAGGCTAGGTGTATATAAGACCACTAGGATGAGGGATATGCTTGTGGGTGTGTGGGTGTGTCTGTATACTCCAGAGAGAAAGAGACTGTGTACATTTTACTTTGCATCAGGGAATCTCTTAGTTCAGTCAGATCTTAAAATGAATGTCTAATTTGCTATGTATTAGTGTTGAAATTGTGGTTTGTGAAATACATTTAAAATTTTTTTAAATTGATGTACAGTGATACTGATGTGGGTGTATTTTGATCTTTGAGGGTGTGGGTGTGTGTGTGTGTGTGAGAGAGAGAGAGAGAGAGAGAGAGAGAAACTTAAAGGCAGATTCCATTGAAAATAAGATGAAATGTAAGCTGTAATGCTCAAGAGTCTTAACTGATGAAATAAAAAAAGCTCTGAGTTACAGGTTAACACAAGGAAGTCTGTCACCTTCTTCATTTAGTTGTGTTGCAAAATGGATTGAGAAGGATTGTCCTGATTTTTTTTAATTAATTAATTAATTAGTTTAATTTTTTACATTTGCATAAAAATAGGTCAATGTTTTGTTTAAGTATCTATTTAACTTGCAAATAATTTTTACACAAAGCATATATTTTGGTATTTTTTCTTTTATGTCCATTATTCAAGTAGATGTACCAGATACCAAAGAGCAAGAAAAGGAATATAAAGGCAACACTTTATCTCCATATAAATATTCATCTTATGAAAACTATATGCCAAAATGTATATAATCCGTTTTATTAATATAGCACTTTTAACAATGGACATTTTTGATCACAAAGTAACTTTACGATCACTAGTTATGTACCAGGAATATTCTGAATGTTCAGCTTCATGGAATGCTGCACGGAAAATGGACCGATTCACAAAATTGGGTATTGCCCAACTCTTTTTGCCGACATGATCACTACCAAATAAGCAGTGCATTAACTTGAAAGACACATAAGCTATGTTTCCAACCATGTATTTTTATGCAAATTTTGGAATATCACATAAAAGATGCTGGATCAAAACAGCAGATGCGAATAAAATCTCCAAAATGTGCATAAGAAACTTACACGCTCAATTGAGGTGGATGATTTCTTTATTCGATAAGAACACATGAGCATAAACTATGATACCCATTTACCAAATAAATTCCTCTATGTGCACCAAAAAAAGTTATGTGACTTTGTCGCAACAAATCATGTGATTGTATAATTGGCTCAGACAAGTAAAAATGGCAGAGCGCGAGATGCACCATTTGGAAACAATGCTTTTTGCAATTTGCAGGTGTTTTATCCGATATAGCAATTTTTCCAAAGTTAAATTTGCAACTTGGATGGAAATTTCTTATGGAAACATGGCTGATGGAGGAACCTCGCTTCTTTCAAAAAGGTTTATGAGACCCCAAAGAGATCACCTCAGTGGTGTTATGGAGTATTGAGATTACAGCCACATACACCTTTAGCATATATGGGTATTTGCTGCAGTCCCTGGAGAAAGTATTTTGGAAATCAGGCAGTGAACTGGATCCAGCCTATGCAGTGCACACCATTCACAAAACTGCTTCCACCAAACCCACAGGCACAGGTGACCTGGCTGAGAATGCCACATATATCCACTGATGGTGACTATCTCACTTTGATGGGGCACCACCAAAGAGTGTATCCCTATCATTAGAAAAGCTTTGCCTCTCTAGCAAGCTAGAGCCTGGGCATCTCTTGGTGAGACAAGGACATGTTGCTGTTCATGGTGTTTGGGCTCCAGCTGTAGACTGATAACCCATTTCTGAAAAGCTTGTAACTTCAGCTAGTACACTATATGGGCAAAAGTATGTAGACACCTGATCATAATAATAGACACCCATATGTGGGCCATCCCCAAACTTTTGCCACAAAGATGGAAGCACACTATTGTGTAGTGGCTTTGTATGCTGTAGCATTAAGATTTCCCTTCACTGGAACTCTCGAACTAAGGACCCCAAACCTGTTACAACATGACAATGCCCTTGTGCACAAAGTGAGGTGCAAAAAGATGATTTGTCAAGGTTGGTGTGGACGAACTGTAGACCTGGCATGCACAAAGCCCTAACTTCAACCCTACTGAACACATTTGGGATGGATTGGAACACCAAATACATACATATGTACCAAATTCTCCCTTAATGTCAGTGCCCATCCTCCTTAATGCTCTTGTGGCTAAATGACCACAAATCCTCAGAGCAACAATCTTACAATCTAATGTCATGGGCCATGAGGGAAGACAATGCTTCTTGCCTATATATCTCAAAAACACCCATGGTGCTAGAGAGAGACCAAGGATAGGACTTACACAAAAAGGGAGGACCAGTTTAACCGTCTTAAATGTAAGACAAGAACTGCTGTCCTTCTGAACAATAAAATAAGTTGAGTAGAACCTCTTGTTTTGAATTGTGAAGTCTACCTTTTCAATTGCATCTTTGTCCAAAGAGTGATGCTGATATATAGGGCAGATTATGTAGGGTTCATTTGCTCTCATGTGGCAGAGAGTATTGTGCTAACTACACCTGATATCGTGCATAAAACGTATGTACCATTTAAGGAAAAAATAAGGTAATTTTGAATTTTACAGCAGCAACTTTCTCAAAAAAATTGGGATAAGGCCATGTTTACCACTGTGTAGCATCCCTTCTTCTTTTAAAAACAGTCCGTATACGTCTGGGAACTGAGGAGACCAGTTGCTGGAGTTTTGGGAGAGAAACGTTGTTCTATTCATGAATGATGCAGGATTCTAGCTGTTCAACAGTCCTGGGTCTTCTTTGTCGTATTTTTCATTTCATGATGTGCCAAATGTTTTCAATCAGTGAAAGGTCTGGACTGCAGACAGGCCAGTTCAGCACCCGGACTCTTCTACTACGAAGCCATGCTGTTGTAACTGATGCAGTATGTAGCTTAGCACTGTCTTGCTGAAATATGCCAGGCCTTCCCTGAAAAAGACGTCGTCTGGATGGAAGCATATGTTGCTCTAAAACCTGTACGTATACCTACGTACATATACCTTTGAGCATTGATGGTGCTCTACTCTTTAGTCCAGAGGACGCGGCGTCCATGGTTTCCAAAAAGAATTTAAATTTTTGATTCGTCTGACAACAGAACCGTTTTCCACTTTGCCTTTCGAGAACCGAGTCCTTGTTGGCTCATTCACTATTTACTTACAGTATAACAATGGCATCAGCCAAAAAAAGAAAGACTTCCCCTGTTTGGGAACATTTTCAGCATACAACTTCCAATGGTTGGTACGGTATTTTCAAAGAAAAAAATATTTACATATCACAATTTTCGCCATGTCTTAGCTATCATTAATTCATTTTATTACTATATTTAATATCTTAATTTCATATTCAGAAGGTGATATGCTTGGTGTGTGACAAGGAGCTTGTGTATGGAAACAACACTTTATCCACAACACTTCATCCAAGGCATTTCAGAGCTTTTCATGAGAATGCACAGTCCGAGAACAATCCTGCATGTATTGTTTCTTCCCTAACAAGTTCTTTCAGGATTTTGGATGCATTATCATGATTTCAAACTTCTTTGTCACCTTTCTGTCATTCCCACAGTTACACAAGCACTATCACTGCCAAGTCTCATAAGCACATTTAATAACCAGATGATCCCATCACCCAGTGTCCTTATTCACATTTTAGTCCCACACTATATATGAATGGATCGTTTTGTCCATGTCAAAATGAATGATTTTCATTCAAACTTATTCAATTACATTTTTAAATATCCAGTCATACAAATAATATGAAGAATACAAATAATTTAAGGGAAAACACTTGCTGTAAGCAAATCTGTTAGTCATATATGTGTACATTTTTCTTCTACTACATCATATTGAATTATATTTGAATAATAAATATATTTATTATTGCCATACTTTAATGGGTAAATGAATTTATCAGAGGGAGAAATGTAAATGTAATGCAATGTAAATGCAACACACACACATGTGTTAGGCTTTTATTTGTGCACATAACATTAAAACTATCTGTGGAGTGTGTGGTGGTTGCTTCATCCAACGGAGCTTCTTCCACAGGCTTTTGGCTGCTTTATTTTTTACTAACCACCAGATGGCACTGTTTTTGACACTCTCGAAGCTTTGAATCTTTTCCCGGAACAGTCAGGGGAAAGCCTCAGTGCTTTATGGGGCTTCATTTCCCCATCCCTAGTGAACTGTGTTCACAGACAATGAGTTCTGGAGGTGTTTCTGAGCCCATGCAATGATTTCCATTACAGAATCATGCCTGTTTTTAATGCAGTGCCATCTGAGGTCCCGAAGATCACGGGCATGCAATATTGATTTTTGCCCTTGTCCTTTGCGCACAGAGATTTCTCCAGATTCTCGGAATCTTTTGATGATTATGTACTGTAGATGATGAGATATTCAAGTCCTCACAATTTTACGTTGAGGAACATTATTCTGAAATTGTTCCACAATTTGTAGATGCAGTTTTTTGCAGATTGGTGTACCTCTGCCCATCTTTACTTCTGAGAGACTGTGCCTCTCTAAGATACTCTTTTTATACCCAACCATGTTACTGACCTGTTGCCAATTAACCTAATGAGTTGCAAAATGTTCCTCCAGCTGTTTCTTTTTACTAACACTTACTTTTCCAGCCTTTTGTTGCCCCTGTCCCAGCTTTTTTGAGACGTGTTGCTGCCATCAAATTCAAAATTACCTTATTTTTTTCTTTAAATGGTACATTTCCTCAGTTTAAACATTTGATATGTTTTCTATGTTCTATTGTGAATAATATATGAGTTTATGAGATTTGCAAATCAGTGCATTCTGTTTTTATTTACATTTTACACAGCGTCCCAACTTTTTTAGAATTGGGGTTGTAGAATACTCAGAGGAGACAAAAAAGGGGGGAAATATCTCGTGGGGAGATTGAGAGTAAAGTGCTGCTTGGAGGGAAAAAAAGGCTACACAGTGTGTTGGGTAATGTCTATTAAGGCAAGCAATGCTGATGAGTGAAAGCCCACATGAAGCTAACAAGTGCCATGGAGTTCTGTAGAATTCTACAAAAAGACTAGTGCACTAGTCATTTATAAAAGAAACACTCACTGAAGCAGAAGAGATTAGATTAGAGGAGGCTATCCCCAGTTTTGGAAGACAGGAACCTGTAACTCCAACTATAGGCACAAGCTGCCAAGCAGATAACTCCATGAGTAACTGCAAAGAGTTCTCAATTCCTAATTACCAGAACAACAAACAAAAAAGAGCTTACTCTGACTTCTGAATGAGAGGTCAGCCTTAACAGAAACTTACCAGCAGTCTTTGGGTGGTGAACAAGAAGTGTATCATAGCTGAAATTCAAAGGTATATTAAGGAATAGATGCAAAGGTGTGTAAAGGTGCAAAGTGACCTTTACTTAGCTTGCTTCATGTAACGCTAAAGTGATTCTTTTAAAAATAGGATTGATAACCATGTGATTGGTAAAATCCCACACTACGCCCATAATTAACCCAGCCTGAATCAGCATTTTTACTGAGAAAGTCTTTTTAAATGGGAAAATGGGAATTTTTACACTAATCTATACACCAATTTTATATATTTGGAGCAGCCATCCAAAAAGCTAACCCTAACTCTAGACTATGTCTCATTTTTTGAGTTCAGGGGCAATTTAGTAAACAGTGACCACGAATACTTGGTGGGTAAAATAACCCTGAATCCCAAGTAAGTCTAAGAATAAACCAGCAGCCCACCGTGGGAGCAGACAGGCCTGCGCTAATCTTCCCATGACCCCTTAACCATACAGTCTCTCTCTCTCTCTCTCTCTCTCTCTCTCTCTCTCTGTTCCTCCTCTTTCTTTTTCACTACACCCCTCCCAATCCTGTCTGTGCGTCACTGGATAATTAAACTGTCAGACACAAACTCTGAGCTCTCATACTAGGAATCGGGAGGACACAATATAGAGGGTCAAGGATCCGCACAGATTCACTAAATGGAAAACGGATCTGTATCTCGGGTTCATTTGGACACCAAAGACCGAAAGTAAAGCGACATCAGGACGCGGAACCTCGAAGGCTCAGCAGGAGGTAAAATCACTAAATAAGGTGGGGGGAGAAATTAGCGTTCAAAACTACTGCATGTGTGCGTTCTCGTGTGGGTGTATGTGTGTATGTGTGTGTGTGTGTGGAGAGAGTGAGAGAGAGACGCAGGACTAGACATATATTAATAAACGTGTATACATACGTCACAGGCTATTGCAAAACTGCAAACAACAAACAAGCGCATATACAAACACTTATTCATTCCATCTTCAGTAAGTGCTTTATCCTGGTCAGGGTCGCGGTGGATCACGAGCCTATCCCGGTAACACTGGGCGCGAGACGTGAATATATCCTGGATGGGACGCCAGTCCATGACAGGACACCGTGCACACACACATTCATACACTCCTTCACACCTAGATGCAATTTATGAATTGTTGATTCTATTTAAATTCGGCATATCAACATTTATTTTCATTATAGACCAGTGGTTCTCAAATAGGGGCTTGTGATTTTTATTGTTTGGCACAATGATGGAAATCACAGCCCACCATGATCAGAATTATTATTATTATTATTATTATTATTATTATTATTATTATTATTATTGTTGTTGTTGTTGTTGTTGTTGTGGAATTCGTATAGATATTCACCTGTTTGAATGGTCACTTGATTTTAACTCCTAAGCAAGCAGTTTTAATGTCAAATTTGACCTAATGTGTTCTGTCTCTGGAAAGTTTGGGACTTTATGGCTCCAATAAATAGCCAAAATGTTATTTAAATAATTTAAATCATGCACCTAATATTTGTATAGTTAGTGTGTTTGTTTGGAATTTATTTTACAATTAAAAGGGCTCCCTGAGAACTCCTGCTGTGTGTTAGGCAAGTGTGATTCTGAGGTTAGTAGGGTGATTATCCAGTCGAAGTCATAAATTGGTCAAGTATCGATCCAATATCATTCACAGTCTGTAAAACTGACAGAAACTAACTGAATGTTGCCTCAGTATGCCTATATTATGTATTGTGTGGGGATAAACCTAATTTAGAGATTTCTCCCCAAAAGCAGGAGAAACTCAGAAGGGATATGTATTTTTACATTTATATTTAACAAACAAATACACCCTCTCATAGGCTACTATGTTTAGCTAATATCTTGGAATGCCCAGTTCAGTGATTCAAACCTGAATAGAAAAGTCAGATAATTAGAGCGTATGGGTCAGTGCTGCCAGGATTGTGAGTGACAAAGGCAAGGCCAATCAAAACTAGCCTAAAATCCACCCATTACCAAAACTCAAAGTATACTATATGGCCAAATGTTTGTGGATACTTATGTGCTTGTTGAACATCCTATTCCAGATTTAGTTCCCCTTCACTGTTATAATAACCTCCACTCTTCTGGGAAGGCTTTCCACTAGATTTTGGAGCATGGTTGTTGGGGATTTGCTCATTCATCCACAAGAGCATTAGTGAGGTCAGGAACTGAAGTTCCAGTTCATCCCAAAGGTGTTCAGTGGGGTTGAGGTCAGGGCTCTGTGCAGGACACTTGAGTTCTTTCACACCAACCTTGGCAAAGCATGTTTTCTTGGACCTCACTTTGTTCATGGGGCATTGTCATGCTGGAACTGGTTTGGGCCCCTAAAAAAAGGTTCCAGTAAAGGGAAATCTTAATGCTACAGCATACAAAGACATCCTATATGCCTGGACATTTTGCCAAGTTAGGTCCTTTGTCGTCAAATGTACAAGATCATGTACATTTGACGACAGTCCTGGAGTAATTTTAGACTCATCATTACTTTTCCATCTGAGATCTGTCACTAAAGATAAAACATTTTCTTTTTAGTAAAGTCCTGGAAATCATGATTCCCTCGCTAATTTCATCACTGTTAGACTATTGTAACTCATTGTACATTGGTCTCCCTCAAACTGCGTTATCCTGCCTACAGCTGGCTCAGCTAGGCTTTTAACAGGGTCAAGAAAGAGGGATCACATTTCCCTTGTATTAGCGTCTCTATATTGGCTTCCCATGAAATTCAGGGTTGATTTTAAAATTCTGCTTTATGTTTATAAGACACTTTCTGGTCTCGTGCCCCAATATATCAGTGATCTTCTTCTTTCTTTTCTCCCCGACCAGAGCACTCAGGTCTTCTGATCAACTACTTTTGAGAGTTACTCACTGTCGCTATAGAACTAGAGGCGATCATGCCTTTTCTGTGGTAGGTCCTAAACTCTGGAACAGTCTTCCTTTCTATGTGAGGTCAGCTTCTTCAAAAGCCACGTTTAAATCTTCTTTGTAAACATGTTTTTATTCTTTAGCTTTTACATAGGTCCTTTAATAGCTTGAAACAGGTAAATATTTGCTGCTGTACTTAAAGGTATCTATTAATCAATCAATCAATTAATTAATAATGTTGTTAGAATTTTCTATATGTCTGCATATAGATATATAAATATGACCAAAAACATCATCAAAGTCCTAAAAGTAGATAAAGGAGCCCAATTAAACAAATGAGATACAAATATTATACTTTTATTTATTTATTGAGGAAATTGATCCAATATTACATAACTGAGCAGTGTTGCGTTCAGTATCTGGTCTGACCCTGTTCTGCAGCAATAACTGCAACTAAACATTTCTGGTAACTGTTGATCAGTCCTGCACATCGGCTTGGAGGAATTTGAACCCATTACTCAGTGCAGAACAGCTTCAACTCCAGGATGTTGGAAGGTTCCATTCTTTGGTAGAACGACTTGTGTGCTTAGGGTTGTTGTCTTGCTGCATGACCCACTTTCTCTTGAGATTCAGTTTATGGACAGTTGTTCTGACATTTTTCTTTAGAATTCGCTGGTATAATTCAGAATTCATTGTTCCATCAATTGAAATCCAGCAAGTCGTCCTTTCCAAGATGCAGCAAAACAGGCCCAAACCATGATACTACCACCACCATGTTTCACAGATGGGAGAGCAGTGGTTTTCTCCTTGCAACCCTGCCATGCACACCATTGTTGTTCAGTGTTCTATTTATGGTAGACTTATGAACATTAACATTAGCCAATGTGAGAGAGGCCTTTAGTTGCTTAAAAGTTACCCTGGCTCCTTTGTGACCTCACCGACCATTACACATCTTGCTCTTGGAGTGATCTTTGCTGGTTGACCACTCCTTGAGAGGGTAACAATGGTCTTAAAGGAGTTATTTCATGATTTTTAATATTTTCCTTTTGTTTGGGTGTGTCTTGTATCTGTTTGCGCACGTATAAGCTCTGCAAAGTCCCAAAGCTCATAGTCTCTGCCAAAAGGATTTATTTTAACAGAGAGCACTGCTCCAGACCTGCCCGAAACGTACCGTTCGAAGTCCAGATTTGCTTAAGTAATTCCTCTACGTCACGGAGTGCACTATCAGCATAATCCCACCCAAAGGCAGCCACAAAGCAAGAAGGCGAGGCTTCAGTGAATTGTTTGTCACGGAACCTCTGTGTTTAGCCTTCCGAAAACGGACAAAATTAAGAATCAGTAGTTACTGTTTATTTATAACACTGTTCCTGTTCAAACGGATAGGGTAAAACCAATGCCATGTTGCTTAGTAGCTTAGAATTGCTTTAGAAGCCTTGGAGGTTGGAGCTAACCCAAGGGGCGTTACATTTCCGACTCACATTTGAGGCTTTTGGCCAATCACAATACAACAGGTCAGCTGGCCAATCAGAGCACTCTGGGCTTTTCGGAAGGGGCTTTGGAGAAATCGCAGCATTTCAGGCAGCCTGGGAATAGAGGTACTGCAATAATGTATATTATTTGACAAATAATGCATTTTTTGAACATTAAAGCATGGTAACCTATTTTATTACACCCAATAAACAAAAATAATTAACGTTTAAAAACTTTTAAAAATCATAATGATGATTGTGCACAGTCTGTCTGACTGTGGATTGGAGTCCAAACTCTTTAGAGATGGTTTTGTAACCTTTTCCAGCCTCATGAGCAACAGCAACTCTTTTGTGCTCTCAAGTGCTCTTAGTTATTATGGTTGTTTGATTCATAATGCTAATAATACAAAATACAAGAAGCCTGTCACAGGATCATTTTTAGTCATGGACCTGCAGTGGGTCATCTGCACATGATAATTATTTGACCTCTTTTTTATCAGCAGAATGTCAGAGATGGATGGACCCACGGTGACAGGTGTGAGTGTTTTAGAATCAGATAATTCACTACATCAGAAGGATAAAGGGCCTGTGATTGGTGGTTTGCGTCTTCGATCTGCTCCTGGAGCTTGTGTGCTCTTCGCTGGTGTGTTGCTGCTTGTAGGCATTGGAGTGGCTATCGGTGGATACTGGCCCCATCGCAATCGGAGACCAGTGCCACATCATGCAACATCTGGCCGCACGCCCTCAGAAAAACTGAAATTGGTCGGCCCTATTATTATGGGAGTGGGGCTTTTCATCTTCATTTGTGCAAACACACTTCTCTATGAGAACCGGGACCACAGACTGAAGCAAGCCAGACAAAAAAATGATACACTAGAGGGACGGCGAAATTCAAAAAGCTGCTCACAACCTGAAACAAACACCAACACACACACTCTGGCCTTGTCTGAACTCAACGTTCACTGCCTGCAAGGAGGGATTTCTGATCTGGCCCTTAAGTGCTCTTCCCCTTCCTCTGCCTCTTTAAACTCAAATCAGATGAACTTTGACCTTGTAGATAGCAGGGATGCTGTTATGTTGATTTCTCCAGTCATCAAGCTGAACAACTGCCTTATAAGGGGCCAAGATGCTCCACCCCTTCTACAGCACTTACCACCCCATGGCGAGAGGGGCCAGTGTAAAAGGGCGGGGCCAATAATAACAGATCATTCAAGTTTATTTCTAACGAGAGACTGTGGGGCGGAAATTAATACAGGTCAGTGTGGACCATTAAACTATACACAGACTGGGATAAGTAGCCACAATGTCATTCTATGATTCCTGTTGCTATCATATTTAAACTAGAAAAAAAGGTACCTAAAGTAGCCTGGGCTTCTTTGGTTTGTGCCTCTGGGGAAACCATTAAAGGTTTGTAGTAGCCTACAACAAAGTGTTTCTCAATCAGCTAAGAACGGTAATATCTTAAATATCCAAAGCCCCCCTGAAGACCCCTTTTTAAATAAGTGCAGAAAGGAAATCAGTAAAGATTCCAGGTAGAATCCATTTAGAAGCTAAGAACTGTTAACTATCCAAATAATCCTTTAAAACAATTAAATGGCTCTTTTATCTGTGTGTACATTGTTTAAAATATTAGATCTAGTACCTTAAGTGGTTCTTTGTTTGTCCCTCTGGGAGAACCCTTAAATATTCTGTGTAGAAGCGTAGAGCAAAAATATGTCCTCAAACCCTGAACTATCCAAAGAACACTTGAGGAACTGGATTTTTTAAAGATCGTATAACACAGAAATATATTACTCTTAGAAAAATAAGTTAAATCTAGAACTCTTAGGGGTTCTCTGGTTGTGTGGGGGAACTTTTAAAAGTTCTATGTAACCCTACAAATGAAGTAGAACTGCTTTAGGAAGGAAACATTCAAATAAGCAATTTTTAGCCATGTCTACCAAGAGTTTATGGTTTAACATTATGCACATTAATGTTAATGGTAAATGTAATGTTAATGTTTATTAATGTTAATGTCACATTAATGTTTATTCCACATTTATTTTTGTGCTATCACAGTACCAGGCAACATTAAGGCTGACATTTTTCCAGATTATTGGTAGAATTTGACCCTTGGAACTATGAGATATAAATAAAACCTGTTCAGTGTCACTACTGTATATTTGTTCATGTCACAGATTTTTTCCCAAAAACTCTCAGATTTTCTAACATGGCCTTTCTCAGAAGTGGTTTCCTTCAGGCCACTCTCCCATGTAACCCCTTCAGTGTTGTTGCTGGACTCTTGGAAACTTCTCTGACAGTTGCCCTTCTTGCCTAAGCACTCAGTTTGGCCTGATCTTGGTAGTGGTTCTGCCATATTTTTTTTCTACTTTGTTATAATGGATTTCACAGTGCTCCTATGAAGGTTCAAAACTTTGCAGATGTTTATAATATATTATAATTTGCAAGTGTAACAACCTTTTCCCATCCAAGCTTAGACAAGGGTGAAAAATGCATTATCTACTGTTGAGACTGGACAGGCCACGAAAATATTTATTATATATATCATGCACCAACACAGTTCATTTTGTGCAAAAATTAATGTAACCACATAATAATAATTTGGGGTGATGGAACTATAACGTGTGTGTGATGTAGGTTATTTTACCATGCTTTTAATTTACTATTTTGAGTTGTCTGATTAATAAAATGATGTGCTCCCATGATAAAATGTGCCCTTGGTTTAAAGGATAAATTGACCAAGCACGCATCAGCTTTAATTACTTTAAGTTTTGTAAAAATCAATTTAAGTTCAAAGTCTCCTTACAAAAAAGTCACAGACTTGATATGTGAATAATCTCATGATTCATGTGATATTTAAATGTGGTTTTAGCCACTCCACATGTAGTGTATGATATTTTATTTTCACGTGAATTTTTTTTTTTTTAACACAGTAATCATTTATTTGTGTTCATTTTTCATTCATTCATTTTCACTTTTGATGTTTACACAGGATTCATTAATTTTTGTTTACATAATTAATTTATTTTCATGTTAATTTTCAAATGTAGGGCATGTGGTTTAATTTTTCAGATGTGACTTTCTCATATGAATAATCCATTTCATGCTCACAAGATGTCACATGTCTACTTGAGTTCACATGGGCACTTTCAAGGCATAACATAGTGAAATGTTTTTCAAGTGATCACATATTATTCACATAATCACATGTAAACTGTTACTTGAAACTGTTACTTTTACAATATACAGTACTGTGCAAAAGTTTTAGGCAGGTGTGATAAAATGCTGTAAAGTAAGAATGCTTTCAAAAACAGACATGTTAATAGTTTATATTTATCAATTAACAAAATGCAAAGTGAGTGAACAGAAGAAAAATCTACATCAAATCTATATTTGGTATGACTTCCCTTTCCACTTGCACAAAGTCAGGGATTTTGTAGGCATGTAGTATGTGTATGATTAAACAATTATACCAAACAGGTGCTAATGATCATCAATTCAATATGTAGATTGAAACACAATCATTAACTGAAACAGAAACAGTGTAGGCTATATGATCGTATCGTAGGCTATATGATTAACCTACATTACATCAAGCATACAGTCCAGTAACTTGTTCTGAATGGTTTTAGAGGTACCCTTAAAAACAGTGGTGTGCTCAAAAGATGTTCCTGAATGATAGTGTCAAGGGAAGCAACAAGATCCACAAGACCTCTAAAAACACCGGGATTGTCGGAGGTTTCCATCTTATCATGCCCTCTAAGAGCTAACTCAAATGCCCCGCAAAAATGTATGCAGTCAATTAACTTTGAGAGAATGTGCCTATTTTTATCCACTTCCTTACTGTGGTTTCGCACACCAACACTGTAGCTCTCCTCCAACTGTACTGCTATATTAGCTTGTCCAAGCATGGCTAGTTTCATTGCACAGCTAAGACGAGCTTTGCTATATTCGTGGTTTTTTAGCCTTTTCAGAGAAGTGCTTTAAATCACACACACCTATGTTACTCCACACATCCTCCTGTCACCCTGTTAAAGAACGGAAAAGCAAGCATGGGAAACTTTATTCTGTTTAGCACAACCAGACAGCCAAGACTTTTTTGTCATACCATGACCTGGAAATGTCCTACTGAACGACCTACCATTGTCCTTTGTTTGTTGTACAATTTTTTTATCTGGCTTGTCGGGGCCAACTCCACACTATTACATGCGGGATGATCTGTGCCACTCGCCATCTTCACAGTCTGACGCGTTTGCTTAACTGACATATATACGCTTTGCTGACACGGAATGATATAGTATTGTCCAGAACTACGTTCACGTAATGTAAAAACAAGCAGGGCAGTCTCATATCTGCCCATATGGCTCTCAATTAGAGTGCGCTGCATTTCCATTTTTCACCACAGATTTACACTGGAAAAAATGTGGGGCACTATTGAGCTCGGCAGGGCTCAGAGACCCGCTGCCCCGCTGCCCCGCTTATTGCAATCATCAATAGAGCCAAGCTGTCAACCGAAGCCATGCGCTTAATTTCAACATATCCATCACACTTTATGACTTAAAATAGCCTTTGAAATGATGCTGAACACATTTACGAGTTAACAATTTAGGACTGATTAAGGTTATATAGAGTTCTATGTTTTCAAGTGGCTGAATATTTTGGTGGGGCTCTGCCACATCTGCCCATACTGACGAGTCACGGCTGCTCCTCAATGCTGAGAACTACAGGCAGATACTTATCCATCATGCAATACCATAAGGGAGGCATCTGATTGGCCACAAATTTATTCTGCAGCATGACAATGACCCCAAACATACAGCGAAAGTCATTAAGAAATCTTCAGCGTAAAGAAGAACAAGGAGTCCTGGAAGTGATGGTATGGCCCCCACAGAGCCCTGATCTCAACATCATTGCGTCTGTCTGGGATTACATGAAGAGAGAGACACAACTGAGGCTGCCTCCACAGATGAGCTGTGGTTAGTTATCCAAGATGTTTGGGCCAACATATCTGCCGGGTTCCTTCAAAAACTGTGTGCAAGTGTACCTAGAAGAATTGATGAACTGATGCTGTTTTGAAGGCAAAGGGTGGTCACACCAAATATTGATTAATTGATAAATATAAACTATTAACATGTCTATTTTTGAAAGCATTCTTACTTTACAACATTTTCCACACCTGCCTAAAACTTGCACAGTACTGTATTTAATTCATATAATAGTTAATCATTGCTGACAAAAACGTTGTTCATGTTTATTTTGTGTCTGCATTTTGGAGAGACTGCCAAAAGAAAAGAATTTGCAGAAGGATTGATTCTTTATTAAATAGTTTTCATAGTTTCAAAAATAATGTATTATTTTTACTGTTTGTGCTGTACCTTCACGATTGTCAGAGATCATTTCTTGCCTGTTATACTGTCTTTACAAACGTATTTATAGCAGACTACTGCATTTGTGTCTGTGTACGCATTTGTTCAAACAGATGACTTTGAAGAAATGTCAGACAGTGTACAAAAGGGGATCAACCCCCGAGAAAGAACATTTTTAGTACCTCCCCCATCACATCCTGGGCCATATTTATCAAAGCTCAGATGTTACATCAGCAGTTTCTCTTGAGACTATATATATATATATATATATATATATATATATATATATATATATATATATATATATATATATATATATATATATATAAGCAACACAATGTCTTAATATTTTAACAGACTTTATGGCAAATAAAATATTGTCATGACAAGAATAAATCAACAAAACTAAGTACAAACAGACTGTAGGTGGAATTTAATATGGAATCTCCATATACAGACTGTAAACCTAATAAACAAACTATAACTTGCCATTTTCAAAGTGAATCTAAGTCTATTAAAAAAAAAAAAAAATTATTTTTTGAAAACCACACCTATACACATAATGACAATAAAAGCAGTTCAACAACCAGTCCAAGATCCTGATGAATCCTTGGAATCCTAAAAAAATGTTCTTGGTTGAGTTTGGGGTTTAATTCTGATCATTTTATTTTGTCACTGATTACTGACATAATGCGAAAATTACCCAAACAAACCCACACACATTTTGCTTCAATTCTGATTCTTTTGTTGGGTTTTCACAGCTTTCAAAATGTGGCTACTACTGACAAGCCTACATCGACAGTGATAACCTCACATTCGTTACCAGACATGAGACATCTGCTTTAGGCCACAAACCATTGTAATGCTAAGTATTACAATATATAGGTTCTATAGTATTTACTGCATATAAAAATAAAAACTGTATACAGGTTATATTACCAAGTAATAACAGCAATGTATCAATGACAAAATGGTGCAGCAAAGAAAAGAGGTTCTGTTGACATGACAGAGGATTCGCTTTGGATAACAGGGTGGAGCGACATCACATGGCCAATAATCCATCTGCTACCATCTGGAAAATAAAATCATCTGTCAGTGATGGATAAGAGATAAGCCCTAGTTCTGCTTTGGACAAATAGAGACATCAATTTCACACAGTAATGTGATCCAATGTTTGTGGTGTATGAGACTCACTATGTCTATGCCAGTAAATAGCTCGCCATTGGATAATTTGGGGTAGACAACAGGAGTGTATGATGAGAGACGCCTGTCCCACTCAGTGGGACCAGACACAGGCATGTCCTCCATAAAGAGGCGTTTTAACTCACTGACGCTGGCATGGTGCCTCAACACCACCTCCTGAGTCACATCAGAGTCCTGAGAAAAAAAGAGAGAGAGAGAGAGAGAGAGAGAGAGTTCATAAGACTTATTAATGTACAAACAGATTCACTGACCACTTTATTAGGAACACCTGTACACTTGCTCATTCATGCAATTATCCAATCTTAAAATCATACAGATACAGGTCAAGAGCTGTATTCAATGACTACATTTACCTTTACATGCACATCAAGTTCTGAATAAGGTCTATATTTGCATTGCAGCCATATTCCGAATACGATGTTTATATGCATACAGGCATCAGAATATTCCTGTATACAAGGTTGTTGTAAGTATGCCTGAATTGCCATTCCTAAATAGCTAGCCTACAGGTAAGCATCTGTCAGCACCCACAATTCCTTGCGGACTGAGCATATGCATATTTCTCCTTTCTGAGTGGATTTTCAGAATAAGGTGTTTACATGCAACAAATTTCCAATTAAAACAGGCATATTCCAGGGCTGGGATTCAGAATTTGAGGAATCAGATTGTGGTGTTTACATGACTCAGTGCTCAATATTGCCATATTCTGATTAATATCAGAATATTGATGTGCATGTAAACGTAACCAATGTTCACATCAAAAATGGGGAAAAGATGTGATCTCAGTCACTTTGACCGTGGCATGGTAGCTGGTGCTAGAATGCACACTGTAGCTTCAGATTCCTGTTCTTGGCTGACAGAAGTGGAACCCAATATGGTCTTCTGCTGTTGTAGCCCACAATCGAAGCCACTAAGAACATGTTTTTTCCCAATTCTTATGTTTGATGAAAACATTAACTGAAGCCTGTACCTGCATGACTTTATGTATTGTGCTGCTGCCACATGATTGACTGATTGAAAATTGCATGGATGTGCATGGATGTGTGTTCCTAATAAACAAATAATGAATAAATATTGAATAATAAATACATCTCTAGTTAAATGTTTACAAACCTCTAACATTAGAATGCTATGACGGATGTAAATGGATTCACCCTCAATTCTCTTCTTTCTTCTCTGTAATAGAATAAAGCAGATGTACAGTATGTCTTTGTGTACCAATCCATTTTATGTAAATATCATATATGTGCTATATGCATTTATGCATTTATCTTGGGTTTGTATGCATTTTAGAGTGAACAGTAAGAAATAATACAGACAAATTCAAAGATTGATTGGCCAACCTTTCTCTTAATGATGGACTCTGTTTCCACCTGTAGAGGCAAAGAAAGGTGATGTTCACTGGAAAAGTTTATCCATTACAGATTAAACCTAGTCCTATGTATTTTCAAACAAAGGATACCCCCAAAATGTGGATGTCAATACAATATGGACTCATAATGTTCACTACTTACATTTTGTACTGCTTGCAGATAATACACATACAATACAGAAAACATTTTAATTATTTGTTTGTTATTGGTGTGTTTGTAAGTTCATGTTTTGTACCTTAGATTCCTGCTTTATGTCTTGTTTGATCTCCTGGGTAATGTCTAGTCTCTTTAGACTCTCCTCTTGATAGGTGGGTCTTGTGATGCGAACAGATTGTGCAGTAGGAGTCGATGTCATTGGCTGGTCAGCTGGAGTCAGTGCAATAACAGAAACTGAAGGAGGTTTGAATCCTAACAAAAGAAGAACAAGAGAGAAGTAGAAATTCAGTGACTGAACACTGTTTACCCCAGTGGTTTCCAGTCACAGTCACACCATTTTCACCTACCAGGTCCTTCAAAAGCTTTCTTATTAACCAGTTTCATCATGTATCCTTTTATAAACACAAATATACTGTATGTTCACCCATGCCATGTTTTACCTGCCACTTTTTTTCTGTCTTCTGCCATGGCTTGCTTCTTAAACAACTCCTCCTTCCTATGCCGGTCCTCCTCAGCTCTCCTGTCCACGCTCACTGCCAAGACATATTGAAAGAGATGAGATAAGAATAAGATCTGAGAGCAAGACAGAAAAATGACTCGAAGAGCCTAGAAAGTTTTTTTTACCTGATTTTTTAGAAACAGGCTCCAGCAGGATGAACCAGTCATCAATCACCTCCCTATGACGCTCTTCTGCTTTTGGTCCAGACACATAGGGATGAAGTCTTCTGTCCTCCACCACATGGCTTCTCTTAACATCCTCACTGAGTCGCCCCTTCTGCACCTCCCTTAATCTCTTTTCTTCCTGAATCCATGTGTCTGCCACACCTGCTGCAGTACAACCAATATACAAGTCAACAAAGCCTATTACTTTACACCACTGTCCCATTTTCAGCACACAGGAGGGGTTTACATTTTATGTTTGTCTCTTAAATGTAACTGAGAACTTAAAAAGTAAGGATGAACAGATTTATTGGCAATCAAGAATTGTTCGCTCATTAGCAAAACTATATTATAATTTTATAGTTTGCCTGATTCTAATAAAAATAGAGATTGAATTTAACCACAAATTACAATTAGTTAACAATACCTGTGGCAACGACCTTCTTCTCAATCTGTGCTGGTGTAAAACGCACAGA
Source organism: Cranoglanis bouderius (assembly GCA_023630585.1). Classification (NCBI taxonomy): domain Eukaryota; kingdom Metazoa; phylum Chordata; class Actinopteri; order Siluriformes; family Cranoglanididae; genus Cranoglanis; species Cranoglanis bouderius. Next base: position 20,324,732 of record CM042539.1, read on the forward strand.
CCAGTCATCTTCATCCTCACACATTGTAGCAGGAATTTTCTTTTCCATTCCTCCTAATATCACTTGCTTCTCATTGATGATCATCGGCTTCTTGTGAAAGGTTACTTCCTTTTCCTTGATTGTGACTGTTTGCTGAGATCTCAGGCCTGCTGCATCTTCAGAAATCAATGTCAGAGGCACTATAACTAACAAACATATTTCTGTTTCTAGCTCTGCTTGTGTAAAATCTTCAAACTAATTGAGACAATCATATTTTTTTCTTAGTTATAAAAAAAATGAAAATATAAGTGCAATCTGCTATCACCTTTCGCACATGATGCCTGCGTTGGCCAGTTCTTGCCAAGTTACACTAAAGAACACTACACTAGGAACACTAAATAGATGTTGGGTAGATGGACATACAGTTCATGTTATGTGACAGTAGCTCAATGCAAACACTGTGAAATACATGCTGAAAGCTGATTGGCTGATGACAGATGTTTTTTACACTGTTTTTATACATTTGTTTATACTGATTGAACATGTCAGATAAGTCGATTTCCATTCCTCCGGCAGAATGGAATGCCAATACTGTGAGAAAGGGTTAACCAAAGCTCTTGACCTGTATCTGCATGTTTTTTTTGCATTATGCTGCTGCCACATGATTTTCTGATGGATAATTGCCTAAATGAGCAGGGGCACAGGCCCATAAGTATTTAGACAGTGACACAATTTTTGTAATTTTGCCTCTGTACACCACCACAATGGATTTAAAATTAAACAAGGATTTGACTGAAGTATAGACTTTCAGCCTTAATTCAAGGGGATTAACAAAAATATTGCATTAACCGTATAGGAATTACAGCCATTTATTTTTTACATAGTCTCTCCATTTTAACAGGCTCAAAAAGTAATCGGACAAACTAACATAATTATACATATAAGATTTATTTTTAATACTTGGATGCAAATCCTTTGCAGTCAGTGACTACCTGAAGTCTGGAACCCATGGACATCACCAAATGCTGAGTTTCCTCTTTTGAGATGCTTTCCAGGCCTTTATTGCTGCTTGTTTGTGGGTCTTTCTGCCTTCAGTTTTTTCTTCAGTAAGTAAAAAGCATGATCGATTGGGTTTTCTAGCAAAGTCTAATATGGCCTTTCTGATCTTGAGTGTTACCATCTGTTTTGCTTTTTCAGCCTAATGATGGCCTCCTTTAATTGGATCGACACCTCTTTGGACTGCATACTGAGAGTTCCCATGAACAGCTACCAAATGCAAATTCAACACTTGGAATCAACTCCAGACGTTTTATCTCCTTAGTGTGTCATGAAATAATGAGGAAACAGGCCACACCTCGCCATTTAACTGCTTATCAGTCAACTGTCCAATTACTTTTGCGCCGGTGAAAATGGAGGAAAGAAGGCTGTGAAAAATTGTCTTTATTGTGTAACCTTTTTCTCTTTTGTTAAAACTAAACCACAAAAATACTCTGCTCTCATTGATATCAAACAATTGCAAACAAAACACAGGTTTATCAACAAAAAAAATCTTAGTTAAATATAGGTGTACAACAATTATTGGCACCCCTATGTATTCATATGAGAAAAATATATTTGAAGTATATTCCCATTGATATTTTACTTTTTTTTTTTTTTTTAGTACACCTGGGTGACTAGGAACAGGAAATTGTTCAACCATGACTTCCTGTTTCACAGGGGTATAGATATGAGGTAACACATAGGCCAAATTCCAAATTAGTCATTCATAACAATGGGTAAGACCAAGGAATATAGCTGTGATGTGTGGCAAAAGGTTGTTGAGCTTCACAAAATGGGAAGTGGCTATAAGAAAATAGCACAAGCATTGAAAATGTCCATTTCCACCATCAGGGCAATAATTAAGAAGTTCCAGTCAACTGGAAATGTTATGAATCAACCTGGAATTGGACGTGGGTCTATATTGTCTCAATGCACTGTGAAGATGATGGTTCGAGTGGCCAAAAAATCTCCAAGGATCACAGCTGGAGAACTGCAAAGTTAGTTGCGTCTTGGGGTCAGAAAGTCTCCAAAACTACAATCTGAAGTCACCTACATCACCACAAGTTGTTTGGAAGGGTTTCAAGAAAAAAGCTTCTACTCTCATCTAAAAACAAACTCAAGCCTCTTCAGTTTACCAGACACTACTGGAACTTCAAAATGGTCAGATGAAACCAAAATAGAGCTTTTTGGCAATAAACACCAGAGGTGGTTTTGGCGCACACAGAGAGGTAGCCATATGGAAAAGTACCTCATGCCCAGTGGTGGCTCTTATTTTGGGGCTGTTTTTCTGCCAGTGGACCTGGACATTTTGTTAGGATTCATGGCATCATGGACTCTATCAAATATCAACAGATATTAAATGAAAACCTGCCTGCCTCTGCCAGAAAGCTTAAAATGGGCCATGGTTGGATCTTCCAGCAGGACAATGATCCAAAACATACATCAAAATCAACACAAAAATGGTTTACTGACCACAAAATCAAGGTCCTGCCATGGCCATCCCAGTCCCCTGACTTGAAACCCATAGAAAACCTGTGGGGTGAACTGAAGAGGAGAGTCCACCAGTGTGGAACTCAAAATTTGAAGTATCTGGAGAGATTCTGTATGGAGGAATGGTCTCAGATCCCTTGCCATGTATTCTCCAACCTCATCAGGCATTATAGGAGAAGACACAGAGCTGTTATCTTGGCAAGGGGAGGTAGCACAAAGTATTGACTAAAAGTGTGCCAATAATTGTTGCACACCCATATTTAACAAAGATGTATATATTTTTTGATAAACCTGTGTTTTGTTTGCAATTGTTCGATATCCATGAGAGCAGAGTATTTTTGTGAATTTTTTAAACAAAAGATCAAAAATGCTAAACAATAAAAACAATTTTTCACAGCCTTCTTTGCTCATATTTACCAAGGCTGCCAATATTAGTGGAGGGCACTGTATACAGTAGCTACTGTGTATATATAAAATACTTGGTTCGGTTTTAGTTGTACCTGACAGGGGTAGTGCAGGTTGCATGGTCTGTGTAGATTGTGGAAGCAATTCCAGCAAAATGTACCAGTCATCTTTCATCTGGACAGGTGTTAGAGTGTTTGCTCTTTGGAGATTCGGCCCTATCCACCGTCTAAACTCTGCTTTTTGCTCTACTGTGTCCATGGTAGTACCTTGCAGTTGTAAAAATACAGAAGTGATGATGTGGATGGAATTTATACCATTGTATATGGAGTTATATGGATCATTCCATCTCAAGTGGTCCAATACAGGTTGCTTGACCTTTTTTAATTTTCCTAAATTTTTTTGGAATGATTATACAGGTGCATCTCAATAAATTAGAATGTCGTGGAAAAGTTCATTTATTTCAGTAATTCAACTCAAATTGTGAAACTCGTGTATTAAATAAATTTAATGCACACAGACTGAAGTAGTTTAAGTCTTTGGTTCTTTTAATTGTGATGATTTTGGCTCACATTTAACAAAAACCCACCAATTCACTATCTCAACAAATTAGAATATGGTGACATGCCAATCAGCTAATCAACTCAAAACACCTGCAAAGGTTTCCTGAGCCTTCAAAATGGTCTCTCAGTTTGGTTCACTAGGTAAGCCACAAACATTCATTGCCAAAGAAGCTGGCTGTTCACAGAGTGCTGTATCCAAGCATGTTAACAGAAAGTTGAGTGGAAGGAAAAAGTGTGGAAGAAAAAGATGCACAACCAACCGAGAGAACCGCAGCCTTATGAGGATTGTCAAGCAAAATCGATTCAAGAATTTGAGTGAACTTCACAAGGAATGGACTGAGGCTAGGGTCAAGGCATCAAGAGCCACCACACACAGACGTGTCAAGGAATTTGGCTACAGTTGTCGTATTCCTCTTGTTAAGCCACTCCTGAACCACAGACAACGTCAGAGGCGTCTTACCTGGGCTAAGGAGAAGAAGAACTGGACTGTTGCCCAGTGGTCCAAAGTCCTTTTTTCAGATGAGAGCAAGTTTTGTATTTCATTTGGAAACCAAGGTCCTGAATCTGGAGGAAGGGTGGAGAAGCTCATAGCCGAAGTTGCTTGAAGTCCAGTGTTCAGTTTCCACAGTCTGTGATGATTTGGGGTGCAATGTCATCTGCTGGTGTTGGTCCACTGTGTTTTGTGAAAACCAAAGTCACTGCACCCATTTACCAAGAAATTTTGGTACACTTCATGCTTCCTTCTGCTGACCAGCATTTTGAAGATGCTGATTTCATTTTCCAGTAGGATTTGGCACCTGCCCACACTGCCAAAAGCACCAAAAGTTGGTTAAATGACCATGGTGTTGGTGTGCTTGACTGGCCAGCAAACTCACCAGACCTGAACCCCATAGAGAATCTATGGGATATTGTCAAGAGGAAAATGAGAAACAAGAGACCAAAAAATGCAGATGAGCTGAAGGCCACTGTCAAAGAAACCTGGGCTTCCATACCACCTCAGCAGTGCCACAAACTGATCACCTCCATGCCACGCCGAATTGAGGCAGTAATTAAAGCAAAAGGAGCCCCTACCAAGTATTGAGTACATGTACAGTAAATGAACATACTTTCCAGAAGGCCAACAATTCACTAAAAATGTTTTTTTATTGGTCTTATGAAGTATTCTAATTTGTTGAGATAGTGAATTGGTGGGTTTTTGTTAAATGTGAGCCAAAATCATCACAATTAAAAGAACCAAGGACTTAAACTACTTCAGTCTGTATGCACTGAATTTATTTAATACACGAGTTTCACAATTTGAGTTGAATTACTGAAATAAATGAACTTTTCCACGACATTCTAATTTATTGAGATGCACCTGTATGTATTGTTATTGCAAATCACCAGTTTTTAAAATTATTATTTTACTTGGTTTAACTACAACTGCCATCTTGTCTGTGTCATGGCACATGACTAATTATGGTTATACATCTCTTTACGGAAACCTCAATATCTCAGCTCAGGATGGTCCTAGCTCCTTTGAACAAAACTGATCTCTAAAGCACATTACAAGGTACATTTACATATATAAACATTTTGTGCATTCTTGTTCCTTAGACTTAGAACTTAGAAAAATTGTGAGTTTGAGATTGGAGCTAAACTCTGCAGGACAGTGGACCTTGAGGGCCAGATTTGAAGAACCATCCTGATCTATGATGTTGGTACAGGTGTACAGTTGGTATGTGTGAACAGATTTTATCCAAATATGGAAGGGTGTTTTACAAATGAACAGTGTTATAAACAGAGCTGTGGTGCTGTTTCTCCTGTGATAAAAGCAGTAAGTGACTTCTGAGCTGTAGTCAATTACTGCTTTGTAAAACACCCAACTGAAAGTGACATGTGAAGGCCAGTGTATGGTAACCCATACTCGGAATTTGTCCTCTGCATTTAACCCATCCAAGTTAGTGCAAACACATTAGGAGTTGTGAGAAGTGAACACACACACTACAAACCGTGAACACACCTGGAGCGGTTTTGTATATATAAAATACTTGGTTCAGTTTTACCTGACAGGGGCAGTGCAGGTTGCATGGTCTGTGTAGATCGTGTCAGCAGTTCCAGCAACATGTACCAATGTACACCCCAGGAGCAGTTGAGGATTAGGGGCTTTGCTCAAGGGCCCAACAGCAGCAGCTTGGTGGTGCTGGGATTTGAACTCATGACCTTCTGATCAGTAGCCCAACATCTTAAGCACTGAGCTACCACTGCCCCCTGAACAGTCTACTTCCATATTTGGATAAAATCTATTCACACATACCAACTGTACACCTGTACCAAAATGATAGATCAGGCTGGTTCTTCAAATCTGGCCCTTGAGGTCCACTGTCCTGCAGAGTTTACCTTCAAACTCAATTCAAACTCAATTTTTACAGCAGAAGGCTGTACAATACATAGAGGTAATCACAAAAAAATTAGGAAAATTAAAAACGGTCGAGCAACCTGCATTAGACCACTTGAGATGGAATGATCCATGTAGTAAATTACCACAATACCACTTTAGTAGGAACACCTGTGATTCTGCTCATTCATGCAATAATCAAATCAGCCAAACATGCTGACAGCAATGCAATGCATAAAGTTATGCAGATATAGGTCAAACACTTCACTTAATGTTCACATCAAACATCAGAATGGGAGAGGGTCTCCTGGGATTTTCCTGCATAACAGTCTATAGATTTTACACTGTATGATGAGAAAAAAAAAAACAGTTCACAAAAATTGGACACCTGAAGTCTGGAAAAATCTCGCCTGGTCTTTTTCCTGTCTTCACCTGTCCAGTTTCAATGAAACTATGCCCACTGTAGCCTCAAATTCCTGTGATTAAATAATTGCATGAATTACCAGTGGTACCGGTATTCCTATTAAAGTGGTCAGCGAGTGTATGTACTCACATAATTACATTTTACATTATACAAAGTTAGTTATATAACAGTTGAGGTTTTGGTTAGCTGGCTAGTTCAGCCGACTGCCTAATGTGTTGGTGAGGTAGCTAATATTAACGATAAATGAATTTGTAATCAGATATAAATTATTTGAAATGCTAAGCTGTAAAAACATAGTAATATGATTACAGGGCCCAGCTGGATCTAATTTTACAGACAGCAAATTGGTCAGTCAAGAATCAATACAATAACCCAATCCATACAATTTCCCTACTTACTATGAAGAGAGATAAAAAGAGAAGATAAGGTGTTTGAGACTGGAGAAATGAGACATGTAACTGTGACTCACCAAACTTTACTAATATATTCCTTACCTGAAGGAATGCCTCTCTTCTCAAAAGGTATTGGATTCATCTGAACCACTTCATGAGATGTTTCTATCATTTCTCTTTTCTCCTCCTCAAATGTTATCGTCTTTACTTCCTTTTCAACTAGCTGTACTTCCTCCTCTCTGGGCTCTTTATAAACATCTACAGCTTTAGCAAACACTGAAATAAACAAGATGCAACAATACATGTGATTTTGCATATTCGTACAGTACATGTGTGTGAGTGTTCATGTATCTCTGTGTTTACCTGCTTCTTTAGGAGAAACATCCTGCCGGATAAACCAGTCATTGTCCACCTGTTTCTGTGTCTGTTCTTCTCTTTGTGTTGGTGAAGTTGTTTGTGTTTCTCTCATATGAATTGCTCTCTCCTCTCTCCATATCTTTTCCTCACCCAATTTTGTGTGTTCCTCTGCCCCATGTGCCCAAGATGACTGAATATCAATCTCTAATAATGTAAAAGGGGGGGAAATAAATAAATATATATATATATATATATATATATATTCACTGTATGTACATGGATGTCTGTAACAAATAACATTTTAATTGTAAGTTATGCAAGTAAGTGGAACCATGGCTTCAGCAATTGCCTATGGAATTTATGGCACAAATAATTAAGTTTATGACTCCCATCTTAAGGTCTGCCCTTGCAGTATGATCACTGGGCTCCATCAATGACTAGAATTATTTTATTCATAAATTTATTACAAAGAAAATACTGTTGTTCCCCCCCCATAGAGTCACCTATCTGAAGTAGTAGCTATGTATATAGAAAATACTTGATGCGGTTTTAGTTGTACCTGATGGAGGCAGTGCCGATTCCAGCAAAATGTACCAGTCATCTTTCATCTGGACAGGTGTTAGAGTGTTTGCTCTTTGGAGTTCTGCCTCTATCCACTGTCTTATCTCTGCTTTTTGCTCTGCTGTGTCCATGGTAGGACCTTGCAGTTGTAAAAACACAGAAGTGATGATGTGGATGAAATTTATACTGTTGTATATAGGGTTATATAGTAAATTACCACTATATATTTTCTGTATACAGTACTGTGCAGGAGTCTTAACTTTGTAAATTTGTCTTAGATGTTTATTTTATGACTTCTGCATTACTGAATCAGTAAAAATTATTTTTTTTACATTTCCAAACATTACATTTCCAACCCAAAATTCCAAAATTAAATGAAACAGAAAATGTTTGTATGTCAGTAAAAAAGTTAACATATTATGGAGCAGACTACTTTTCCGACAAAAAAGTGAATACTGGCTATCAGGGATTAGCTGCAAAAACAGAAGCTAGTGTGACATTCAAAATGACCAGAAGAGCTGTGTCCAATTCTCCAAGATGCTCTGAAAAATCTACCAGTCAATTTCCTTATAAATCTTCACAAAATGTATCTGAGACTACTGATGTATGATATGATAACAAAGGGTTATCATACAAAATATTGACTTTGTTTAGTTTAGTGCTGTTAATGCTGTTTATCGAAGTTTTATTTTATGTAGAAAATTCATTATTTTTAAAGGCATCTTTCGTACCTACATTGAGTCTCTATAACACATTCAAAAGCATTGAATTAATAATTTATACTGATGAAAGGATTAGGTCAAAACTTGTGTGGTGACAGTATAGGCTTTGTATTGTATGAAGAGAAAAGAGCAGTTTTCTTTTTTTCTATTTTTAATGTAGTTTTTATTCTTCATGTAAGTCATCAATTTGTTTTTACTAACATCACATTCATGAAGCTTTAAAACATCTTTGTGATGGACCCACTCCATTTCTATTCATTTAACCAGAGGTGGGTAATAACACACTACATTTACTTTGTTACATTTACTTGAGTAATTTTTTGGAAAAAATGTATACTAAATTATTACTTTTACTGTTACTTGAGTAATTATTTTTGGCTACTCTACCCACCTCTGCATTTAACTGATATACAGGCAACTTAAAATAATACTACAGCTACATATTAGTGCTTCATAACAGTGTTATAAGTGTAAAATTGATTACCACTTGAAAATAATTTATTCTCCTGATGTACAGGATTCTTATAAACAAAGCTGCATCAAAATAGTTTTGGATGCAGATGGACAACCACCACATTAGTTGATCTGCATGCAATTCTATGTTCAGATAACTACATGCTGTAAATACACCTCCCAGAAAGTTGACAGATGACAGTAAGAAACAATGCCTCAAAGCTTCATGAATGTGCTTACACTATTTTAAATAACTATTCATATACTCTTACAAGCCACATTAGTAGGAACACCTGTGATCCTGCTTATTTCCTTCATAGTAGTCTATAGAGTTTACACAGAATGGAGAGAAAAAAATCCAGTGAGCAAATGTCTGATGAGAAACGTCAGAGGAGAGGCTTGAGAGGCTTGAGAGCTTGAGAGGCTCAAGCTGACAGTAAGGCTACAGTAGCTCAAATAAAAACTCTTTTACACACTGTTGTAAGCAGAAAAGCATCTCAGAAAACAAAAAACATGCCGAAGCTTGAGGAGGATGAATTACAACAGCAAAACACCACATTGGGTTCCATTGCTGTCAGCCCAGAACATGAATCTGAGGCTATACTGAGCGCAGGTTCACCAAAACTGGACAGCTGCCATTTAGAAAAATCTCACCTGGTCTTCTTCCTGTTTTCACCTGTCCAGTTTTGATTAACCTGTGCCCACTGTAGCCTCAGATTCCTGCAATTGGATATTTGGATAATTCCTATTAAAGTGGTCAGTGAAAAATACAGAAACAGATATAGTCTTGGATATTATTTTCCCTTTATGTCATAAAGACAGATGCATACTATGTAAAAACTTAATTGTCACTTCACAAGTCTAACATAAATCCTCCAGTACTGCTTTATAACATATTTATGCAATGTTTATGAATGTGTAAAGGCCCAATAAAGGTATACAGTATACTGTATACCTTTATTGTATGTATTGTATATTGTATGTTTAACAGACTCAAGACACCTTTAAACGCTGATCTTAAAGAAAGTTTTTTGTGCGTTATTATTGGATATTATAATTGCAGACAAACACACATCATTAGCATGATATATATGCAATAACCCTTACAGAGTTAAATGAAGTTGCATACCTGCACTTGCTGAAGATATCAACAAGGGTTTGCGACCCAGCAAAAGGTACCAGTCACCTCTCTCTCCTCGTTCTTGTATTTTCTGTTTAATATCCTGCAGCTTTTGTTCAGAAGTTTCCATTCCTAGTATTCTTGCAGGTGCTGAAAATCCCGTCAGTTTGTGCTCCAGTAGAATGTACCAGTCGTCGCTGTCCCCTCCTCTCCCTGCCTGCTGCACTTGTTGTAGTTTTTGCTCCAAAGATTCTACTTCCTGTAATTTGACTTTCAACCTTTCTATGTCCTGCAGTCTTTGTTCAATACTCTCCACTTCTAGTAATGTTTCCTCTAACTCCTCTATATTTTCCTCAGACACTACTTGTCTTGTCTTTAACATCAATTCATGTACTGTGTCTACTCCTTCCATCCCTCTTATTCTTTGTTCAACAAAATCCTCCTGAGATTGTCCATTATAAGTGTCTACTTCCTGTGTTCTCTGTTCATACACTACTGTTGTTTGTATTTCATCTCCTTCCCCCTCTTTTTCTATCTTTTCCCTCATAACTTTCAGTATTTGCTCATTGCCTTCAATATCCAACTCTAGATTTTCTCCAACAGCATCTGGTCTCAGTAGGTTTCTTTCCATTTCCAGTTCCTCATGTTGTTCTGTCACAGCTTCAACCTCTTTTCTTATTTTGACAACCTTTATACTCTTCTCTGAGGTTCCTTCTATCCATTCCAGCTCTTCTCTCTGCTCTTCAGCTTGAGGGGACTGCAGGGACACTGAGGGTAAAAACAAAACAAAAAAAAAAATGCCTGATCTCTATCAGTGTTGGCAGGTCAGCAGATTACCAGCAGAATTAGGACTTTTTTGTCAATATATGAGCTGAAGTGATTTTTTGTTGTTGTTTTTTTTTACTACTACAACACTCATTTTATTGTATGACTGTGTGTCAGTGAATTGGTCTACTTATTTACATTTTAGGACATTGATGAAAGAACTGTATAATATGTTTGCATTGGTAGCCATGATTTTGGGCTGTAAAATAAGGTTAGGAATGATGTGATTTTGAGCCCTGGTATCAATCTGATTTCACTGATCACTTGACTTGTTTTTTAGGATAGTTCTGAATGGCCTTTAGGGATAGTTTTGTTAGACAGATCTGACAACCCATTTCTTTATCATGAAAAGATGGGGAGACAATTTTTAGCAATTTGTATGTACACAAGCTCTGAAATGTACTCCCTGAAAACCTCCTTACTAACAATCTACAAAATCAGATCTCACATGATAGGTTCTTCAGGGTCCAAAAAGTGGGCTGATAAGTACGGGGTTCGAGGAGGACAAACCAATCATCAGACTGCGGTTTCCAAAGCTGGAATGTAGCACTTTCCAAAATGACAGTATCTGTGCAAAACATTTATATGGGAAAATTTTAAATGTAGTCAAACGCTAACAAACTTAATTCAGGCCTACTGTATTTTTTCATGACACTGGAACAACTAAGAATAACCATGATTAAAGTGGAAAGGAAATGTTGAAAGGGAGAGTTAAAAATGCAAGCACAGACGAACAGAGAGAAGAAGATTAAATTTACCTGGAGATAAGGATGATAAAGAATGCTGAGTGGGAGAGGAGCGCACACCCAACAGCTGAAACCACTCGTTATCTCGCTCATCCACTTCCTCTCTTTCTTTATAAGCAAGGGTCTCTCCACCTGTTAGTTTGTCCTTGTCTGTGTGCACATCTGGCCTCAGTAGGTATCTTTCCATTTCCAGTTCTTCATGTTGTTCTGTCACAGCTTCAACCTCTTTTCTTATTTTGACAACCTTTATACTCTTCTCTGAGGTTCCTTCTATCCATTCCAGCTCTTCTCTCTGCTCCTCATCTTGAGAGGACTGCAGGGACACTGAGGGTAAAAACAGAAATATTAATGCCTGATCTCTATCAGTGTTGCCAAGTCAGCAGATTACCAGCAGAATTAGGACGTTTTTGTCAATATATGACCTGAAGTTTTGTTTTGTTTTTTTCTTCTTTTTTTTAATGCAAACAGTACATGCATCAGTAAAACTACAACACTCATTTTATTGTATGACTGTGTGTCAGTGAATTGTTCTGCTTATTCACATTTTAGGACATTGATGAAAGAACTGTATAATATGTTTGCATTGGTAGCCATGATTTTGGGCTGTAAAATAAGGTTTGGAATGATGTGATTTTGAGCCCTGGTATCAATCTGGTTTCACTGATCACTTGACTTGTTTTTAGGATAGTTCTGAATGGCCTTTAGGGATAGTTTTGTTAGACAGACCTGGCAACCCATTTCTTTATCATGAAAAGATGGGGAGACAATTTTTAGCAATTTGTATGTACACAAGCTCTGAAATGTACTCCCTGAAAACCTCCTTACTAACAATCTACAAAATCAGATCTCACATGATAGGTTCTTCAGGGTCCAAAAAGTGGGCTGATAAGTACGGGGTTCGAGGAGGACAAACCAATCATCAGACTGCGGTTTCCAAAGCTGGAATGTAGCACTTTCCAAAATGACAGTATCTGTGCAAAACATTTATATGGGAAAATTTTAAATGTAGTCAAACACTAACAAACTTAATTCAGGCCTACTGTATTTTTTCATGACACTTTTTCCATGACAAGGGTCTCTCCACCTGCTAGTTTGTCCTTGTCTGTGTGCACATCTGGCCTCAGTAGGTATCTTTCCATTTCCAGTTCCTCATGTTGTTCTGTCACAGCTTCAACCTCTTTTCTTATTTTGACAACCTTTATACTCTTCTCTGAGGTTCCTTCTATCCATTCCAGCTCTTCTCTCTGCTCTTCAGCTTGAGAGGACTGCAGGGACACTGAGGGTAAAAACAGAAATATTAATGCTTGATCTCTATCAGTGTTGCCAAGTCAGCAGATTACCAGCAAAAAAAGAGAATTAGGACTTCTTTGTCATCAGGTCTGGAGTTGGATTTTCTGCATTAATTACGTTAATTATATAAAATATTTTGCAGGCCAAATACATTGGTGCTTGAAAGTTTGTGAACCCTTTAGTATTTTCTATATATCTGCATAAATATGACCTAAAACATCATAAGATTTTCACACAGAAACAAAGAGACAATAGACAAAGAGAACCAAACTAAACAAACGAGACAAAAATATTATACTTGGTCATTTATTTATTGAGGAAAATGATCCAATATTACATATCTGTGAGTGACAAAAGTATGTGAACCTCTAGGATTAGCAGTTTACTTTGAAGGTGAAATTAGAGTCAGGTGTTTTCAATCAATGGGATGACAATCAGGTGTGACTGAGCACCCTGTTTTATTTGAAGAACAGGGATCTATCAAAGTCTGATCTTCACAACACATGTTTGTGGAAGTGTATCATGGCACAAACAAAGGAGATTTCTGAGGGCCTCAGAAAAATAGTTGTTGAAGCTCATTAGGCTTAATAACTGATTGTTAACACACACACACACACACACACACACACACACACACACACACACACAGGTCATATTTTGACCTGAACAGGCTATAGATAGTTTCACTGGAATCTACCTGGGCCATAAGTAGGCCATGATTCATCAGAGCCAAGCACTTGGAACCAGTCGTCAAACTCGGTTTGGTTTGGGCGCTTCAAAGCCACAAGAAGGCTTTCTTTTGCTGGAAGAATAATTATTAACAGCGGTTGACACACATACAGATACTTTTACAAACACTGGGCTGTATTCAGTGTTGGCGACTTATGTCTAAAAGTTGCACAGGGATATTTATGTAAGAGAATTATACATACTCAGAGGTGGGTTAAGCACCTTAGCCTTAAGTCGATATTCACAAATCGCACGCACCTTTTCTCTTGATGGCTGAGCGTGAGAAGCATGGAGCTGGTCGCTTGATGGTGGAGCTGGCCTCTAGAGATTCTGCATGTGTGAGCCCGTGGAAACGAAACCTAGAACCCAAGCGTAGCAGCCCCTCTGGGACCTTGACTTGATTCCTAAGATATGAATGTGCATGTGTTAAATATTGATTTACTGGTTTATGTGTCTAGCAGTATGAAGTATTTCATGGTTTCTCTCATTTGAACTACAGCAGAAGTTTGATTCAGATGAATTACATACTACATTGTAATTAGGGTTCCTTTGAGGACTACTACATATTATGATATTAATGGCTGTGTATAACTGTATATAACCAGCTATAATCTGCTACCTGAAGAAGGCATGATGCTCCACAGCATTTCTCCACAGGCATTTGCAGGCACGGTAGCTGGGCAGGATGAATTTGATGGTATTTTTAGACGCATCCTGGTTAGGATCCAAAGAGAATTGCTCAAATATTCACAATTTCATATTCAAGATTAATGTCTACTAAATTATTATTACAGAAATTGTTTGGTAGACTCTAATTGTGCTGGTTTCCCCAATCATCATCATCTTCTTCTTCTTCATCATCTTCATTTTCATCATCATAATCATCATCATCAAATATCCTATACATAACTGCTAAATAAATACACTCTTAGAAAAAATAGCTCCTCAAGAATTCTTTGTAAAGTCATGTTATTAGTCAGGATTGTTTGATTTTTCCCAAACAACATGTAAAGAAATTATATATATATATATATATATATATATATATATATATATATATATATTTGTAAATACATAATACTCCAGAAGATTTCCATTCTTGAGGCAGCATGTTAGGTGTGTGATACACCTGCTTACCTCTGAGTCAAAAATCCTGACATGGAAGTTGCTGCGTTTGTAAATCATATTCAGAACTCTAGGCCAAATGAAACTCTGTGTCTTTTCCTCATCCTCATACACCACTAGACCATCAGCACATACTCCCAGCATCACATCTTTTCCAATGGCATCCTATACACACAGACCGATAAACACAAACAAATCAAATAATATATTTATATACTGACACAAAGAAACACAAAAGAAAACTTATGCCAGCATGATACATTACACAAGCGCATTTCCTCATGTTACCTTAGCAGGATGCAGATGTACTCCGTACATGTCGAGCGTCTTGACATTCTGCAGGAAAAGCTGATCTGCTTCAGCAGGACTCACAGACCTGCTTTGACACATACAGAAAATTGCTTTGTGTGTTTTTATATGGATCTGTGTGAGTGTGTGGGCATGTGTATTGCTGTTTTCTTTAGAAGAATCCTAAAACTTAGTTTCTAATTTAATTATAATTTGAGAAATTAGACTGACTGAAATATACTTTTGTATTTTCCTTTAAAGCAACAGAATTCAGACACATCTTTGTCATTTTTTAGTAATGTATCCTTTTTGTTATTATTATATTTTATGTTCTATGGCTACTAAATTGTAAATGCTACTGATGCTACTGATAATTGATGACGCTGAACATGTATATATATATATATATGATTATATATGGTATGTTTGTGGATAATCCAAATACTTGAGTGTGCGATGCAGTTCTGTCACGTTCTCTTCCAGCTCTTGAGTCTGACTGGGTGCAAGGGGAATGTTACTGAAGAACTCTTTCCCATGTAGCTCAGGATTATAATCCCCAAATTCTGACTGGATCGTATATGATCCCAAAACTGCCAACATATCTGATGGACAGGGCAGACGGCCAGTCAGGATGTCTGTCCTTAGCTGAAGACACAGTAAGTATCTGAGGGAAAAAATAAGAATGAATAAGGAAGTGAATAAATACACGGAGCATGGAGCCACATACAATGCATGGTGCGCATTGCTTATACACACACATTAACAATGGGCAAACATTCTCAGGAACTGAAACATGTTTAAACAGCTTGAACAACTTTTGTTGAAGCTTGATGAGCGTGTGATGTGTTTACTGTTTCTCTCTCTATACAGGGGCCAAATATTCAAAGAATGATACAAAACAGACATTTTGACATTGTAAATGCATTTTACTGGTATTTTTTATACTGGACAGAAATGGCAGCTTTTTAAAAATAAATGACACAAAATATGTTTTCTTGATTAGCACATTTCAGTTTAGGATGGGTTATGTTTAGCTAATGTTTAAATACTGTAATATATACAGTGGGGTCCAAAAGTCTGAGACCACTAGTGGAAATGCTTCTATTTTGCATATTTTTAAATACATTTGCTTTGCATATGCATTCCATTTAATACAGCAATCTTCATTACAGATTAAGGACAACAACTTGAGTGAAAAGTAAACTCTTTGAAATATTTACATGAACTTCAGAGTTTCTTAGTATTTGCTATGTCCCCTTTTTGCTTTAATGACAGTGAGCAGTTGAGCTGGCATGGACTCCACAAGTTTGTGCAAAACTTATGGACCCTTTTAGATCAAATCCATCAGTGTCTCATCTGAATGCATGCTTCAATAGATGAGATTGGGCATGAGGAAAATTTGACCTTTTGTACAAAGCAGTTAACATGGTCAATATCAGAATTTTGCTTACATTTAAATAGGGACCAAGTAACAGTGCAGAATCTTGAATATTAAATATTCAACATATAGAACATTTACTTTCTTTGTTTAAAATATTTCAAATTTCTCAAACCTTCTGTTTATTTCCAATTTCCAATGGTTTTAAGTGTACCTGTGTGTGTGGGCAGGTTATTATATTTTTATGGGGACCAAATGTGCCCACACGCATTGAAATATATGACAATTTTGACTGCTTTTTTCACAGAATCTGCAAAAACTAAAACAACCAAAAGATGTCCTTTTGGTTATCGAGGCTACAGATAAGGTTAAGGGTAGGTGTATGCATAGCATTAGCTACAGAAATACACTATATGGCCAAAGGCTTGTGGACACCTGACCATCACACCCATATGTGGTTCTTCCCCAAACTGTTACCACAAGGTTGGAAGCACACAATTATATAGAATGTCTTTGCATGCTGTAACATTACAACTTCCCTTCACTGGAACTAAGGGGCCTAAACATGTTCCAGCATGACAATACCCCTGTGCACAAAGCAAGCTCCATGAAAACATGGTTTGCCAAGGTTAGAGTGGAAGAACTTGAGTGTCCTGCACAGAGCCCTGTCATCAACCCCATTGAACACCTTTGGGATGAACTGGAACAGTGACTGCACCCCAGGCCTCCACTCCTGACATCAGTGCCTGATCTCACTAATGCTCTTGTGGCTAAATGGGCAAATCCCTACAACCATGCTCCAAAATCTAGTCTAAAGCCTTCCCAGAAGATTGCTATAATAACAGGAAAGGGGGACTAAATCTGGAATGGGATGGTCAAAAAGCCACAAACTTTTGCCCATATAGTCTACCTATGTCAATTGAAGGAGAGAGAGAGAGGGGGGGAGAGAGAGAGAGAGAAAGAGAGAGAGAGAGAGAGAGAGAGAGAGAGAGAGAGAGAGAGAGAGAGAGAGAGAGCAAGAGAGATAGTTTTTACCTTGTGATGTCCTCAGCCAATACAGAAGGATCAGGTGGGTAAAACTTGACACTGAATGTAAATGTGGCATCAGGACCTAAAACCACAGTCAGCAGTGAACATAAGCATAACTGCACACAAACACACAGATCTAATATGTTCTGAACACCACAGAACAGAACAATATTACGCACTTATGATCTGCTTGTGAACCTGTTTAGAAAGGTCCAGCCACACCTGCAGAAGAAAAATAAAATGTCAGAAATGTCCTATATTATAAGTAATAAATATGTCTGTACTTCAACTACTATAAAGCCGTATTTAAATCAGATAAATAATTGAATGACACTAGCTTTTGTAATTAAATTTTATACTCTAACATACATATCAAAATATCTAGAATGAAATCATTCACCTTGCTGTTGGATGAATCCCATGCTTCCAGGCCAAAATAGTCCCTCTCCAGCAGATTGAGATGCTCACAGACTTTATCAAAGAGAACCTGGCCCACTGCTTTTTTCTATAAACACAGATACATAAAAATGCTCTCATAATTAGAGATTTTTGTAAGACAGATTATTGATAGAAATATTGGGAGGTAAATACTGGGACTGGGAACTGACCTCCAGGTCTCGCTCAATGATAGTGTCGTCCAAAAGTATAACTCGGCAACGGAACGTCGTCATCTTAACTTTCCTTCAACACAGATTTTTATAACTGAAATGAATTACCACACTGCAAAAGGTTAGCAATTATAAAAATGTTATTTACATGCTACTAAATATATGAGACATTTTACACCAAAATAGCACTTAAGATTAAAAACAAGACTTATACATTTATGATATTTCAGTATAATTTCTGTTATGTTTTATATTCTAGTGAACACTCCAGAATTATTGACACCTTCATAAAATGGAGCAAAATTATTGTATAAAATAAACATTGAGGAGAAGCTATTTATCTATATTCTAACAAAACAGCAATCTGCTTTAGAACTACATTTAAATAATATTGGTTTCCCATAAAAAAAATGTGCCAAAATGATTGACAGCCCAAAGCAATGTTGTGTATACACACATACATACATACATGCATACACACACACACACACACACATATATAGTTTGCATTAATATATATATATATATATATATATATATATATATATATATATATATATATATATATATATATATATATATATATATATTAATGCAAACTATAATAATAATTATTATTGTTATTATAATCATTATTATTATGTGCATGCATGTTTATCTAGAAACTATAGAGAATGACCCATTAAAGTTCTGGGAAATAATTATCTATTTTCAAGAAGAAAGTATTATATTTTATTTTATTTATTTATTTATGTTTTTACAAAGACATATCTAACCTTATTGAGCTCAATATCTTAAAAATACTGAATTATTGGATAAAACCTTAATTTACCAAGAGGATTTACTGTGTAATTTTTGATGAGTGTGTTTGTATTCCTATCTATGCATGTCTGAGGGATGGAAAGTTGCCCTACCCACACTGCACTGTTCTGTTGAAAGATAGGGCTATGGGTGTTTTAAGGAGATAAACATAAACCCCCTCAATAAGCCCACACACACACGTACATGCAAGAATAAACACACACACACACACACACACACACACACACACACACACACACACACACACACACACACACACACACACACACACACACACACACACACACACACACACACACACAGAGCTAAATCTCCAGTAATAGTGGAATACTATACATAAATACTGTACATAATCTATTCCATCAATCAAAATACAAGCAAGTATGACCTAAAAACTGAAATTTGCTTTTGGCTAATCAATACTGGCAGTTTAATACTTTATAGACATGAATATGTGCTGATAAAAAGCAAAATGCCTCATAGCTCCTGCTATTTTCCTCAGAATTAAACTTGTTTGCAATGTAATTTAATTAACATAAAATTAACAGCATTTTTCTTGAACTTCTTTTTATCTTCTGTAAAGTGATAGTAGATGCTGAAGTAATGTTTCTTTGAATGTTTAAATGTTTACTAAAATATTTAAATGACTTAAAACCATCACTTCCATTTCTCCAAATTCTCAGTCAAACCTTAGTCTCAACCGCAACACAATTTAAAATCAATCAGCTATTCAATTTTTAAAAATAATCATCTGTAGATTATCCTTAGATTACCTATCCCATCTATAAAGTACATTATTTTGTGTTACAGTGATACAAAAAATTATTTATATTTACCTATATTTACCTATATTTACTTTATATTTACCATGTTATAAAAGCAATCACACTATTGGCTATATAGGTTGGACATGTCCATTATTTGTACTTAGTTCTTTTTACATTTATTTATTTATTTTATTTATTTTTTTTTACACACAATCAGACTGTTTCTTTATGTGAAATCATGGAAACCAATAAAACAAAAAGCTTACCTGATCAAGTGGAATCTTCATTAGCTCTCACTTCATTTGCTTACTCCAGAACCCAGTGAGGCAGGATGCAACTCAACTGAAGCTTCCATGACGTTACAGCTGAGATAAGGGCTGGACTATCTGTATGAATACAGTAACTACTGTACTACAGTGAGTATAGGGCATTTCTGCAGGTACAGAAGTGCATGAAAGTTTGTGAAACCTTTAGAATTTTCTATATTTCTACATAAATATGACATAAAACATCATACTTTACTTATTGAGGAAAAATATCCAATATTGCATATCTGTGAGTGGCAAAAGTATGTGAACCGTTGCTTTTAGTGTCTGGTGTGACCCCCTTGTGCAGCAATAACTAAACGTTTCTGGTAACTGTTGATCAGTCCTGCACATCGGCTTGGAGGAATTTTAGCCCATTCCTCAGTACAGAACAGCTTCAACTCTGGGATGTTGGTGGGTTTCCTCAAATGAACTGCTTGCTTTGTGTCCTTCCACAACATTTCTATTGGATTGGTCATTACTTTGACTTGGCCATTCCAAAACATTAACTTTATTCTTCTTTAACTATTCTTTGGCAGAACGACTTGTGTGCTTAGGGTCGTTGTCTTGTTGCATGACCCACTTTCTTGAGATTCAGTTCACTGACAGAAGTCCTGAAATTTTTCTTTAGAATTTGATGGTATAATTCAGAATTCATTGTTCCATCAATGATGGCAAGTCGTCCCATCCCAGATACAGCAAAACAGGCCCAAACCATGATACCACCACCACCATGTTTCACAGTTGGGATAAGGTTCTTGTGCTGGAATGCAGTGTTTTCCTTTCTCCAAACATAAAACTTCTCATTTAAACTAAAAAGTTCTATTTTGGTCTCATCCATCCACAAAACATTTTCCAATAGGCTTCTGGCTTGTCCATGTTATCTTTAGCAGACAACAGTGGCAGAGAACAGTGGCTTTCTCCTTGCAACCCTGCCATGCACACCATTGTTGTTCAGTGTTCTCCTGAAGGTGGACTCATGAAATGTAACATTAGCCAATGTGAGAGAAGCCTTTAGTTGCTTAGAAGTTACCCTGGGTTTGTTTGTGACATCTTGGAATATTACACATATTGCTCTTAGAGTGATCTTTGTTGGTCGACCACTCCTGGGAAGGGTAACAATGGTCTTGAATTGACTGTGGATTGGTGGAGTCCAAACTGGTTTTGTAACTTTTCCAGCCTGATGAACCTCAACAACTCTTTTTCTGGGGTCCTCAGAAGTCTCCTTGTTCATGCCATGATACACTTCAACAAACATGCGATGTGAAGATCAGACTTTGATACATCCCTGTTCTTTAAATAAAACAGAGCACTCACTAACACCTGACTGATCATCCCATTGATTGAAAACAGCTGACTCTAGGTGAAGGTTCACATACTTTTGCCACTCACAGATATGTAATATTGGATCATTTTCCTCAATAAATAAATACCGAGTATAATATTTTGTCTCATTTGTTTAATTGGGTTCTCTTTGTCTACTTCTAATACTTGTGTGAAAATTGGACAATGTTTTAGGTCATATTTATGCAGATACAGTGGGTATAGAAAAGAATCACCCCCTTTAAAATAATCACATTTTGTTGCTTTTCAGCCTGAAATGAAGACAGACACAGTTTTTGCTTTATCCAGCTGTATTTACTCAGTGCAACTTATAACATCCAAGTGAAAGATATAGCACCAACATGTCAGAAAAAAAAAAAAAAATCACTGAGTTGGAGGATCACCAAAAAAGGATCACCAAAGGATCACCAAGGATCATCAAAGCCATTTGACTTTCAACTGTGATCAGCTGTGGTCATTTTGATTAGCTCAGCATGAAAAGAGCTTTCCTGGAGCATTTTGTCTGTCTTTCTTCATTTCAGGCTGAAAAGCAACAAAATTTGATTATTTTAAAGGGGGGTGATTCTTTTCTATACCCACTGTATATAATAAATTCAAACACTTTCAAGCACCATAGTTATTGGCCTGTTTGACTGGTCACTTGAATGAAATTAGTTTAATCCATACCTTTATAACTGGAAAAACAACATTGTCCGGTCTATGGAAGTTTCAGGAATAGAATGCTCTATGGCTTCAATAAATATCCAGAATATTATTGTACTAACCCCATTTCCATAAAATTTGGGATTTTATCTAAAATGCAATAAAACACAAATCTGTGATTTGTCAAGTCTCTTGAAACTTTAATTAACTGAAAAAAGTACAAAGAAAAGATATTCAGTGTTTTTACTGACCAACTTAATTGTATTTTGTAAATATAAACAAATTTAGAATTTGATGCCTTCAACACACTCAAAAAAAGTTGGGACAGAGGCAAAATAAGACTGAAAAGTTTATAGAATATTCAAGTAACACCAGGGGGATCAGGTTAATTCGTTACAGGGGAAGGTATCAGGATTGGGCATAGAAGGAGCATCCACCAAAATCTCAGTCTTTGTAAGCAAGGATGGGTCATGGCTTACCACAAACTTCGTGAGAGAATTGTCAGTCAGTTCAAAAAGAACACTGCTCAACGCAAGATTGCAAAGAAAGCATCAAATTCTAAATTTGTTTATATTTACAAAATACAATTAAATTGGTCAGTGAAAACACTGAATATATTTTCTTTGTACTTTTGTCAGTTAATTAAAGTTTCAAGAGACTTGACATATCACAGATTTTTGTTTTTATCGCATTTTACAAAAAAAATCCCAACTTTTATGGAAATGGAATTAGTACAAGGTTGAACAATTAGCCTTCTATATGAATATTTAAAAAAATCTGCTCTGTGGGCATCTATGGAATTTTATTTCTAGATCTAAAGGGATCACTGTCTGAAAAATTTGAGAACCCCTGAACTAAATAATGTGAGACCAATCATGGAAATAAAGTGTGATAGCAATGGATTTGTATGATTCACAAACATTTATAAATTTAATTGAATCCTCAGGGAAGCTTTTCAGCAAAAAGGCAGATGTCAGTTTACAAGGTACTGAATATAGAGATACCAGCTGTCATGCTATAATGATATTTAAAAATTGCATTGCTAAATAATGTAATTACTGTATATACATTTGATTGAGGCTTGCAGAATTAAATGTGCAGCCTTTTTAAAATTAAAGATATTTTTTTAAACTTTGAGCCTTGAGTCTTTTTTTTGAGCCCCAGGTTTTAAAAACTGATAATTTGAGAATGAATAAAGAGCAAATATCTCATTATAAATATTTAAATATATATCACGGTTACATGCAGGTGTTAAAGATAATTATCAAAAAAACTTAAAATGCAGTATTTGGCATCCATCAAGATGATGGTTGAATGGATGATGGGTAAAAATGATTGCATAAAATAAACATCACACATAACGATTCACTTTTTCCACTGACATACCTGGAATAACAGGTAATGGTAGAACAGTACCATATTATATGATTGGATTGCCAATTATTTGTGTCAGAAATATTTCAAGATTACTCAGTTGCAGAGTTCTCTCAGGACATAACTGGACATTGTTGTACCTTGTGGAAGCAGACAAAAAAAGCAACAACTGTCTTTTGACTTTTAGTCAAAAGTTTGCACAAAACTGCTCATAGAAGGATTTTCATTTTCATTAGTTTGTAGTATTTTACAACAATAATGAAAACATTAAGATTATGAAATACAGTGGGGGAAAAAAGTATTTGATCCCCTGCTGATTTTGTATGTTTGCCCACTGACAAAGAAATTATCAGTCTATGATTTTAATGGTAGGTGTATTTTAACAGTGAGAGACAGAATAACAACAAAAAAATCCAGAAAAACACATTTCAAAAAAGTTATAAATTGATTTGTATTTTAATGAGGGAAATAAGTATTTGACCCCTTCGACTTAGTACTTGGTGGCAAAACCCTTGTTGGCAATAACAGAGGTCAGACGTTTCTTGTAGTTGGCCACCAGGTTTACACACATCTCAGGAGGGATTTTGTCTCACTCCTCTTTGCAGATCCTCTCCAAGTCATTAAGGCCATTTTCAATGCCCTGGCTGAGGGAAGGAGGTTCTCACCCAAGATTTGACGGTACATGGCCCCGACCACCGTTCCTTTGATATGGTGCAGTTGTCCTGTCCCCTTAGAAGAAAAACACCCCCAAAGCATAATGTTCCCACCTCCAAGTTTGACGGTGGGGATGGTGTTATGACTTGGGGTCATAGGCAGCATTCCTCCTCCTCCAAACACGGCGAGTTGAGTTGATGCCAAAGAGATCTAACCACACCTGACCACAACACTTTCACCAAGTTCTCCTCTGAATCATTCAGGCAAACTTCAGATGGGCCTGTACATGTGCTTTCTTGAGCAGGGGGACCTTGCGGGCGCTGCAGGATTTCAGTCCTTCACGGCGTAGTGTGTTAATAATTGTTTTCTTGGTGACTATGGTCCCAGCTGCCTTGAGATCATTAACAAGATCCTCCCGTGTAGTTCTGGGCTGATTCCTCACCGTTCTCATGATCATTGAAACTCACGAGGTGAGATCTTGCATGGAGCCCCAGACCGAGGGAGACTGACAGTTTCTTCCATTTGCGAATAATCGCACCAACTGTTGTCATCTTCTCACCAAGCTGCTTGGCGATGGTCTTGTAGCCCATTCCAGCCTTGTTTAGGTATACAATCTTGTCCCTGACATCCTCGGACAGCTCTTTGGTCTTGGCCATGGTTGAAAGTTTGGAATCTGATTGATTGATTGCTTCTGTGGACAGGTGTCTTTTATAGAGGTAACAAGCTGAGATTAGGAGCACTCCCTTTAAGAGAGTGCTCCTAATCTCAGCTCGTTACTTGTGTGAAAGACATCTGGGAGCCAGAAATCTTGCTGATTGATAGGGGATCAAATACTTATTTCACTCATTAAAATGCAAATCAATTTATAACTTTTTTGAAATGCGTTTTTCTGGATTTTTTTGTTGTTATTCTGTCTCTCACTGTTAAAATACACCTACCATTAAAATTATAGACTGATCATTTCTTTGTCAGTGGGCAAACGTACAAAATCAGCAGGGGATCAAATACTTTTTTCCCCCACTGTACATAGACATTTTGAATTATGCAGTGACCAAGAAATATGTTAAACAAATAAAAACTACTTCATATTTTGAAATATTAACACTATTTCTGATGAAGATTTGCACATTATTGTCATCTCAACCAGCTTCATGATGGAGTTTCACTCAGAAGGCTTTTTGTAAACGTCCCCAATAAACTGGTCTCCTCAATGCTTCTCAAAAGTTCTAATTAAAGCCTAATTGTTTGTGGAAACAATTTAATTTTACATGAGCATTTGTTTTAACTAAAACACTAATGTAAAAATACACTCACCATCCACTTTATCAGTAATACCTGTACACCTGCACATTCATGCAGTTACCTAATCAGCCAATTATTTGCTGAGAGCGCAATGCAAAAAAAAAAAACAAAAAAAAAATCATTCAGATACAGGTCAAGCTTCAGTTGATGTTCACATCAGAATGAAGAAAAAATGTGATCCTGTGACTTTGATTGTGGCATGGATGTTGGTACCATAAGTGCTGGTGTGAGTATTTCAGAAACTGCTGATCTGGGAATTTCACACACAACAGCCTCTAGAGTTTATACAGAAGGGTGTGAAAAACAAAAAAAACATTGAGTGAGTGACAGTTCTGTGGGTGGAAACAACTTGTTGATAAAAGATCTCTCTTGCCCACAATGCCCACTGGCATGAAAGGCAGCAACAAAAGCCCGTCACTGCTGTCTGTTTTGGGCCAACTGCTGTACGGTTTCCTTTAGTTCTGATGAGTGTGAGAGAGCAATGCCAGGTCATCTGCAAAATCAAAGTCTTCCAATGTTGTAAATGGAGTCCATCTTATGCCTCTTGGCTGGTCCCAAGTTGTTTATCTCATCTTCTAGTCAATGTTCATGTTGAACAGCAGTGCTGACATCACACACCCTTGTCTTACACCTGTCTTGACTTCAAAACTGTAGTCACTGCTTCCCACTGTGCATGTAAAGTTGGCAAAGAAACCTTTTATCATGCTGACCAATTGCTGTGGGATCCACAAAGTTGATGTATAAAGTTGATAGCAATGTTTATGTGCCTTCTTCACATTCTGATTTTCATGAGTCTTCTGTTAATAGGTTTTCATTCCATTAGACTCTTCTCTGTTCCTTTCTTTAAGATGATGACTACTCCCTCATGGTGCTGGTTGTCAGTTCTTCCTGAATAAAGCACTGTCTCTTCAGTAGCAGTCTTATGTCTACCTGATCCTGTCCATCGACTCTCACTAACTAATAGGATGTGTAGATTATAATGCCTCACTTTGGATGTTACTTGGGTCAGCTTGCCTGTTCCATACATAGTTCTTACATTCCAGAACCCTATCCTAGTCTTACATTTCATGCTCAGGACTTCTGTTATCCTGTAAGTAGCTTCCTGTTGGCTTTG
Organism: Cranoglanis bouderius; assembly: GCA_023630585.1. Classification (NCBI taxonomy): domain Eukaryota; kingdom Metazoa; phylum Chordata; class Actinopteri; order Siluriformes; family Cranoglanididae; genus Cranoglanis; species Cranoglanis bouderius. The sequence continues at coordinate 20,350,953 of CM042539.1, forward strand.
ACTACTGTCATTCTTTCAAGTATCATTAGATGAATCTGGCAGCCTGTGCACACACAAGTGGTAGTTTAGCTACTCTTGTTGCTGTTTCACTAACAATTTTACAATTTTACTGTAAAATTGTTGATAAGAGAGGTCAGAGGAAAATGACCAGATTGGTCTGAGGTGCCAGAAAGGATATAGTGCCTCAAATAATCACTCTTTACAACTGTAGTCAGCATGCTCAAAGCATCAAACCTTTAGGTGGATGGGCTACAACAGCAGAAGATCACATTGGGTTAAACTCCTGTCTGTCCAAGAATCTGCGGCTATCATAGGCACAGACCGAACTGGGCAGTTGAAGATTAGAAAAAAAAAATTACATGATGTGACAGCAGGCCTCCGAACCACACACCCAAACTGAGTCCGACATGAGCAGGGCCACCCCCAGAAACCAGATTGATGCACTGTTGCACACCAGTGGCTCTAGATGGAGTGGTGGACAGCAACTGAGGTCACTGAGCGGGTGGCCATGGACAAATCCTTGAGGTCCCTACCACTGGAAGAGAGCTATGGAGTCGGCATGCAATCTCAAGGCACCCCTAAGGAGATGGTGGAGGCACTGGAGTGCACTCTGGCCACCAGAGCATGTGAGCGAAGTGGAGCGGTGTGACACTCCGCTCAATAGTCTGCTCTATGTGTGTGCGCTCCGCTCAGTGGCTCACTGCCCGAGTGAATGCTCCACCCATGTACTGCTCATGCTCACCGGTAAAACAATGTTTACTCAAATCCTGCTCCGACGTGAAATTTCTCTGTAGTATACTTGTTTCTGTTTGTAACACATTGCTTGAATAAATGCCTCAATTATAGTAGTAGAGATAATAATTATGATATTTGTGGGTGACACTCTGTTACAGGCTGTGCCTTTTATTAATTTTATTAACTTATTTAATTATTCATGTAATTATTTAATTAAATTTTATATACTAACCCCATTTCTATAAAAGTTGGGATTTTTTCTAAAATCCAATAAAAACAAAAAATCTGTTATTTGTCAAGTCATTGTTTTCACTGACTACTTAATTGTTTTTTGTAAATATAAACAAATTTAGAATCTGATGCCTTTAACACACTCAAAAAAAAGTTGGGACAGAGGCAAAATAAGACTGAAAAGTTTATAGACAATTCAAGAAACACCATTTTGGAGGATCAGGTTAATTGTTAACAGGGGAGGGTAGCAGGATTGGGCATAAAAGGAGCATCCACCAAAAGCTCAGTCTTTGCAAGTAGGGATGGGTTGTGGCTCACCACTTTGTGCCAAACTTCATGAGAGAATTGTTAGTCAATTCATATGTTGACTTGACAAATCACATATTTTTGTTTTTACTGCATTTTAGAACTTTTATGGAAATGGGGTTAGTATAATGAATTCCAGAGATTAAACCAGGCATATGAGTTGGACAGCTACCCCCTTCCCTGGGTGGACGACCTGGTGGAGCACCCGGGGATAGCCTGGTTTATCTCAACTTTCGACCTCACAAAAGGCTACTGGCAGGTAGCCCTAGCCCTGCACACAAAACCCAAGACTGCATTCAGCACCTCCAGTGGCCACTGGCCATACCAGGTTCTCCCCTTTGAGCTCCACGGTGCGCCCGTGGTGTTCAAGCGGCTCATGGACCTAGTCCTACATGCACATTGGCAATTCGCAGCAGTCTACTTGGACAACATCATGATCCACTCACGGACATGGTAGTATCAAATCCACGAAAGTGTCACCCATGACCCACTTCCAAGCGACAGGTACGTTCCTTCTTGGAGTTGGCAGGGTATTACAGAAGGTTTATCCCTAACCTCTCCTCTCTAGTCTCCCCACTCTCAGACCTAACAAAAAGGGGCGACCAGACCAGGTATGATGGTCCAAGGCAGCAGAGCTCACAGTGCTCACAAGCCAGATTTTGAGTGTCCCTTCACCGTGCACACGAATTCTTCAGAGATGGGCCTAGGGCCCTCTCCCATACCTTCGATGGGGAAGAACACTCAGTCCTGTATGTGAGTAGAAAACTGACCCCCGCAGAATGGCAGTATGCTGCCGTGGAACAAGAATACCTGGCCATAAAGTAGGCCATTGAGGTATTGTGATACTACCTCTCAGGCAGACACTTAAGCCTGGTCATGGACAAAGCCCCTCTTCAATGCATGGCAAAAGCAAAAGATAGTAATGTCCGAGTAACCCGGTGGTTTCTGTCATTGCAGGATTTCTTGTTCCATGACAATGCAAACAACCTCTGCGGAGGTACGGATTCTGGGCACAAACACTGCCCGCAGTAGGCTCAAAGTAGCCTCCAGACCACATGCACAAACTGTTGCATGCTCCTCACACTACTGCCATCTGGGTGCTGAATGGATAGCACCATTTCAGCACCCGTGGACCACACTGGACCACAGAAGAGCACAAGGCCGTGAGGCAGGGGAATGTAGCCCTCTCAGAGAAGACTGGAGAGGATAAAAGGGCGCCACAACCTCAGCAGCTTGAGCAGCTTTTGTCTATATGGCTATGCTGATCCATTTCTGTTTTCATTGTCTTTCAGACAACAAGATAGTGATGACAAGAACTCTCACCCACCCGCACATCGCTGCCCAGACCACAGCAACTATGACCACACTCCTCTCTAACACTTCCCTCACAGCCCGCTGCCAATTCATCTGATCGCTCTTCATAACATTCTGGAGTATATGCAAATTGCCATCATAAAAACTGATGCAGCAGACTTTGTAAAAATTCATATTTGTGTCATTCTCAAAACTTTTGGCCACGGCTGTACATTGTAGCAAAGTGTCATTTCATCAGTGTTGTCCCATGAAAAATATAATAAAATATTTCCAAAAATGTGAAGGGTGTACTCACTTTTGTGAGATACTAATATATATATTTTTTTTTTTTGAAGGACATTTTACTAAAAAGTGAATGAATCCAAACCAGCAAATAATCAAAGACAGATTTATTTAGCCATCTCTGCTTTAGGTTTCATAGCATACTGCTCTCATGACTACCCTGTGTAATGCAACACTATAAATACAATCAAATACAGACTATAAATACAGTCAGCCTGAATGATTTTAAACACAATAAACTATCCCTCTCTTATTAGAGTGTAGTGTAGGGATTTAACTTACAGCTGCAGTGCAAGGTCAGGCAGGGCATTTTATTTATGAATGATTACAACTGGCTTACTGTTTTGATAGTTATGTAAACTGATCTATATTACCTACTTTAATCAATTTTATGACATAAATCATATTATGCCTCTCTCATTTGTTTGGCTTTGTATTATAGAATGTAAATTACATTTTTATTAGAGACAAAGTGTAAAATCAATGTTAGGCCATCTGATACCATCTTAAATTCCAAGAGAATTCTTTGCTTGCAAGCTAAAATAATTTTTTTAACAGCACATTCAAAATGTTAAGCTTTAAAAGTCAGCAGTTTGAAATCGTTAACATTCATGACTGAGTGGAATAAGGCAAACAAATTAATTTACAGAAAGGAAGAGAAAGAGTAAGATGGTAGGTGGTAATTAGAGTAATAACATGAATGAGTTTACACTTCGGGCATTGCAATTTATGGGAACAAAATTTACCAGCAGAAAAATAAAAATAAAATACAGAAAGTTGCAAGCTTTCTAAATGGCAATCGCTTATAAAAGTTTCAACAATTTTAAGGACTCTAAGGATAAACATTATATGTTTATAACTCCAACCCAGTGATCAAATTAGTAAGATATTTGAACAGTTCTTTGATAAATTAATATGCAGGCCTATTTTCCAGAGTGGAACCCTGTGTATTGATGTGAGCCACTTTAGGTTGTGTCTTCCCAAGCTTACAACATAAACCATAACCTCGGCATCGGATCCAAAACTGTAGTGACTCTCCCCAGTCCCTTTTTACCCACTTCCCCATCTTTCACAGAGTTCTCTTGCCATTTCCACTCCACACTTGTTTATGGTCATATACACATAATATGTTTACTCTGGGGGTGTAACGATACACAAAATCCAAATACGATACGATACAGTGGCATCTTGATGTGACACATTTTCAAACATTCAACAATATAAAAGTCACCGAAACTTTATGATGACACAGTACTTCTGTTATCAGACTCTTAGCAGCATATAACAAAACAAAAGCTGAATGTTACATTAGAATGTAACAAAATTAAACATGACTAATTAAACAGTAGCGTTGTGGTCAAGCTTTCACCGATGTGCAGGGTTACCAGTTCCACCCTATTTCTTCTTTTTCTCAGTCCTCGCACCTTCACCGAATTAATTTTTCCACCAGCAACCTCGTTTCAAAACAATCCCAATTATGTTGTAAAATCCGCAAACCTGGCAACCCTGCTACTTTTTAAGTCCTGCATTCTGAATTATACCAAGTCTTATATTTGCAGCTACAAACTTCCCAATAGCCCCACGGATTTTTTTAACCCAGATGAGCTGGGAAATGCTATCGTAAAGCAGCAAAGAGAAAAAGGAAGGGGAGAGAGCATGCCCACGAGCGAGAGAGAGAGAAAAAGAAAGAAAGAAAGAGAGAAAGAGAGAGAGAGAGAGAGAGAGAGAGAGAGAGAGAGAGAGTGTCTTCATCTCTGTGATGTTGGCACAGATGCAATGGTATTCAATTCATTATGCACTCTGTTGAATATGTTGTTTGATACACAAATGTATCAAATCAAGAGCCTTGTATTGAACAATATGATATGTCACACTGTATCGTTACACCCCTATGCATATCATTGCTACTTATGGATGGTGAGTTTGGCAGGCTGGATAGCCATAGGAGTTTTGTGGAGCCCAGGGCCAAAGAGAGGGAAGAGCTTTCCACGGAATGTGTCGTTGTAGGTGATGAGGTGTGCCCCACTCTCTGCATCCCAGAAGGATACCTCTCCTTTTTCCATGTTGACTTTCACCCTGATTATCTCTGGCCTCTTCGCCACAGTTAGTGGGGTGCGAGGAGAAGTCAGACCGCTGTACACTCCTTTACTTAAGCCGATGCTCCACACGCCTCCTGATGTAGTCACTGTGAACTTCCTCTTGCGGGCCACAGACTCCTTACACACACCGAGGACCCACTTTGTGTTATCACCTACATTGACCTCCCAGCGGTGGCGACCCGACACAAAACCCTCCGAGCCCAGGACGAAGACACAGGGGTCAAAGCGTTCAGGGTTGTCTGGGATTGATTGCCTCTCTGTGCTCTCTTTCACACTTGCGTAGTCAGGGGACATGGAGAGCCATGGTGAAACGGTGTTTGGATCCATTAGCACTGGAACTGCAGAGAAGAGAGATATTTAGACAGTGAATTTGTCTACAGACTCAAATTAAACATCTTGTTCTAAAATCAGCGCATATATTTATTCTTATATCGGAGACTAGCTTTTATGCAATGGTAGGTAAATACAAAAAAAAGAAGAAGAAATGTATACATTCAAAAGCAGGCTAGCACTTTTCTTAGAATCTGAATGCGTGTTCATGTCTATGTGATATTTCTCATGATCTCTCTGTGTCTGTGGTCTCCAGGTATAAGACATTTTCCATTCTCTACTACTCTGGAATGCTCAGGAACGATGATGTTTCACATCAGTTATAGAGAGGTGGCTTGTTTTCTGCAAAGATGTCAAGTATTGGATATCAGTAGAGATGCACCGATTGCAATTTTTTTGGCCGATTCCGATTTCCGATTTTTTTGTAAGTGTGACCTGCCGATACCGATTTTTACCGATTCCGATTTTCTTTCGAAGAACTATAATTGACAGCATATACAAACAAAAATCTACTTTTCTTCAATGCAAAATTTTATTTTCAGTTATAAGTTATATATAAGTTACAGGATCTTCTCTCACTTAAACAACTCTCAAAATAAAGTGCTCTGTGACTGGAAAGAGGTAGAAATAACAATTAACTGAAAATGAGTTGCTTTATATAACAAAACAGATTTCATTTTCCACTATGTTTATAAATTGCCCTTTTTCTCTTTTTTACTCGTCTCACAAAAGTCCAAAGATTACAAGCCTATGAACAAAACTGAAGTGTACAATACTCTTCCAAATATTAATAGGTGCAGTGGCTAATAATTAAATAACAGGTGTAACAAGTAGAATTAGTTACTGCTCCTTTAAGGCGGAACGCAGTCGGTAGACGGAGCGCGAGCTATGATCATCGCATGTATGCATGTAAAGCCTGGTTATATTTCTGTTGCTCTTTGCCCTGTTTTATTTATGTTCAGTAACGCAGTTGTTAGTGGAGTGTTTTGCAAACTGCCCCATGTGTGCGGGGGATCGACAACGCTGATAATAAACCACTGTGAAATATCAGATACGTGAGTTTTGCTTACACCTGGCTACAACCATTCAGGCAAGCTATCCGGCCTCTCTGTGTAAAGCGTTACACAAGGCACCTTTTCTTTGTTGCCAACATGTGTATACTTGAGCATTAATGGCAAGTTTTTCTTCACAAACAGAAGCATCTCTGCCTTGTCACCTGATAATCGGTTTCTCCTTTCATCCATCACATGTCCAGCCAAGCTAAACAAGCGATCACTTTCAGCGCTTGTACATGGAGCAGAGAGGTACAGGCTTGGGCAAGTGGAGCAAGCGCAGGGAAATGATCTTTGTTGATCCTCCAGTAGGTCAATGGGTTTTCGCGTTTTTGCCTACGACATGTTTACATGCGGCTGTGAGAGTGGCTGTGACGTTATTGCCTGTACCGCTGGCAACAGCACGGACCGGCTCAGAATCGGAAATACGCGAGACTGGTCACCGGTCCGGGCCGAGCATGCGGAAAATCGGCCGATTCCGGTCCCTGGCCGGTTGATCGGTGCATCTCTAGATATCAGCCAATAATCACAGCTCTGATAATGGTATAACTGTATAAAGAGGTATACAGTCCCTCCAGGATTTTGCGATCGCAGGAATTAATGCAAAATCAAGCAAACTCCACAATATTCGGAGGAGCTTGCAATTTTCAAAATTACCGCAAATTGTCCACAGATTTGGGCCAAGACGAGTCATGTGTCATCGTCACAACGCGCATTCAGCCAAAGCCCTCTTCGATTCACGAGTGACGAACATGAGTACAGCTAAAAGACCTCATTTACCAACAATCGTCACTGCGAACGACTGTGCAAAACAATTTTGTGCAATTGCAATTTCGCCAATTCAAGTAGTTTTCTGCAAAAAAAAAAAACAAAAAACAAAAACTGCATCATAAATTGTGAAAAACGCCACAGCAAAATCAAGCATTTTTGGCCGCAACAATCACACACAAAAAAATAGGAATGTCTATATGACATGCATCTGTTAATTGTCATATTCTTATGTCTACAAAATAATCAAAACAATGCATACAATACCAACACACAAAGAGCTGGTGTTACTGCTCCGGGTGTGTTCACGGTTTGTAGTGTGTGTGTTCACTACTCACAACTCCTAATGTGTGTGCACTAACTTGGATGGGTTAAATGCAGAGGACAAATTCCAAGTATGGGTTACCATACATTGGCATTCACATGTCACTTTTATGAGTTTTTGCTTTTTTGTTAAGGAAAAGCTCCACCCTGAAACACATTAAATATGTTTATATTGAAAAACACTATACAGCCAAAAGTATGTGGACACCTGATAAAGCACACCATTATGTGCTTGTTAAACATCTCATTCCATATTTAGTCCTTGCTCTTATAATAACCTCCACTCTTCTGGGAAGGCTTTCCACTAGATTTTGGAGCGTGGCTGTGGGGATTTATGCTCATTCAGACACAAGAGCTTTAGTGTGGTCAGGCACTGATGTTCGGCGAAGAGGCCTGGCACACATTCAGTGTTCCAATTCATCCCAAACGTGTTCAGTGGGGTTGAGGTCAGGGCTCTGTGCAGGACACTCGAGTTCTTCCACTCCAACCTTGGCAAACCATGTCTTCATGGAGCTCACCTTGCGTACATGGGAACTGTCATGCTGGAACCTGTTTGAGCCTCTTTGGGAAATCTTAATGGTCATAAAGACATTTTAAACAATTGTGAGCTTCCAGCTTTGTGGCACAGGTTTGGGGAAGGACCGCACATGGGTGTGATGGTCAGCTGTCCACATACTTTTGGCCATATGATGCATTTGTGATTTGCTTAGCGATCCTGGTGCTAATTTGTTGGTTGGAGCTGCATTTCTTGATACTCCTGTAAGAAGGTTTCCTCACTCACCATTTTCTGGCAACATGCAATGTCATTTTAATAAAAAATGCAATACAGAAGTAGTGGAGGCAGTAAACACTGGACTCAAAGTTCCAGAATGCAATGCATCTATATAATGCAGCTGCACAGAGTTATGGCAGAGAACGTTATTTGTTTGAGCAGAGTGTACAGATGTGGAGAGCAGGACAGACTAAAGCACTGCTGCATCGCTCTCTTTAGGTAGAGATTAAGCGAGGGCTAAATACCACTGGCACCACTATCAGTAAGCATTGTGGGTAATGTAGGAAACCATTAAACAAATAGATGTGTCCAACATGTCCATGAAAGGAGTTTAGACTGAAAATGTCAACTCAGGATTTCATTGCAAAATAAATCTTGGACACATTAAAAGATCACGTGTTAATGATAAAGGTTAATATGCAAGTCATTCAGGGTAGATTTTTCCCATAAGGGCATGCATTCTGACACAAAAAGGTACACTTACAACATTTGACCTGTGACCGCATGCTCTCCCAAACTTTGTACTCCAGTGCTCCAACATGGAAGGCTACATCAATGAGAACTCCAGGAGGAAACCTCTGGGATTGTTCATCTGTCCACTGGGCTCTGGGACACATTAGGCAGCATAAATAAGAATCACTATGTTGCATGTGCAAATTATCTTCTGAAGCAGGATTGAGAAGCTCAATACTTACCTATGTTTAAGACTCTGGTATTTCTGGAAGTAAAAATAATTGTTTTTATTATTCAGCAACCAAAACAAGTCAACTCAGATGGCATGCACTGTTCTTAACTAACACTAATTTCCACTTAAAGACACAAATTTCATACTTGTAGGACAACCAAATCCCCTGCAATCATCTCCATCCTCAGTGACTGAATCAGCTCACTGAGAGAGGTGATATCATGGCTGATGCTTTCAATCTTCTCATTCAGCATCTTTTTCTTCTGCTCCTCTTCTTTCTTTAGGGCTGCAATTCTGGAAGCTTCTTCTTCTTTTAGAATCTGATGGAGCCTCTCAAACACCTGTCTGATTTGCTTCTCTGCTTCCTCTGACTGGCTCTGTAAAGTGACAAGTTTTATATTCTCAAAAGTCTCCTGATACACCACGAACAGCATTAGGATTGTGCGTTTGAAAGCAAAGACAGTAAAAGTTGACGGCAAATATCGATTACCTTAACATAATTGATTGTCTCGTTACATCGTTTCTTCATCTTCTTAAAATACTCCAATTTGTCAGCAAGTATCTTGACTTTTAACTCAAGCAGATCCTAGACCAAAACCACATTGTTAAACCATTATAGGCTTTGTTATATCATACTTCAGGGTTAGGATTGAAACATCAAAAATCTATGCAATGTAACACTCTGAGGAACGTGCTGTCTAACCGGTTCTGCATACATGCGCTCACAGATGTCAGTGATTGGCTAGTGTCACTCTAACTGACAGTGGAGAGAGAGTATGCCATTGAGCCCATCCAGACATCACAGCAATTCTCCTCTCTTAGAATCCCAGCCATGTATGGCTTTAGCTTTGTTGGGATTGAATTTATAATCTCCTGACATTAGGGCAAACCCCTTCTAAGAAAATAAATAAATAAGGATCTGATTATATCTATTCTACTCTATTTTATTCGTTTTCAGAAAATCTTCCTTCTTATTGCAACACATTTTGATAGGCGAATTAGTCAATGACATAATCTAGTGACTGCCAGCAACTTTTTGCGCATACATTAACCTTTCCCCCCTAAAAATAGTAAGCAGAACTGTACAGGGTGCAGTGATGACTCTTCCTTCTAAAGGGTCAAGTGTCCCCAAACCATGCCAGGAAAATGGTTTGTAATACAAGTCAAAAACATGATAATACTTGAGGACACATTCAAAATAAGTGGTTCCAACAATACACTGGAATCAGTAAGTTAGTGTAAATAAAAGGAAGTTGGTCAACCTGGCAGTACTGAACTCCATGGTCTACAGGCCTGACATCATGGCCAGAATGCAGGGTAACGCACTCCGCACATATGGGCTCCTCATCATGAACGCAGAACAGCTGCAGATCGCGTTGGTGTAAGCCGCAGATCACTTGTGGAGCTCCGGTAACGCGCCATCCTCTCTCTTTCTGAAAAGACTCGGTCGTGTTTTTCAGGGCCCGGTTCAGGATCGGCGTCTCTCCGTCGCAGTTTCTCCGACACACGGGACACGTCTTCGAGCGGTTGTGCTTCCAGCTGCCCTCCAGACACGCTCGGCAAAAGCTGTGACCGCATGAGAGTAGCATGGGGTCTCGGAAAAGTCCCTTACACACCGGACAGCTCAGATCAGACTCGAGAAGAGACGGTCTCTCGTTAATATCCTCGTCCATCGCGGAGGCCATGTTGAGAAGATACACACCCTGCGTTTACTTTCACTTTCAACTGAGCGCCAATAACTATGAGCGGAGACGTTTGCGGGTTTTTTTTTCTCCACACACCACTGCTCTCCCAGTCTTCACTTGAATCTAAAAAAGTGAGAGATTACTAGTTTTTTTGCTCCCGTATCTGGCGTAATTTCGGTAAATATCTGCGTTTTCAAGTTCCGTGTATTCCCCTTCCTGTACCTTTGATTACCCAATCCGCGTCCCATTCCCGAGCATGCGCACATATTATTTTATGCTTTGCGACTCAGCCCGATTTGTACTGCGCATGTGTGGCTTTTCAATGTGGATTATAGCACATTTTGTGACATTTAGAAATTACATTTCTACATTTAGAAATATGCCGTATCTAAAAGTACGTTAATTCTGTTAGGTACAGCATCAATCACCACAGAATCGTTTTGGAGAAATTTTGGCCCACTCTTCTTTACAACATTGTTTCAGTTCATTGATGTTTGAGGGCATTCGTTTATTTAGGACTCTCTTAAGATCCCAGCACAGCATCTCAATGGGACTGAGGTCTGGACTTTGACTTGGCCATTCTAACTTGATTTTTAATTTTTTTTTAATTCTTTAGCCATTCAGATATTGATTTGCTGCTGTGCTTGGGATCATTGTCCTGTTTCATGACACAATTTCAGCCCACCTTAAACTGCTGGACAGATGGCCTCACATTTGTCTCAAGAATATTGTGATATAAAGTCGAGTTGTCTCAATGGCTACGTTTACATGCACATCAATACTTACTTAGACTTAGATCCTCCTGCGCCGTTTGGCGCATTGGGCGGCAAGGTGTCTCCATCGAGATCGATCAGCTGTGGCAGCTTTGGCTTCGTCCCATGAAATTTCGAGGGCTTTCAAATCGTCATTGAAGGTCTGACGCTAGGTTATTCGGGGGCGACCTTGCTTCCGTCTTCCTCTTGGTGGCGTCCATGTGATGGCAGCTTTTGGTAGGCGCATTGGTTGTTGGCAAAGAATGTGGCCTCCGAGTCGCATACGCCTCTCAGTCACGATGTCATTCAGAGGGCGGGTGGCAGTTCGGCGGTGAATCTCTTCGTTGGTAATGCGGTCTCGGTATGAGACTCGCAGGATCCGTCGCAGCCACCTCTGTTGCACGACGTTGAGCCTTCTTGCAATCTTTGCAGATGTCTTCCATGTTTCGCTGGCGTAAATTGCAGTCGGGATGACGATGGAGTTGAGTAGGCGAACCTTCGTCGTCACATCGATCTTCTGGGTCGACCAAATCGGCAACAGCCACTGGAAGACTGCCCCTGCTTTTGCAATCCGACAAGCTACATCATGGTCGGCGTCTCCATCGCTCGCAAGGACGCTACCCAAGTATGTGAACTTGTCAACCTCCTCAAGTTGCTGTTGTCCAACCGTAATGGGGTTACTGGCTGCCGCATATCCAATCCTCATAATTTTGGTCTTGTTTCCGCTGATTCGTAAGCCAACCTTGGCCGCTTCTTGTTCCAAGCTTTTCGTCATAGCCACCATGTTCTTCTTAATGTCTGCGAGGAGGGTGATGCCATCGGCGAAGTCAAGGTCCATTAGGCATGTTGGTGCTCGCCACGGAATTCCAAACCCCTCCTGATCCATAGCAATCCGCATTACGAAGTCGATGGACAAAAAAAGAGGAAGGGGGATAATACACACCATTGCCTCACGCCGGTTTCCATGGCGAAGAAGTCCGTGTTTCCATCCTCCATTCGTACACAGCAGCTGGATCCAAGGTAGAGGTTTCGGAAGACCTCAACAAACCGCTCCGGGATGCCATATGACCTCACTACACTCCAAAGTGAGTCTCGATGGATACTGTCAAAGGCCTTGGTGAAGTCGATGAAGTTGATAGAAAGTCGCTGTTGGTATTCCAAGCTCTGCTCGATGATTGTTCTTAGGACAAAAATCTGCTCAGTGCACGATCTGCCTCTGCGGAATCCGGCTTGTTCTTCTCGAAGCTTCTGATCCACAGCTTTTTGAAGTCTTCTGAGCAGGACGATGCTGAAAACCTTTCCAGGAACCGAGAGGAGTGTGATTCCATGCCAGTTGTTACAATCCGCCAAATTGCCTTTCTTTGGGAGCTTCACGACGACACCTCTTCGCCAATCTTCCGGTACTTGCGCTGTTGCCCAACAGGAATTTAGAAGGTCCGTCATTTCTTCGACGAGGCATTATCCACCGTGCTTGAGCATTTCCACAGACACCATATTCAGGCCAGGCGCTTTGCCATTTTTCAGGAGTCGAATCGCAGTCGAAGTCTCCGCTGTTGTGATTGCATCTGTCCTCACGTCCAGGTCGTTTGCTCGATCCGCAGGAGCGAAGGTGAACGTGGTCCCGGGGGGAGGCTGGTTCAAGGTTTCTTTGAAGTGTTCCACCCATTGGGCATTTTGCTCTTCTTTGGTCAGCAGCGCTTTGCATTCTTGTCTTTGACAGGTGCACCCTGCCCGGTCTTCGCGGCAGTAAGGTCCCGGACAATGCGGTAGAGCGTCTTGGTGTCATTCCTTTCCGCCGCTGCTTGTGCTTCTTGTACCTTCTGGTCCAACCAGTCACGTTTGTCTCGTCTGCAACTTCTCTTCACTCTTCGGTCCAGTTCTCGATAACATTCTGTCGTGGCCACCCGTTCCTCCTCCGTTTTTGCTTGGTCACGCTTCTGTCGAGCCGATCTACGTTCATCGATCTGATCCCATGTTCGTTCCTGGATCCAACGTTCCTTGTATGTTCCTCGCCGTCTTCCGATAGTAGTCTCAGCACTTCCAGTGATCGCCTGCGTCAGCCTCGTCCATCGTTGTTCAGTGTCAGCGTCTGCCTCTTCTATCAGTAACTGGAACTTGTTCCTTAATTCAAGTGTAAATCGTTCGGCCACTGCCCGGTCTTTAAGTCGGTCCATTGCGAAGGGGTGCGGTCGTTTCTGTTGCATTTGTTGGCGCTTCAATCGGAGTCGACACTTCGCGAGGAGGAGATAGTGGTCAGAACCAATATCCGCCCCGCTGCAAGCCCGCACATCTACCAGCGAAGATCGCCACCGTTTGCTTATGCAGGCGTAATCGATCTCATTGAGCGTTTCTCCATCTGGCGACCGCCATGTCTTCTTATAGATCTGCTTATGGTCGAAGTATGTATTTCCGATCAATAGGCCGTTTGCTGCGCAGAGAGAGATTAGCCGGTCTCCATTGTCGTTGGTTTCTGTGGCTGAGCCATGTGGGCCCATGACGTGTTCCAGACCATGACGCTTCTTGCCAATCTTTGCATTGAAATTGCCGATGAGCAGAATGATGTCGTGACGGGGGGTTTCATTTAGGGCCTGCTGTAGTTGGTCGTAAAACTCATCCTTGTTGGTATCTTCTGCGTCTTCGAGCACATCAATAATCCGAGATTAATCTGAATTTGGCGATATTCTATTCAGTATTGAGTCATGTAAACACCATAATCTGATTCAGACAATATTCTGATTCCACAAATTCTGATTCCCACCCCTGGAATATACCTGTTTTAATCGGAAATTTGTTGCATGTAAACACCTTATTCAGAAAATCCACTGAAAGGAAATATATGCACATGCTCAGTCCGCAAGGAATTGTGGGTTTTAACAGATGCTTAGCTGTAGGCTAGGTATTTAGGAATGGCAACTCAGGCATATGGGTGCAACCCAACTATAGATCATAAACAGAATTTGATGTACATGTAAACGTAGCCATTGACTTCAAATTTCCCAGGTCCTGTGGCTGCAGAACAAGCCCAAATCATCACCCCTCCACCACCATGTTGACCGTTGGCATGAGGTATTTGTGGTGATGTGCTGATGCGTTTTTGCCAAACATCTCCACCTTGGTCTCATCAGATCAAAGGATATTGTTCCAGAACTTTTGTGTTTTGTTCAGATGCAGTTTTGCAAACCTACTGTAAGTCATACTGTCATTATTTTTGGAGAGAAGGGGATTTTTCCTAACCACCCTTCCATGAAAGCCGTACTTGTTCAGTCTTTTTCTGATGCGGTCATGAACATAAATGTTTAATGTTCTTACAGAAGCCTGTAGGTCACTTGATGTAGCTCTTGGGTTTTTCTTTATATCTCTGAGCATTAAAAAGTCTGACCTTGGATTGAATTTGCTGGGAAGATTGGCAACTGACTTGAAGGCTCTCCATTTATAAATAATCCTTCTCGTTGTAGAATGTTGAATTTCATATTGTTTGGAGACACCATTATAACTCTTCCCAAGATTGATGATATTTTCTAGACACACATCTCAGGGCTCCAGAACACCAAACTGCCAAAAGTCTGCTTTTATAGACATAGTCACACTTCTTGATTATTAACTAATCGTGTGCATTTCATTAGTAACACCTGGCTGTTAATTACTCTCTTAATGATTGTGGGAATAGGACGGCTACTGCTACTGGATACTATATTGTCATTAAATCATACTGCTTTCACAAGATTTAGCTACTTTATTCATGCTCAATTTGCAATTTGTATTTTATCTTTTGCCTAGACATCTACTGTCTGTGTGGAGTTTCACATTTTCTCTCCATGTCCATTTGAGTTTTCTCCAGGTTCTCCACTTTCCTCCCCCTTCTCAAAAACATGCGGGTAGGTGGATTGGCTATGCTAAATCTAGGTGTGAATGTATTTGTGCATAGTGCTCTGTGATGGGTTGGTGTCTGATCCAGGGTAAATTCCCACCTCATGCACAGTGTTCCTGGGATAGGCTCTGGAACCATCATAACCCTGACCAGAATAAGATAAATGAATGAATGAATGAATAGCCATTTCCAATCTTTCTTTAACCCTCTGATAAAGGCTAACTGTGGCTTTAAGACTATTTTGTAAGCTATATGTAAATGAACTATGTTCTGATTGGTTGGTTGCCTCATAACTGAACCGAGGCACACCACGCCCCCATTTGTAACACCTACAGAACTGTGTAGGAAAATCTGGGTGATTAGCATATCTACTCAAATGCAGCCTTTTATATGCTTGATCTAAATCTTTTAGCAACTCCAAGACAAAAGCTATCGACCCTAACACTACAATAGTACTACAAACACGAGTTTTTACCCACTTCTAGCATATTTAATTAGTTCAAAGCTGTTTAAATGACTGAAAAACAAAGGGATATTAATTTTACTGTTATTGAATTGATGACTCGCTATATACAGGTGCATCTCAATAAATTAGAATGTCGTGGAAAAGTTAATTTATTTCAGTAATTCAACTCAAATTGTGAAACTCGTGTATTAAATAAATTCAATACACACAGACTGAAGTAGTTTAAGTCTTTGGTTCTTTTAATTGTGATGATTTTGGCTCACGTTTAACAAAAACCCACCAATTCACTATGTTAACAAATTAGAATACTTCATAAGACCAATTAAAAAAAAAAAAACATTTTTAGTGAATTGTTGGCCTTCTGGAAAGTATGTTCATTTACTGTACATGTACTCAATACTTGGTAGGGGCTCCTTTTGCTTTAATTGCTGCCTCAATCCTCCAGTTATCGGAAGCATTTGGTTGCAGTCTTTGCTGCTAAAGGTGACACAACCAGATTTTAAGTTTAAGGGTAATTAGTTTTGCACATTGGTGATAGGTGTTGGATAACTTGTTTTGTTTCAATAAAAAAATAAAATAAAAGAAAAAAACTGCTATGTGTTTACTCAGGTTGCCTTTGTTTTATGTTGTATTTCGTTTGAATACCTAATAGTATTTAGTATGAGATATACACAAAAACAGAAGAAATCAGGCAAATACTTTTTCACAGTACTGTATTAATACTTATGCAAGTTAATTTCATCCAGCATGTCCTGATTATTAACTTTCAAAGGTACCAGTTATTCTGGAGGGATCATAGGGCTATACATTCGTAGTCCATCTCTATTTATGTGCAATTTAATGAGGTAATCGATTTCCCCTTAACAATTATGACAATTATTCTTGTATCCACAAAGTGTGTTAATGTTGTTACTTTAAAAAAAAAATCTATTTTTAAAAATGTATTTATTGTGAAATAATTATAAGTGAATTTGTTTGGTTAGGGGCTTTTATGAACTGTGAAAAAATAGAGATTTTGAATCACTGTGGTTGTGACTGTGAAACCTAATTTTATTTTATTTTTTATAATTCAATTTAATTAATTTCTGTCTTTCTTTTCGTTTCTTTTTTAACTGATATGGTACTGATATTTCTGTGTAGAAGCGATGCAGGGACTCTTTTTATGCGTCCTTGTGTGTAACCAGTGATGTTGTAGTTGGGGGTCTCTGGAAACCGCAAACAAGGCTAGCGTTGCTAATATCGTTTGAAAGCCTGAACGTTTTTTTTTTTTTTTTTTTTTAACGCCGTTTTCGAGTTGAAGTAGGTTCGCGGAAAACTGTGATAATATTTTTGTGCAGCCTTCGACAACGATTGTTATTATCTACGCTCCATTTTTCCGTCGTGAATCTAGAAAAGTGGAGAAATTGCACGGCTGCTAGCTAAGCTAAACTTGACTGTTTTTTTTTTTTTTTTTTTTTAATTAAAGGCCGCCGTCCTGGGCAGCAGCGCTGTCACACTTTCCCTGTCCGCTTTGCCTTCTTGGAGCTACACACACAACTACAACAATAACAGCTCAGCTCTTGGAGGAGTTCTGTAGATGTGTAGTGTTAATATTTTCCCAGAATGTAACCCCTCAGCATATGTGTACTTATGAAAGATGGAGATAAAGCTCCGGGCTCTGGTAAGTTAACGGGAACAACAGTGTTCATGCTGTTAAGGTAGATGTGGCTAGCAGGCTAAATAATAACAACAATGTGCAACGTTAGCGTGTTGTGTTGCTTTGTTAATGCTAACCGGAGGGCTGAGTTTATTTGATTTAAATAAAAGAAAAAACAAACTCAGTTTTTGGAATTAGGTTAATGAAACAGTGACTAAAATATCACGACGAAGGTTTGATATTTGTCTCGCACGTTAGCAAGCTAGCTAGCAATCTTAATGTAAACTAACCTTCTTGAGAAGCCCTCATAGAATCAAACACTCATAGAATTGGTCAGTTTCATTAAATAAATAGTAAATTATCTTATTCACTGACAAAAAGGACCAAATATTGGTCTAATTTTTGAGTAAGTTAAAATATGGTTTGTTGGAGGAATATGACAACCTAATATCTGTAATAAACATTTGCACGCACAACTGATACAATGTATATAAACGCAACAACCGCACGCAACTGATTTATACAGTATAAACGCAACATCTGCACACACTACAATGCAAATAAATGCAGCATCTGCACGCAGATTTATACAGTATAAATGGAACATCTGTACAAAGCTAATGTATACAGAGTGAATGTAACATCTGCACACAGCTAATTTATACAGGGTAAGTGCAACATCTGCATACACTACATTGTATATAAATGCAACATATACATACATACATACATACATACATATATATATATATATATATATATATATATATATATACACACACAGTATCTCACAAAAGTGAGTACACCCCTCACATTTTTTGTAAATATTTTATTATATCTTTTCATGGGGCAACACTGACGAAATGACACTTTTCTACAATGTAAAGTAGTGAGTGTACAGCTTGTATAACAGTGTAAATTTGCTGTCCCCTCAAAATAACTCAACACACAGCCATTAATGTCTAAACCGCTGGCAACAAAAGTGAGTACACCCCTAAGTGAAAATGTCCAAATTGGGCCCAAAGTGTCAATATTTTGTGTGGTCACCATTATTTTCCAGCACTGCCTTAACCCTGTCGGGCATGGAGTTCACCAGAGCTTCACAGGTTGCCACTGGAGTCCTCTTCCACTCCTCCATGATGACATCACAGAGCTGGTGGATGTTAGAGACCTTGCACTCCCCCACAGATGCTCAGTAGGGTTTAGGTCTGGAGACATGCTTGGCCAGTCCATCACCTTTACCCTCAGCTTCTTTAGCAAGGCAGTGGTCGTCTTGGAGGTGTGTTTGGGGTCGTTATCATGTTGGAATACTGCCCTGCGGCCCAGTTTCCGAAGGGAGGGGATCATGCTCTGCTTCAGTATGTCACAGTACATGTTGGCATTAGCTCATGTAGCACTCATGCAGCACTCATGCAGCCCCAGACCATGACACTCCCACCACCATGCTTGACTGTAGGCAAGACACACTTCTCTTTGTACTCCTCACCTGGTTGCCACAACACACGCTTGACACCATCTGAACCAAATAAGTTTATCTTGGTCTCATCAGACCACAGGACATGGTTCCAGTAATCCATGTCCTTAGTCTGCTTGTCTTCAGCAAACTGTTTGCGGGCTTTCTTGTGCATCATCTTTAGAAGAGGCTTCCTTCTGGGACGACAGCCATGCAGACCAATTTGATGCAGTGTGCAGCGTATGGTCTGAGCACTGACAGGCTGACCCCCCACCCCTTCAACCTCTGCAGCAATGCTGGCAGCACTCATACGTCTATTCTGCAAAGCCTGGATATAATGCTGAGCACGTGCACTCAACTTCTTTGGTCGACCATGGCGAGGCGTGTTCTGAGTGGAACCTGTCCTGTTAAACCGCTGTATGGTCTTGGCCACTGTGCTGCAGCTCAGTTTCAGGGTGTTGGCAATCTTCTTATAGCCTAGGCCATCTTTATGTAGAGCAACAATTCTTTTTTTCAGATCCCCAGAGAGTTCTTTGCCATGAGGTGCCATGTTGAACTTCCAGTGACCACTATGAGTGTGAGAGCGATAACACCAAACTCAACACACCTGCTCCCCATTCATACCTGAGACCTTGTAACACTAATGAGTCACATGACACCGGGGAGGGAAAATGGCTAATTGGGCCCAATTTGGACATTTTCACTTAGGGGTGTACTCAGTTTTGTTGCCAGCGGTTTAGACATTAATGGCTGTGTGTTGAGTTATTTTGAGGGGACAGCAAATTTACACTGTTATACAAGCTGTACACTCACTACTTTACATTGTAGCAAAGTGTCATTTCTACAGTGTTGTCCCATGAAAAGATATAATAAAATACAAATTACAAAAATGTGAGGGGTGTACTCACTTTTGTGAGATACTGTATGTATGTGTATGTATATTGTATATTTCATTAAACAAGTTATTTAAGAGTTGGTGGCTACAAAGGTAAATCAAGATATTATGTAGACTTAAAACAATCCCAAACTCTCTGAGCTACATCTCAAAGTTGGGACTGTTTTTGATTTCCAGTGTTATAAAATCAGTTTTCCAGCCCATAATGTGGGCTACTGCCTCAGAAAATGGTTACTGCCTCAGAAAATGGTTACTGCCTCAGAAAATGGTTACTGCCTCAAATCTACCGAATTAAGGCCCTTTCACACTGAGCGCGATGCAATAAAGTGAATTCAAACGCAGACGAACAGTGCTTTCACACCGCCCAGTGTGAGTAGCCCCATAGGGATTTATTGTTTCGATTCAAGAGCGTCATCGCGTCAAACATTCACGTTGCTTATTTGCGCTCAGTTTGAAAGGCCCTTTAGGCAGTCATAGGCTCGGCACTGATCTTTTTCTTGATAAATAATTAAATGAAAGGCTTCAAAAGTGCTTACGCAAGTGTCATGTAAGAAAATTATTTCATAGCCTCCCTACTTCTGTGAAATAAGTTCCTAAGTAATGTCTTATTTGCAAAAAAACAGAAAAGTGAGAGATTGGTAACTGGTATCACTGTTATAGTATTTTACATATACTCCACACAGTGTTCATCATACATCTTATTGTATTGTAATACTAGAATATGTTTTGGCACCTGCATAAAGAGAAATTGCTTGTTTCAGCTTTTCCACATTCTCTATCAAAGCACTTGACCTGTGAGCAAGAAAGATCTCCAACTCCCACTGTTTTCCTCCATCACATGCAGGTGGGGGAGAGGATGGGTTTGGCTGTGCCTGGCCTTTTCCTGTTGCTGCTCTTTCTGGCCCCTGGATGCTGGGCAGGAGATTGTAAGGGCCATAGACAGATTTTGCGAGGGCCACCGGGCTACGTTACAGACGGCCCAGGAAACTACTCCGTGAACGGCAACTGTGAATGGCTCATCACAGGTGAGTGTCAAAAGAAACTGAATTGAGTCAACTGCTTTCATCTACCAGGGGTGCGACTGGAGCAATTAGCATAATCGTTAAACAGTAGAAAAGGCATAGTATGGATTAACTTTACTTCAACAGAGATAATGTGAAAGAAGTACAGAGAGCAGTTTAGAAAGAAAAGAGGGAAAAGAATAAAGTAGAAAACACCCGAGAGTTTTTTCCCCCCCAGTAAACTGACTGACATAGCAAGCCAAGTTACTAAAAATCTAATGGAATTTTATGAATAATCTATGGTATGATCTTGTAGAGTGTTTAACTGGTGCATTTTTTGGTTAACTATAAAGATATAACTATTTAAGTTTTCCTTGTTATGGTACATCATCATGATGCTATATTGTCACACCTTTAGTTTTGACACTAACAGTCATCAGTCATGCAATATTAACTGAGAGAGGATGGGTGATGCAGATGTATATTATGTCACATGTATCACTTCTCAACAGTTCTTACAGCAGTCTGTTCATAGCTTCAGAGAATGAGTCATTAAGGTATTTTCCTGGACTGTTTAGAATCAAAATTGGAAGCATGTTGATTTGTCAGACATTTATATGTATTAGAAGAGCAATAGGCTGTTTGTTTTCTTTAGTTTTTTTTTGTTTTATATATACAAGGATGTGGAAGAAAGACTAGGTTGTCATACCGTGAAAATTTCACATCGTAACACCCCTATCCAGGAAGTCAAATGGTGTAACAGTGCTGACCGTTGAGTTGTTATGGATGTGCCAAGGAAATGGAGATGTGTTTTTGCCTTCAGATGAAATTATTGATATTATTTTTTCTGTTTTCAGCTCCTGGCAGCAATTATCGCATTGTGCTCAACTTCACATTCATGGACACAGAGTGCACCTATGATTACCTGTTTGTGTATGATGGAGACTCCTATCAAAGTCCCCTCCTTGCAAGTCTGAGTGGCAACACCCTACCCCAGCCGATAGAGGCAAGATCTGGCAAGGTGAGTTTCAAATAAAGGCAACATGCAGAATTTCTTACTACACCAAGAACTGCTGTTTTTTGGTAGCTTTCTGGAATTGTGAGATAATGCAACTATTTGTATAGTTATGTATATTTTTTTACTTTACAGATGTCTCTCTGGTCTCTGTCTTGTTGCTCAGTGCACAAAGTTGACAGTATGTTCAAGTATTAAAAAACATGTCATCTAAGTAATTGAAAAATCTAAAAATCTTTTCTAGATAATGATTACTGAATCAGTGCTACATAATCAACAGGTAAAGCATTGGGGATTGGTGGTCAGTTGTCTTGTACAGAGTGATAATGGAAATTCACTCCCATTCCTTTTATTTAAAGCTAGCACTGGAACAGTTTTGTCCTATATCTGCTATCTAGCTAGATTTAACTTCGTCCACACTGAAACACATTAAATATCTTTATTGAGATTTTTGTGAAGTGATTAGCGAGTCTGGTACTGATTTGTTGACTGCTGCTGTATTTTCATTATTCCTATGACAAGTTGTCACTCGTGTTTGGTCATGGGGAAATTGCTAGTGCTGTTACAGTGGTGTTTAATTGGAGAAAACATTAAACAATCTCAGACATAATTGATAACAGTCAGGTTTCTCTGTTAAAAGAACAAGAACTTCTTTTCTCACTCACCATTTTTCAGCAACTTTCAGTGTCATATTAATGAGAAATCCAACATAGACCGCAAACGCTGGACTCAAAGTTCCAGAATGCAATGCAGTCATGCAACACAGTTGCGCTGAGCTGGGTGGTGTGGTCAACAGCGAGCTTGGCTAGTTAGTGATCTATGAGCTGACCAGCACGATGGCTTCGATGGAAGACTCTGTACTATTAGTATGAAAGTTGAATATTAATTATTCAACTGTTGTATATTAATTATAAATATTCATATGCAATCATTCGGGGTGGTTTTTAAACATTGTGTTAGAAAAAGAAATAGAAAACAAATCCAGGCAGGGGTAGTCACTGCCTGTGTATTGTATACCTAGTTTTAAGCACTATGGTGATTTTTACGTTTTCCACAGTTATCCTTCTATTTTGCTCATTGCATGGACACGTTTCCAGCATTTAATTGTCTGAATGTGCAGTATAGACATTGTACATTGGTTCTCCATTCCCTACTCCAGAAATGTACACAGTTCTTTTTAACTGCTTTCTTCTTATGTAATGCTGAACATAATGCTGCATTGAGTTATATAAGTAAATAAAATAACGCCAATATAATTAGTTAATGAAACGTAGCTTTATGAGGCATTGGCATTGGTACAAAGGCTTATGCAAAACCTTAGTTGTTTATTAGCATGGATTTCTTATTTTGTACACCTTCTCAGTTGATAAATGTTTCAGAGGGCCCAGTGACCATCGATCTTGATTTGCAGTCGGAGAAATGTGAATCGGAGAAGGGTGCTTCAGATTAGATTACATGGTGAAGAATGCAATCTGCGTATAGTAACTTAGTCCTCTCATCACTATACAACGTTATCACTTTGGCTAATTCTATTCAAAACCTCTAGAGGACACAAGAAGTGTACATAGAGCTTATTTACCCTAGTTCTGTGTCAGTTAAGTAGCCGTGTTATGCTGGGATAAAGATCGTATTCTATTCTAAAACATATTGAAAACATTTTTCCCCCTAAATCAGTCTGTTGACTTAAATAAGTCTAATAAGTTAGCAAGTGCAGTCAAAACCACTGACAAGCATAAAGAAGACTCCTGCTTTTTAGCAGGAATATTTCCATTTAAAATATATAAGGTATAATACACAACGTGGTATTATAGGAAAATGGTGTGAAGTTGATTATTTTCCAATAACAGCATGCACTAGAGTGTTTTATTCCTCTTATACCACAGTATAAATGGCTGTTAAAAATAAGAATAAGATAATTTACTCCTATTGAACCTGTTTCCAAAACATTGACTTTGTGTTTTGCTTGTAGTATAATTGAATATTAAAAGAGTATGGATTTGGCTTGTGATGCAGCCTTAGTGCAATTATATCACTTTAAAGTATTTATGGCCTCTCTGTGGTAGTTGTGATGTCTGGACCATCTGTGACACAGTGTGTTAGTGAAAATGTTGTTAAATTTACTATATAATACAGGGTGTCCCAAAAGTCTCCATACATAGGGGACTATGTACACAAACACCACATCAGTTATGCCGTCGTCAGTGGATGTTCACATTCTTGGTTGGTCTGCAACACTTCCAGTCTTTTAAATTTGTTATAAGTTTGGCAACAGTGTCGTGTGTGATGTGCTTGCCATATTTCCTGTTAAAGTCCATCGCAACCTTGTGGAACCATGAGAATGATTTCAATACCTTCTTCTTTTGTCAAAGGCATTCATAAAGGTTATCTGGAAAAAAATATATAATATAAACTAAGTATTTCTGAATTTCCCCTATGTTTGGACACTTTTGGGACAACCACAATTTGTGCCATGGTGGCACTGTGGGTAGCGTTGTAACCTAACAGCTCCAGGGTCCCCAGTTCAATCCTGAGCTCGGTCTTTGAGGAGTTTTGCTGGCTCATGTGGGTGAAGGACATGGTGTTCCATCCCAGCTGTTTCCCTCGGGTTAAGCTCTAGGACATCATGATCCTGACAGTGTGGTTAAGATAAAGGGGTTACTGAAGACAATTAAGTGAATTATACAATTTTCTACTCTTCCTTCAGCTTCTTGCCTTTGATCTTCTTCTTTCAGATGCTGCTCCACCTCTTCAGCGATGCCAACTACAACCTGCTAGGCTTCAATGCCACCTACACATTCTCGCTGTGCCCTGGGGACTGCGGAGGTCACGGGCGCTGTGATGCAATCTCATCTCGCTGTCAGTGCCATCAGGGTTGGGGAGGGACAGACTGTTCCTTGCCTGTCTGCTCCACAGACTGCACACAACACGGACATGGGCGCTGTGATAAGGTTTTTTTGTTTTTTGTTTGCAAATTTGTGATATTTTCAATTTACAGTTTTGATTTTAAAGTTTTGATGAAAGACTTTTAATTTATTATATAATTTTTTTATGTTATTTTACAGCAACTGAAAATGTAATTCTGTTACCGGTGTCCTATTTAGTTTTCCCCCTGATGAGTTGTATGCATTACTTTAAATATCCTAAAATTGCATTACATTTTGAGTGTTATCTAGGCTTGGTATAGTGAGGCAGCAAATATTATGTTTATTATATGTCAGTTTCTATGTCCTTGATATATAATGAAATCAAAGGAAGACTAGTTTCTGAATCTCATTTAACATGAGTTTTCTCTCGCTGTTCTCTCAGAGGGGAGACTATTGCTTATGCAGTTCTGGCTTTGTGGGGCAGAGCTGTCAGCTTGGCCTGCGTGATAACAGTGGTGTGGGACAGTGGTGGGAGGTGAACACCAGGGATGTGAGCTTTTCTCCACGGACTGCATCAGGTGGTGTCTACCTGTCCTCAACCAGAACCTTCTACATGTTCGGAGGTATGTAGAAGTAAGCAGGGATGTTTGTTTTTATATGTTATATAACATAAATATGTTATTTAAGTTCACTTACGTGAATGTTTGTAACAGTTATAACATGCTTATTCATGAGATGGATTTTGTGGTACTGAACACGTATTTTCTAATGTGAGGCGAACATTATGGAATTTGGAAAACAGGATAGTGACTTTTTGCCAGATAATCTATGTGTTAATCTAGAAATCGATAAGCAATGAGAAAACTTTCAAATTTTAAAAGTTGCTTGTGACCAGGGGCCTCATTTATCAATCATGCATACACATAGTTAGAGGTGTGAGATAGTTAAGATAGTTAAGTGTGAAACTACCGGGAGATCAGCAGTTTCTGAAATACTTAAACCAGACCTTCTGGTACCAACATCCATGCCAAGTCACAGAGATCACACTTTTTTCTTCATTCTGATGTTTGATTTGAAAATGAACTGAATCTTGACCTGTATCTGCATGATTATTTGCGTTGCGCTGCTGCCACATGATTGGCTGAGTAGATGAATGCATGAATGTACAGGTGTTCCTAATAAAGTGGATGGTGACTGTATATTTCAGCACACTCCTTACGATGTGCGTGCAAAAACCCCTGGTGGTAGAAAGGTGCAATAGCAGGTACACTGACTACGCGGCGCGTCTATCACGTACTGTATCATATCATAATTGAGAGAGTAATTACTGATTTCAGTGCTCACAAGATACAGACAGATGACACAGATGCTATGTAAAGTAAAATCGTATAAAAGGAACGTTTAAAGATTGATTGGGATTATGCTTCGTTTAAAGATTTGGCTCATGCAGCTTTGAGGAGGCAATGTGTTTTTAGCACCACTGGAAACTCTATGCTGAGAGTGAGAAGTCGATCACTGGTTGATTTCGTTTGCCCAGTGCAATTTTAGTTGATCTATGTTCTAGGGCTTTTAGCTACGGGTACATTTCAAAGAGAATTTGGAGACCGTATTGGTCCGAGTTGAATGATGACGCAGCTCACCTTCATTAATAATTCTCGCACTGTAATATATTGCATTTCCAAAACCACCACTGGAAAAGACAGCAAAAATTAATTTTCTTGCCATCGCAGAGTTTCAAGCAATTGGGGAAATAGAATGCACACACATACTCATAAAATATATATATATATATATATATATATATATATATATATATATATATATTTTTTTTTTTTTTTTACATCGTATTTATTTATTTATTAGATGAACAAATTAGACACTTGTACACGTGCCAGATAAACCGTTTTTGTTTCGCTCTGCTGCATCTTTACTTCACTGTCAGTGAAGTTCATCTTCTTAGACCTTTTGGCATGTTCCATGTCATCTGAAACAAGCAGGCTACTGTACTTTTTGAAGGGATGTTAAAAAGCACAGTATATCACCATATATAGTGATTTGAGGGCATTTCTTTATGCAAATAAGTGTGGCCGTGCAGAAGCACATCAATTTAAAATGTGTGGGATTTATCAATGGCCATTGTGTAATAAATGTAATAAATACCATTTCTTGTGCGTATGGGTGGGTTTTGCACAACAATTTAGTGCTTGTTTTATGCACGCTTTGATAAATAAGACCTAGACATAAGATTACATGTTAATATTTATGGGAAGTATCAGGGAGAGTTTGCCCGCAGACCTTACATTAGTCTTTATGTTTAAATGTATTTATTGTTAATCTAAGCAGTGACACAAAATTCTTTTACAAAAAATTAGTTGTTGAAAGCTGACATGGAAAAATGTAGCCACTATGATTGAGGAAATTAGTTTTGGGGCTTTTTGAAACTTTTGAGTTTTTCTCTTTCAGGTTTTGACTTAAACAAAGCACTAGGAGACCTTGTGGAATACGACTTTTCAACCAATCAGTGGGAGAAGAAGTTACACTCATTTGCCCCCGTAAGTAAAATTAGCCTTATTCAGTTGCATTGATTTTTATACGTTTATTGATTTACTTTGGGTTTTCTCTCTGTCTTTCCTTGCTTAAGGCCCCAAGGCACTCTCATGCAGCAGTGGAATGGCAGGGTAACATGGTCATATACGGTGGTGAGCTTTCTAACCACTCACTGGCTAGTGATGTCTGGTTGTACCGCCCACAGCAAAATGATTGGCAACAGCTAGGCCAGTCAGATGCTCCAGGTGCTCCCAGGCTAGCAAATCATGCAGCAGCTCTGGTGGACAATGATCTGTATGTGTTTGGGGGTAAGTAACAGCCTTCAGCACCTGAGAGTTGATGTCTAATATCTGTGAGAGAACACATGATAAGCCTTTAAGAAAATATAGACTTCATGGTCAGTATGTACAGTATATTTACAGCTAGCTGTAAATGGGTAGACAAATTATAAATTCATTAGCTAGCCCACCAGGCAAGGAAAAGCTCATGTGTGCTTGCCCAGTCTCATGTTTGAGTTTCCTGGAAACCTAATTGATTAGGCTAAAAAGTGGAAGATAACGTAATGCAATAATGTACGGTGCACTAGTTAGTTACAGTGGGTATAGAAAAGAATCACCCCCCTTTAAAATAATCGCATTTTGTTGATTTTCAGCCTGAAATGAAGACACACAGTTTTTGTTTTATCCAGCTGTATTTACTCAGTGCAACTTATAACATCCAAGTGAAAGATATAACACCAATATGTCAGAATTTTTTTTATTTTTATTTTTTTTTAATTAAAAAAAAAAAAAAAAAACAGAATCACTGAGTTGGAAAAGGATCACCCCCTCCTAAATATGACTTAATAAGGTTTCACATACTTTGCATGTTATTGATTCTAAAAAGGTTGTCCGTCATCTGTTCACGCTAATTAATCCACATAGTAAAATATGCTCTACTGACCGGCAGATCACACCTTGGCCGATGTGTGTGTGTGTGTGTGTAGTGCAGCAGGTGGCTACACACCAAATGAAAACCTTTCTTTTGCAAAAGTCAGTATGAAGTAGGGTTTTTTTTCTTTTTCTGTTTTTTTTGATGCACCTTGTCCATTGGGCAATTTGGAAAGCACAAAATCTGATGTCTTTAGCTAAGACCTACTATCACTACTCTTGTTTCTTGTGTGTATCTCTGTCTTTAGGGCGCACAGAGAAGGACATGTTCTCCTCCTCTCTGTATCGTTTTCAGCTGGGAGACAGGATTTGGGAGGAAGTACAGCCTCATGGGGGAAAGCCCCCTGCCACTGCAGGTCACAGCATGGTCTTCCACTCTCCATCCAGGACTCTGCTGGTATATGGAGGACACAGACCTACTACAGCTAGGTACAACAACAGGGTGCTGTGTCAGTAAGCCATGTTATCACAGATTTTCTGCTTGAGTTGTAGACTTGGAGTCGTAGTAATACAACTCACTGCCACTGACAGCTGCTCCAACCACTTACTACTTGGACATCCCAAAACCTGTATTACAACAGCAGGATTTCTGCCTAGATAATCTAGGGTCTAGATCAGCAGCAATGGATGTTTATTTTTTGATAAAGACAGTATAAGATGGAATACTCGTTCTGGATAGATTTTGGAGTCGTCCAAGATGCCCAAGTGTTTTAATGGCATGCCCGTATCATTGTTATCTCTTTTACAGGTTCAGTGTGAGGGTAAACTCCACAGATATTTTCCATGTGGATAAGCGTTTCTGGACCTCCCTTCGCTCACGTTACCCTGCTAATGGACCTCGGGAGAGAGCCTTTCATACAGCCACCATAATTGGCAATTACATGGTGGTATATGGTGAGTCTTGGTTTTATTATTTCAAAGCTGATCAATAACAAGATTTGGAATATATGTTGACATATATGGTGAATGTGGTGTGATTTAATTGATTTAACAGCTTTTGTTTAAAGGGATAGTTCACCCAAAAATGAAAATTCTGTGATCAATTACTCACCCTCATGTCGTTCAAAACCCTTAAGACTTTTGTTTATCTTCGTAACACAAATGAAGACATTTCTAATGAAACCTGAGAGATTTTTGTCCCTCTATTTACAGTCCATGTAACCAAAATCATAAAAGTAATCCATGTGACTCCAGTGGTTTAATCCCAATTTTATGAAGCTATACGAATGTTTTGCTTGTGCAAAAAACTAAAATTAAGTCTTTATTCACAAACTATTTTCATTCATCAGAGATCTGTGCGTGTTCCCGAGAGAACCATGATGCATGCATGTTGTGTTTATGCAAGAGTGGACTTTTTTTTTTGTTGAGAATGGACAAAAAAATGCAAGTCCTCCTCCATGTTGAAATCTGCAGACATCTTTGTTACAAAGATTGTTCTATGTGAGACAATTTGTGCACAGCGTCCCTCTTCCTCTGCTGTAAACAGTGCAGCGCTTCCGGGTCCCGTTGTATCGTGAGAACGTCCGCTCTTGCGGTCTCACGATACAACCGGACCAGGAAGCACTGCACTGTTTACAGCAGAGGAAGAGGGACGCTGTACACAAACTGAGTATTCTTTTATCGCTTTAATTCAATTCAGTTTTGTTTGTATAGAGTTTTTAAAAAAATTAGCATTGTCACACTAATATTGGCACTAATTCTCCAACGTCATCAGGCATTATAGGAGGAGACTCGGAGCTGTTATCTTGAGAAAGGGAAGTAGCATGAAGTGCTGACTAAATGGGTGCCTATAATTGTTGCACACCTGTATTTAACAAAGATTATTTTTTATAAACCTGTGTTTTGTTTGTAATTGTTTGATATCCATGAGAGCAGAGTATTTTTGTGATAAAAGATCAAAAGGTTAAACAATAAAGATAATTTTTCACAGCCTTCTTTGTTCATATTTACCAAGGGTGCCAATATTAGTGGAGGCACTGTAGATTTAAATCCAGACCACTTACAAAACAGAGGCCACAGTGGCAAGGAAATCTACCGAAGATAACATCAGGAAGAAACCTTGAGAAGAACCAGACTTAGAAAGGAACCTATCCTCTTCTGGGTGACACCAGATTATAAATGTTTACTCTTTTTAAACAGTTCTAAGAGTGTTGAAAGGATGTTCAGTATGAGAGACATCATCTTTATAATTACAGCAACAGATCTCACTTTGGGAAGTGCAGTCTTTAGGGTATCCATATGGGACCATCCACAGCAGCAGAGAATGAATCACACCAGCATCACATCAGAAAGAAAGAGTCCATGGATTGTGTGTATGTTTTGTTAACTTGATGAAATAATTTTTTTCTTATAGGTGGAAATGTGCATATCCATTACCTGGAGGAGAAATGTTATGATGAGGAGATCTTCTTCTACCACCTGGGCTGCCACCAGTGGGTTTCTGCAGGAGAAAGTCTCACACACCGTAAGTGTTTTAACAACCAGAGAGCCATAAGTGTCAGTTTCTGACCACAGGACATTATGGACATTGGGAATGCTGGTGCACCTAGTACCTTAATACCACATTGCAATGTTGGTGTCCACCATCCAAATAAAGAAAGGTGAGGAGAGAATTAATAAAAGACAAGAAAGCAGTCTTAGCCTCACTTGACTATAAATTGACTATTTTTTTTATTCTGAATAATTTGCCAGTTGCAGTGGAAGTTGTTGTGTTTAGTGAATGAGCTGCTAAAATAGTTGCATAAGAGATTATTCTTATGGTCCTGTATAAATTTATGTGTCGGCGCTCAAACTCTTTTGTTTATTCTCCTATAGGAAGCCGATCTCTGAGAGGCCGTTATTCTCATGTTGCTGCTGTCATGGATGGCCGTGTGCTGCTCATTGCCGGAGGTTACAGTGGTGTTGCCCTTGGTGACCTGGTGGCATACAAAGTCCCACTCTTTGTCAGCAGTGACCCTGGTGACAGAGTGAGTTGATTTAGGAAATAAAACCTCACATGTAAAATACAAAGACTATTTTATATATTTTATGTAGTTATCCAATCAGCCAATCATGTGGCAGCAGCACTGTGCCTAAAATCATGCAGATACAGGTTAAGAGCTTCAGTTAATGTTCACATCTAACATCAAAATGGGGGAAAATGTGATCTCCGTAACTGATTGGTTGTTGGTGTCAGATGGGCTGGTATTTCAGAAACTACTTATCTCCTGGGATCTCCTGTCTCTTCGCATGTCCAATCTTATTGAAGTTGTATCAGCCGTGCAGTCTGAGGCAGGCTACACTGACTCCTCCTGTGGAACACGAATTAAAATTTTGTGGTTTGACCAGCATGAATATACACTAATACTAAAGAATTACGGTAGAGCCATCTGAAACCAGTCACATTGTTTCCATCTAGTCAGTGATGAAAATGAGGATTTCTTGTGTGTGTTCCTGTGTGAAAGGATGCAGTATGTGCTGAGGCCCCAGATGAGAGAATGTGTCTAAAAAACCCAGAATGCAGTTGGTGTGAGGGTCGCTGTCGGGAATACCAGCCAACTAATCCGGTAACACATTAAATACCTACTTGCTTCTTTTCCTTTACTTTCATTTCTCTTTTGTTCCTTTTCAACTGCTTTTCTCATAATCAGTCTATTACGTCTTATTGACTAGTGGCAATATTATCTTTGTGTGTGCTCACAGTGTGGCAGCACTGGCTGTTTGGGTCTGGCGCGTTTCCTTTCTGACTGCCAGTCATGTCTAGTATTCAGTGGCGTGCCCAACTCTCTCCCTCGTGCCCCTGGTGATTTTGGCTGGTGTGTCCAGAACGATTCCTGTTTACCGGTCTCAGGTATGAACAGGGGAGAAGAAAGCAGCAAGAGTGAGTGATTACTGTGCACTGTGCAACCACAGTTTTTGTAGCAAATCAGTATATCATGACATGCCTAATTTCCTGTGTCTGTGAAATACTGGCTTGTTTAATTTTTCTGTGGTTGTAGTTTGGTTTTCATGATCTTTTCTATATATATAGCCCAGTGTGTCAGCTATATGTCAGCTGATATAATAGTCATAGAGTCCTGTGTAACAACAAATTCTGACCCCTCGCAGAGCGTAGTGCATGCCGCGTGGACCAGATCTCGGGGGCGTACGGCTGGTGGGGGGAGCGGACGAGTTTCCTGACTTCCCTCCCCTCCTGTCGCACCGAGAACTATGTCCCAGGACTGCACCTGCTCACCTTTCAGCACCCGCGCAACCACTCGCAGCCCGACAAGGTATGTTAGGACTCGCCTCTAATTTCTGACTTCCCTATAGACAAAGTTCAGCAGTCACATTGGCCCCATGTCTTGGCACTTCTGAGTTTTCTACCATAGCTTAATTTATCTGGTGTTGTGTTCTTTTATACCCTTCTTGCTGTATTAATATTTTTCTCCTTAAGTTGTGTTTATTTTTCATCTTTTTATTTTTATAAAGAAAATCAGTTTGATTGAAATCTACTTGTCTCTTTCTGTGTCTCCTCTACAGGTGACCATTCTGAGGAGCGCCTCCATAATACTCAACCCCTCAACTGAGATGGATGTTACTCTGCAGTTTCGTGGTTTTATTCACCCTCTGTTAGGGGCTCCACCTCCTGCACCTCCTCCCCAAGAGACTGTAGCCATGTGGGCCAGGATTCAGAAGTTTCACTTTACAGTGAAGATGGCTGCAGGGCCGAACTCGGTCCACCTGGTAAGAGGACAGTCCACTCTGATGTTTGCACTGGTGTTGGTTTCCAGCCAATAGCACCTATTGTATAACATTAATATAAGCATTTGACTTAATTTGTACCCATGTATCTGTTCCTGCCTATGCTAATCCAAATATATGTCCTACATAAAAAAGTAGATGTGCTAGACATGATTAGGGGAAAAGATGGAGGTATCAGTGTCAAAACTACATAACTTTGTTTTTAAATTTTTTATACAAATGCTTTTGTGCATGCAGACTGATGTTCTTGGGCGCTGGTCAGCTCAGGAGGAAAAGGAGAGCCGCCTCCTGTCTCGTCCGGATGGTTCTCGTCTGTTTCAGAATCTCACCCGGGGGAATCGTTATCTGGTGCAGGCAGAGGGCTACCTGAACAGCTCTGCCTCAGGCCAGACCAGTGAGATGGCCCTTACCTGGAACCGAACTGCCATACCTGGTGGAAGTGTAAGGGCTTGTTTATCATAACTCTGGCAGTTGAGTCCAGTGTCTGGACTGATGATAATTCAGGAAGATTTTTACTGTAGCATATTAACTGCAAATAAGGAGCTGCATTTCCAGTGTATGGGTGCAAGCTGAAATCATACAGGCCTCCCGTCCTTGATATTGTCCAAGTGAAGTTCTGAATAGAAATGTGTGTTATTGAAAGAAATCATGGCTAATAAAATATGCTTTCTTTAATGGGACAAAATATACTGGTTGTCAATATACTTGGGTGTTGTGCTACAGTATCATCTACCTGTAGGGAAACATTGATTTGGAAACAAAATTCTTCAGTTGTGGAAAGAAGTGAAAGAACTATGTAGGCTTTCAACCATTTAAAATTTTCTGGCATTTCGGTACTTTAAAATGTAGTATTAAGGCAGTCCAGCTGATGAGTCGCAAAACATTTTCATCATGGCTCTAGTACCACAAGTCCAGGTGCACTGACTCATGTCCACTTATCCATTTTCTTTTATTGTTCATCAGGAGATTTCATTTCTGTTCCTGGAGCCATATCGCTCAGGCTCGTGTTCAGCGTACCCCTCCTGTTTGGCCTGTCTGTCTGATCAGTCCTGTGGCTGGTGCCCAACCACAAACGTGTGCATGCTGCGCTCCAACATCAGCCACGAGCGGTGCCTAGAGCCACAGGGAGAAGAGCACCACCTGTTGCTCAACCCCCAGCACTGCACACTGTGTGAGGAGTACAGAGACTGCAGGGCCTGCACTCAGGTACAGCACAGGTGGCATATGATGCAAGATTACACGGGTGTTTTATCAGAAGAGATATGTAGTTGCTTGTTTCTGTACATGCCATTGGAACTACACTATCTGGCTAAAAGGTTTTGGACACAAAAGTGTGTCATTCAAATGTGTGTTTCAAACTTTGTGGCAACAGTTTGGGGAAGATCCATATATGGGTGTGATGGTCAGGTGTCCACAATCCTTTGGCCATATAGTATATAATGACACTCCAGTAAATTATAATTTTTGTTGTTTCCCCATAGGACCCTTACTGTGAGTGGCAGATCAACTCCGTTAAGAAGGGGGATTACTTATGCAGTCGCCGTGGGAGACTGGAAGGCTCCATTCGGGATCCATTGGGGTGTCCTAAAGTCTGTAACCAGTGAGTGTAAATTCATCACCTGAACTAAAGATTGTTTTTTTTATAGGGCTGTGATGTCACTGTGGAGTGATCCAGCCAGTCAACTAAGATCACTAGTCTACCTTGTCTAGTGAGTTACATGTTCTGCTCTAGGTATAGTTATTGTTCAAATTCAATTGTTCACTTGCTCTGTTTCTGTTTAAAAATGTAGTTATTTAGCTCAGTGGACATTGGACTACCGCCAAGCTGCCACTGGTGGGCCCTTAACCCTCAAATGCTCAGTTGTATAAAAAATTAGATAACTGTAAGTCATTCTGAATAAGGCATCTGCCAAATGTAAATGTAAATGTATCCCTGACAGGTTGTTGAAAAGTCTATAGATGGCTTGTTGACTGTTTGTAGAATGCCTAGATTGCTAGACTACCAAATCTCAAAATGTCAGACTTATGCATCCTTTAAAAGTTAATTGAAATAGAAAAAGTCCTTCTTTTGAGTTCTATCTATGCATAATTGTCACAAACAGACTGAGAAATACAGTTTGCATTATATGCTCCCTATTCACAAAAGGTTTACAACAAATATGGCAGATCATTCCCAAAATGCATAGTGGCATGACATCATTGCTCATTGCCATGGACCATTTCATTACCATTACTATGAAGTGCCAGATTGCTATAAACTATGATATAATTTTTTTGTAACTATTCTCTTCTTCTTTCCTGTCTGTAAAAGGAGGACAACATGCGGGGAGTGTCTGTCAAACTCTAGCCAGTGTGCGTGGTGCGAGTCAGCTCAGACCTGCTTTTACTTTGCTGCTTATCTCACCAAGTTCCCCTATGGGGAGTGCAGAGACTGGTATGACAGGTAGGATGCTGCATCTGCAATTTAATACATAAAAAAAAAAAAAAAAATATATATATATATATATATATATATATATATATATATATATTTTTTTTTTTTTATATTTATTCATTTTTGAATATTTTCTAATATTTAGTTGGTCCAGTTTTTAAACATCCTTTTACATATGTAATATGATGTGTTCTGGATATTTGGATCAATGAACAGAAAGAGAAAATAAGCACTGGATACATGCAAAAAAAAGAGGTTTTAAATTAGTTATTTGTATATAATTATCTAGTAGGTTTGCACAGGGTATAGGTACTACGGTAGTATTGCGATACTAAAGCTTATACTTATAACTTTATTAAGCTTATACTATTCTCGCTAAGAAACATCCCACTGCTTTTGCAGAATACACAAAGGTTAGTGACACTTAATTTAACCTAAATTCTTTACCTTAATGTTTAAAGATTTCCTGTTTGCTACCAAGCGAGCTAACGTTATGCTAACCGCTGTGTGTAAATACTAAAATTAGCCGTGTTTGCCAGTAAGCGAGCTAATGTTGTACAAACCCTGATTTTAGTCTTTAGACACAGCGGTTAGCGTAAGGTGCTTTAAGTGCTTGAATTTGGCTTTTTGGAATTTAAGTACTGGAAAACCTTGAAAATAGCCATTTTCTAACTAGTGGTGCTTAAAAAGTGCTTGAATTACAAAACGTCAATAAATAAGAAATCACTAAATAACTTTAAAGTGTTTATTTTCGATAGAACACAAATACAAACCTTTCACTCAAAATATGGCTGCGTCCGAAATCACCTACTGTGACAGTACATACTGAATTCGATGCAGTACCTACTGCACGTCCATTGAAACAGTACGCACTAATCAGTATGTGTGTGTATTATGACTACAATCCCGGACATACTTCATCCACCATGTTAGCATTGTCGTGTGACCTTCGCGACGTCATAAACACAAAAATCTTAAACAAGTTAACAATTTATTCGGGTATTGTTAAACAAGTCCTGTTTAACCAAGCTTTAATACTTAAAAAGAGCTGACGCTGTCTTCTGTGATTTAAATAAATAAATAAATAAAAAATTCCGTCCACACCAGTCCCATTGCATTATGGGAATTTTTGACTCACGAAGTGTCCATTGGTTG
Source organism: Cranoglanis bouderius (assembly GCA_023630585.1). Lineage (NCBI taxonomy): Eukaryota > Metazoa > Chordata > Actinopteri > Siluriformes > Cranoglanididae > Cranoglanis > Cranoglanis bouderius. Next base: position 20,387,273 of record CM042539.1, read on the forward strand.
CACACTGCAAAATCTCGCTGGAACCAGTACGCCAACCGGGTATTTCTCGCCTACTGAGAATTTGGACATACTACTCCTCTGGCGTTCTGCTTTTCGCCCGCTGTGTAGTTTGGTAGTACGTGATTTCGGACGCAGCCTATGACTCCCCCTGCACACTCCTTTAGCGCCTTTTTGTTTTCCTCAAAAAGCACCTAGTGACTAATCTAGCGACTGTTTGGGCAAACCTTAACTACTCTCTGTAGAAGAGAGTCCCTGGTACTGCCCCACGAGCGTGAGGTCCTGTTTTCCCCCCACAGACACACCTCTCTCTGCGACTGCTCTGTTCAGTGAGGGGTAGAGAGGAGCAGCACATTCATTCACTTCTAACTTTCTCTGAGTGATTATTTTACATGTAAATATAGCCGAAATCACAGCACAGCCGTTGTCTTTAACTTATGTGTATGATGATTTTGTCAGACAACGTCGTGGTTATACATCAGGACTTTAGCAGTGCAGAGCAGCAGCTTGGAAATGAGTGGGAAGTGACTGCTGGTTAACATGTAGTTTTAATGGTCCGCGTTTCGGTCACAATTTCATACTCGTTCTGTTGTCTGACAACAGAAACAGAAAAAAATATTGTTTTTATTATTATTATTATCTATTTTTGGAATTTAAAAAGACAAAATAAAGAATATGTTTGAATGACATCCCTTGTATAGTGCTTGGGGAAAAAAGACTGCTTTAAAATGGAAAGTCCTGGAATTTCATTATGAAGCATCTGTACGAACCCTGAAATTAGCTGTTTGCTAGTAAGCGAGCTAAATTTCCCAATTTTATGAATTTTTTTTATTTTTTTTAATTTTTTTTTTTTTGGAGTTCATTTTCAAATTCAGTTATTTATTCCTAATGTTGTGTTCATTCTTAGTACTCTGGGGACAATTTCCATTTGCATGATTTCATTGCTTGAGGGAACAATAGATGAAATATGTGGCACATTGAAGTAAACTTGGTTCATTTTTTAGATTTGAATTATGAATTCACTCGATATTGCATGGTATCATGATACTACTTGATATCGTGCTACTTCAGCTGGTATTGTATCGTAAGATATGTTTATGGTATCGTGACAACCCTATTATCTAGTAATGTATTAAGTGCCATCTCTGTGCTTGGGTAGTTTTTGTGATTTCTGTGCACATTTGGCAAAGGTTTGTGTACCTTTTTTTGCTGTCACAGTATTTCTAACCAAAGGCTTTGGCAATTACAGTTTCAGCCACTCAACCAATGTGGTGGTTTTTTTTGTTTGTTTATTTTGGCCTTTTGGTTCATTTACAGTAGATATAAAACGTCTACACAAGGGTTTCCCAAACGTTTTGAGCAAACAACCCCAATGACATTATGAATTTTCTAGTTTTTTTTTTTTTTTTTTAAATTCCAGATGTATAATATAGGACTACTGTAACATTTGAACATTTTATTAAGGTCAGTGACATACATATTCCTTTCATTGACTTGCCAGACTAGGGACTGAAAAAAGTTGTGTTGTTATAGGAAAATCCACTCTGGGTTGGTGTTGTGAGGCAGCCTGGTTTATACTTTGACACATGATTTTGCATGCTCATGCAGAAGCAGTGGTATTGCGAGCAGATAGAATAATTGCATGAAACAAAATAGAAGATTGTGACTTTCTCTCGCAACCCCAATTGTAAATCAAGCACCTGGAGACGCGATTCCCTTAACTCCCTTAACTTGCTTAACAAGAGGCTATGGTTCACGACTCCTAGTTTGGGAAGCCCTAGTTTACACATCCCTGATAAAATTGCAGGTTTTTGTGATATAAACAATGAAACCAAGATTATATAATCATATCATATAGATCTTTTTTCACCTTTAATGTGATATAGCAGTCAACAAAATTCAAGTGGAAAAACTTTTTAGGGGAAAAAATAAAAATACAAAAACTTACAATAACCTAGTTGTTGTAAGTTTATAATGGGGCATGTGACTGTGTTCAGAATTATCCAATCACATTCAGACTCATGTTAGTAATTATCATACACCTGTCCTCAACAAAGTGATCTACACTCTGGTTAACCCCAAGTAAAAATCAGTTGTTTCTGTAGGATTTTCTTGACATCATCTTGTTTTGTGAAGATGCTTTTTTGAGGGTAGCAAATGCTATCTTGACTTTAGCAGAATTACATTTGTTCCTCTGGGACTTATCTAAATGTTGCCGTGGTAGCAGTGGGCTCAAGGATCACTCCTAAAGCCTGTGAAAGAAAAAATGAAAAATGAATGGCCAGAGATTCATAACATTTACATTTGTGGCATTTGGCAGACGCCCTTATCCAGAGCGACTTACATTTATTTCATTTATACATCTGAGTAGCTGAGGGTTAAGGGCCTTGCTCAAGGGCCCAACAGTGGCAGCTTGGCGGTGCTGGGATTTGAACTAACGACCTTCCGATCAGTAGCCCAACGTCTTAACCACTGAGCTACCACTGATACCTATGAACATAAGTTTTAAACATGACCAGAGCATGTGAGAGAGAGGACTTGGCTACACCATAAACCTATCACACAATTGATCAGTTGATCAGTGCCTGGTTTAACTTTAGCCAACTTTACTTTAGACCAGTGTAGATGATAAAAAGAATTTAAATTTATAATCATTTTCCATCATTTCTTTGTGTGTAATGACATGAGGCTACAGAGCTGTAGGCATCTGAACAAATACGAGTGGGAGATATTAAAATTTGTTGTAAAACACTAAAAGGAGATAAATTTTCCATCTAAATCGAATATCTGAAAGTCTTCAAATGCAGCATTTCCATACTCAGTCCAGATTGCTGTGACCATAAACCCACTGTGACAACAATGTTTATGCTACCTCTTAAGCTACATAAGTCAGGAGTGTTCAGATAGAACAAGAATCAGCCTTGGGGAAAAAAACTCAGTTTACACGAATGGAAGAGGAGGTACTGTAGGAATGCAAAAAAGATCCAGTAGTGAGTACGTTTTCTTTGTTGATTTGTAATGCATGAGGCAACAAAAAGCAAACAAGATGTGTGTTACATTCCTTTCAAAAGAAAAGAAGAGCTGCTAAAGTTGTGGCAAAGTAGGCTATATGCAGTCTTAATGCACACCCAAGAAAAGGGTGCTTTAACATGAGCTAAAACAGCTGCCCAAGTTAGTTAGCTAGTCTGTATGTATTGTTTTTACGTAATAATGTGAACAATTCCACAAAATGTGATAAACAATACATTTTGCTCTTAATGTAATTGGCTGGAATCCAAATTGTAAGTTGTTATAATTCTTTGTTTCTACTTAGTGTGCACTCGGTTCCCCAGTGTAAGCAGTGCTCTGCTTTAGCCACATGTACAGAATGCCTGCAGACCTTTCAGTGTGGCTGGTGTGGGGATTACAGCAACCCTACCTTTGGCAGGTAGGACACATTAATCGCAAAAATGTTATATGTGTTACATTGTTATAATGTTACGTTAGAAATATCAGACACTTGTGAGGTTTTGAATCATTCATGATGAAACCAGCAAAAATGTTAGTTCTACTGGTAATCAAGTGTTAAACTGCTTCATCCTTCCAACATATCAAATAAAAGTGATATTTCTGATCCATCTGTTTGATGGGTAAAACACAACAGGACAAAGAATTGATTAATTTTGTGCTTTTGTGATCATATGGTTATTATGTAATTATATGACTTATAAATATAAATGTGATTGCTCCCATGCTAATACTGGCATTTTACTATTTCCTGTATATTTAAAAATGAAACAGTAAATCAACATACAGAAACCAGCACATTTGAAATAAATTTTTCTAAGTTTGATTGTTGATAGTCACCATAATGCTTGTTATGTGCTAGTGCATGTGGCTAATTTTGTTATATGTTTCATCAGATATGATGTAGCAGTTAAGGAAGTATATAGTAAAGTATACTTTTTATAGAAAGTAATTAACTAATCATAACGTATCCACGTTTGTCTGCTTTTTTCCATGTGCTTTATAAACCCTGTTTTATGGCAGGTGTCTAAAAGGAGACTGGGGAGGAATAATTGACTCATCTGTGACTAACTGCACTGTTGCCGTTGCTGAAGTGAAGGCCTCAAGGTAAAGCTACAACACATTTCTGTGTTCCTGCCAGGGTTTGTGATTGCCACGCTGATGTCACAAGGGGAATTACTACTCTGGTTACAGTGGCTTTTAATAGAAGTAAAAACTTCAACAAGCTCAAACATAGGTGATAAGAGTCAGGCTTCACTGAGAACACCTAAGAACAGGAGGTTCATTTTTCACAGTTTCCAGCCATTTTCCAAATCATATTAAGGAGAAATCCATTGTGATGGCAAAGGTAGCTCCAGAATGTAATGCAGAATGCAGTGTGACGCGGTTGTGCTGAGTTATGGCAGCAGTACACAATGACCAGCAGTCATCAGTTTGAGCAGAGTGTACAGATGAAGCGGTGAGAGAGCTGAATAGATTAAGAGCTTATCAGCTTTGCTGCATTGCTCTTTTTAGGTAGAGATCAAACAAAGGCTAAATTCCACTGGCTCCACTATCAGCAGGTAGTCGAATGGCATTATGAGTAATGTAGGCAATTGCTAACCAAAGTGAAAATTGACCAACATGTTCATGAAAGAGGCGTCTCAGGGGGCTTTCACATTAGCAGTTCAGTCTGAAACAGAGCACGGTTTGCATGAAAAATTGCTAATGTGAAAGCTGTCATGTGGACTGGGAAGTGCACCGCGGTACCGAACCCAAGACCACCTGTAGGAGGTGGACTGAGTTCAGTTCTGTGTGTGTGTGTGTGTGTGTGTGTGTGTATATATATAAACACACACACTATATATATATATGTGTGTGTGTGTGTGTGTGTGTGTATATAGTGTACATATACTATGTATAGTATAGCCGTGGTCAAAAGTTTTGAGAATGACACAAATATTAATTTTCACAAAGTCTACTGCTTCAGTGTTTTTAGATCTTTTTGTCAGATGTTACTAACTGTTACTGAAGTATAATCACAAGCATTTCATAAGTGTCAATGGCTTTTATTGACAATTACATGAAGTTTATGCAAAGAGTCAGTATTTGCAGTGTTGACCCTTCTTTTTCAAGACCTCTGCAATTCGCCCTGGCATGCTGTCCATCAACTTCTGGGCCACATCCTGACTGATGGCAGCCCATTCTTGCATAATCAATGCTTGGAGTTTGTCAGAGTTTGTGGGTTTTTGTTTGTCCACCCACCTCTTGAGGATTGACCACAAATTCTCAATGGGATTAAGGTCTGGGGAGTTTCCTGGCCATGGACCCAAAATATCGATGCTTTGTTCCCCGAGCCACTTCGTTATCACTTTTGCCTTGTGACAAGGAGCCCCATCATGCTGGAAAAGGCATTGTTCGTCACCAAACTGTTCTTGGATGGTTGGGAGAAGTTGCTCTCTGAGGATGTTTTTGTACCATTCTTTATTCATGGCTGTGTTCTTAGGCAAAATTGTGAGTGAGCCCACTCCTTTGGCTGAGAAGCAACCCCACACATGAGTGGTCTCAGGATGCTTTACTGTTGGCATGACACAGGACTGATGGTAGCTCTCACCTTTTCTTCTCTGGACAAGCCTTTTTCCAGATGCCCCAAACAATCGGAAAGGGGATTCATCAGAGAAAATGACATTACCCCAGTCCTCAGCAGTCCAATCCCTGTACTTTTTGCAGAATAGCAGTCTGTCCCTGATGTTTTTCCTGGAGAGAAGTGGCTTCTTTGCTGCCCTTCTTGACACCAGGCCATCCTCCAAAAGTCTTCGCCTTACTGTGCGTGCAGAAGCACTCACACCTGCCTGCTGTCCTTCCTGAGCAAGCTCTGCACTGGTGGTGCCCCGATCCCGCAGCTGAATCAACTTTAGGAGACGGTCCTGGTGCTTGCTGGACTTTCTTGGGCACCCTGAAGCCCTCTTCACAACAGTTGAACCTCTCTCCTTGAAGGTCTTGATGATCCGATAAATGGTTGATTTAGGTGCAATCTTACTAGCAGCAATATCCTTGCCTGTGAATCCCTTTTTGTGCAAAGCAGTGATGGCTGCACGTGTTTCCTTGCAGGTAACCATAGTTAACAGAGGAAGAACAATAATTTCAAGCACCACCCTCCTTTTAAAGCTTCCAGTCTGTTATTCTAACTCAATCAGCATGACAGAGTGATCTCCAGCCTTGTCCTCATTAACACTCTCACCTGTGTTAACGAGAGAATCACTGACATGACATGATGTCAGCTGGTCCTTTTGTGGAAGGGCTGAAATGCAGTGGACTTTTTTTTGGGATTAAGTTCATTTTCATGGCAAAGAGGGACATATATGCATATATGCAAATTGCCATCATAAAAACTGAGGCAGCAGACTTTGTAAAAATTAATATTTGTGTCATTATCAAAACAATTATATATATATATATATATATATATATATATATATATATATATATATATATATATATATATATATATATATATATATATATATATATATATACAGGTGCATCTCAATAAATTAGAATGTCGTGAAAAAGTTCATTTATTTCAGTAATTCAACTCAAATTGTGAAACTCGTGTATTAAATAAATTCAGTGCACACAGACTGAAGTAGTTTAAGTCTTTGGTTCTTTTAATTGTGATGATTTTGGTTTACATTTAACAAAAACCCATCAATTCACTATCTCAACAAATTAGAATATGGTGACATGCCAATCAGCTAATCAACTCAAAACACCTGCAAAGGTTTCCTGAGCCTTCAAAATGGTCTCTCAGTTTGGTTCACTAGGTAAGCCACAAACATTCATTGCCAAAGAAGCTGGCTGTTCACAGAGTGCTGTATCCAAGCATGTTAACAGAAAGTTGAGTGGAAGGAAAAAGTGTGGAAGAAAAAGATGCACAACCAACCGAGAGAACCGCAGCCTTATGAGGATTGTCAAGCAAAATCGATTCAAGAATTTGAGTGAACTTCACAAGGAATGGACTGAGGCTGGGGTCAAGGCATCAAGAGCCACCACAAACAGACATGTCAAGGAATTTGGCTAAAGTTGTCGTATTCCTCTTGTTAAGCCACTCCTGAACCACAGACAACATCAGAGGCATCTTACCTGGGCTAAGGAGAAGAAGAACTGGACTGTTGCCCAGTGGTCCAAAGTCCTCTTTTCAGATGAGAGCAAGTTTTGTATTTCATTTGGAAACCAAGGTCCTAGACTCTGGAGGAAGTGTGGAGAAGCTCATAGCCCAAGTTGCTTGAAGTCCAGTGTTAAGTTTCCACAGTCTGTGATGATTTGGGGTGCAATGTCATCTGCTGGTGTTGGTCCATTGTGTTTTTTGAAAACCAAAGTCACTGCATCCATTTACCAATAAATTTTGGAGCACTTCATGCTTCCTTCTGCTGACCAGCTTTTTGAAGATGCTGATTTAATTTTCCAGCAGGATTTGGCACCTGCCCACACTGCCAAAAGCACCAAAAGTTGGTTAAATGACCATGGTGTTGGTGTGCTTGACTGGCCAGCAAACTCACCAGACCTGAACCCCATAGAGAATCTATGGGGTATTGTCAAGAGGAAAATGAGAAACAAGAGACCAAAAAATGCAGATGAGCTGAAGGCCACTGTCAAAGAAACCTGGGCTTCCATACCACCGTGCCACAAACTGATCACCTCCATGCCACACCGAATTGAGGCAGTAATTAAAGCAAAAGGAGCCCCTACCAAGTATTGAGTACATGTACAGTAAATGAACATACTTTCCAGAAGGCCAACAATTCACTAAAAATGTTTTTTTTATTGGTCTTATGAAATATTCTAATTTGTTGAGATAGTGAATTGGTGGGTTTTTGTTAAATGTGAGCCAAAATCATCACAATTAAAAGAACCAAACACTTAAACTACTTCAGCCTGTGGCATTGAATTTATTTAATACACGAGTTTCACAATTTGAGTTGAATTACTGAAATAAATGAACTTTTCCATGACATTCTAATTTATTGAGATGCACCTGTATATACACACACACACACATACATATATATATATATATATATAATGTATGGATGGATGGATGGATGAATAGCCTTGTGTTCTCCATGCACATTTATGATGTAAGATGAACGCAAATGCACCAGGGTTCGGCACCAGAGCAAAGCCGGGAACAGTCACACTCGAATTCGGACTGCAGCGAACGTGCAAAGTGTGAAAACCACCTCAGAATTTACCACCCCATTTACATAAAAGTTCGGATTTTTTTTAAAATGCAGTAAAAACAAAAATCTTTGATTTGTCAATTCTCTTGAAACTTTAATTAACTGACAAAAGTACAAAGAAAAGATATTCAGTGTTTTCACTGACCAACTTAATTGTATTTTGTAAATATAAACAAATTTATAATTTGATGCCTTCAACACTCAAAAAAAGTTGGGACAGAGGCATGCTTACCACTGTGTTACATCATCCTTCCATTTAATTACACTTTTTAATAGTTTGGGAACTAAGGATACTAATTGTTGCAGTTTTGCAAGTGGACTTTTGCCCATTCTTGCTTGATACAAGACTTCAGCTGCTCAACAGTCCTTGGTCGCAATTGTCTGATTCTCCTGTTCATGATACGCCATAGGAGACAGATCTGGACTGCTGGCAGGCAAGTCAAGCATACACACACTGTGTCTACGAAGCCACACTGCATGTTGTAGCACGTGCAGAATGAGGCCTGGCATTGTCCTGCTGAAATAACCATGGACTTCCTGGGAAAAGACGTTGCCTTGATGGCAGCATGTGTCTCTCGAAAATCCCAATATACGCCTCAACGTCAATGGTACCTTCACATAGATGCTAGTTTTTTCATCTTTGGCATAGAGAACTCGACATCCGTTTTTCCCGAAAACAAGCTGAAGTGTGGACTCATCTGACCACAGCACGCGTTTCCACTGCCTTTCAGTCCATCTGAGAGAAGTTCTGGCCCAGAGAACTCGGCGGCGTTTCTGAATAGAATTTATGTGTGGCTTCCTCCTTGCGTAATAGTGTTTCGGGTTGCATTTCCGGATGCAGTGGCGGACTGTGTTAAGTGACAACGGTTTTCCGAAGTACCATGTGGTTATATTTATCACAGCAGCATGACGATTTCTCAGGCAATGCCATCTGAGGGCTCGAAAGTCACACACACAACAGTGGTTTCCAGCCTTGCCCTTTACGCAATGAGATTTCTCTAGATTCCCTGAATCTTTTCACAATATTATGCACTGTAGATGGTGAAAGACCTAAATTCTTTGCAATCTTGTGTTGAGCAATGTTCTTTTTGAATTGACTGACAATTCTCTCATGAAGTTTGGCACAAAGTGGTGAGTCACGACCCATCCTTGCTGGCAAAGACTGAGCTTTTGGTGGATGCTCCTTTTATGCCCAATCCTGATACCCTCCCCGTTACCAATTAACCTGATCCTCCAAAATTGTGTTACTTGAATATTCTGTAAACTTTTTTTGAGTGTGTTGAAGGCATCAAATTCCAAATTTGTTTATATTTACAAAATACAATTAAGTTGGTCAGTGAAAACATTGAATATCTTTTCTTTGTACTTTTGTCAGTTAAAGTTTCAAGAGACTTGATAAATCACAGATTTTACTTTATTGCATTTTAGAAAAAATCCCAACTTTTATGGAAATGGGGATGCAATTAGAAATTAATCTTGGATGCCACTGAAGATTAGATGTTTGTCATCTAGTTCAAATTCAACTTTGCCTTATTGTCAGATGGTTACAGAATAAAAAATTAAATAAGAAACAGTGAAATTCTTGTGCTGCAGTGGCACGCCCTTCAGTTATCATAAAGTGCATATAACAAATGAACAGACAAGACAGTAATGTAATGAGAGTGTACAAGTGAAATTGCTTGTGGAATGAATAGTGCAAATTGAGTAATAAGATTTAAGGTTTACAGTGTAGTGCAGTTAGTGGTACAGTGGTATGAGGATGATTGTAAACAACACTAAACTCATATAAGTCAATCAGGGTGGCTTTCTCCTTTAAAAATAGCAGTAAAACATCCATACCATCTTTTCACTGTCAGCCCCGAGCCACGTACCCTTTCCCCACCACGACCGATGGAGCTGGAGTTGGAGATGGAGCTGTTTGAGGGGGTGGATGCTGATGGAGAGGCTGTGTGGTCCTATGCGTCATGCCCTGATGTGGAGGAGTGCAGGCTGGGCCTCCACACCTGCCATCCCTCGGCCACATGTGTGAACACACCCATCTCCTATGAGTGCCACTGTGAGAGGGGTTTCACCGGAGATGGAGAGCACTACTGCAATCAGACGTGAGTCATCACATTACTTACCTTCTGTTTGATTATGCCCACTTTGTTTTATGTGGTTTATGTTCTTCAGCCTGACTTTTAGCTAACTAGCTGATATTATCTGGCTAACGCCCTACAGTCAGACTGTGCAAAGCCAGACTTCCTTCTAAGGTATATCCATGATGCGTACACAGTCCGAGGCCAAAACTGATCTGAATGAATAATGATGCAACACGGCTCAAAGGAAACTGATTTTACATGAAATTGCTCTTGCTTATTAGAATTCTGATTAATTGTGTGTGATAATTTGTGGACACCTGTTATGATTTTGCTTTTAAAGTGTCTTTAAAATGTCATTGTGTTTATTGAATGCCTATTTAAGTAGACTGAGCATATTAACTTCTTAGACTTCTTTTTCTTTTGGATGGATGTTGACGTGAACATTTTTGAAAAATATCATACATTTGAGATACAGTATATCAGAGGTCATAAAATATAGATATGTGCCAAATTAAAAGGAAAAACCAACGTAATGTGTTAATTATTTAGTAAGCACCTTAGTTAATTAGTTAGTAAGGCGTAGATTGTGCAAGCCTTTGGAGCTGATTTGGAGCGATGGACACCGTTCGTCTAACCACCATTTGGTGTCACTTCAAAAAACTCACATAAGTGTTCAGTTAGTTGAGGTCTGAAGTAAATTAAGATAATTTAATAAAGTAAATAGAATACACAAAAAGCTACAAAAATGTAACTATTTAGTTAAATTATAATGTCATTCTTTCGTAATTTGAGAACAAAGGTTTTATTCTTAATTTCATATGCATAACAGCAGTGGCAGTTGACTAAGTCAATATCAGGTGTTAGATGATAACTAGGAGAATATGCATGTTAACATTTAAATTAAATGAATGTCATAATTAGAAAATGAAGCAGATTGGGTGTGAACAGGGACTTGATATGTTTAAATTTCATATAAAAATTTAACAAACAAGTAAAACTAGTGTATTCATAAATAATATGTTTGTGTAAGCATTGAATATGAAAAGTTTTGCTCAGTGAGGAAACACAAGCGGTTTTTGATTCAGACAAATGATACACTGCAAGTAATTTAGTTTTAATGGAGAGTCACATTTTGAAACCAAATGGAAACCAAAGCAGCCAACATTATTTTAAAACTTGTTTGTTTTCTCAGTGTTATTTGTCTTAATGTGCTGCTATGTAATTGTCTTCACTGATTGTACTATGGGTCTGTCCATGACTGTTCATTGTATCACATTTAACACTGGTGTATTTTTGTTTTTTTGTGTGTTTTGGTGTTTCCTTCACTGCTGCTGTGTGCTCTATCAAGTTTGTTTGTATCCCAGATATATGATGTGTTGTGTCGTCACAATGCTAAGCCCTTTTAAGATATAATAAGGGAATTAGAATCTCAATGTGTTTATCTATGTTTGGTTGTCTTCCTGATTCTTAGATGTTATAATGAATGTCGTGAGGGTAAGTGCAGTGGCAGTCCGATTTTTGAGTGCGAGTGCTCTCTGGGTTGGACTTCGGACCCGGCCACTCTGGTGCTGAGTGGTGTGGAGTGTGACGTCGACTGCGGCTGTAACTTCCACAGCACCTGCATCACGGCACCAGGAATCTGCGACCAATGCCAGGGTGAATACCTACTCTGTTCTGTTCTCAGCTTTCTTATGACGTGTGTACATTTGTGAACCTTCACTGAGCAGCCTTTTTAAAATGTAAAAAACTATTTATTTATTTATTTATTTATTTTTTACCAGATTGGACCACAGGACTGCACTGTGAGTACTGTCGGCCCGGTAGCTTTGGTTCAGCAGTGGCCGGTGGTGGAGGCTGTGTGCCATGTGAGTGTAATGGACATGGTGACCCACTGCAGGGATTCTGCCACAATCAAACAGGCCAGTGCTACTGTACGCACCATACCCATGGAGTACACTGCGAGTTCTGCTTGCCTGGCTACTATGGAGACCCCCGGTGAGACACCAGCATTATCTCATGATTGTCAATTTTTGACAATTTGAACAAGACAAATAAAAAGCTAACAGTTACACAACTAGTAAAGGCTAAAGGCAGGGGAAATAAGGGTAGGGGAATTCATATTTTCTGCATAGTAATTTCAGTACAACTTAATTTAAAGCCATATTTAAAATGTAATTTAAAATTTTTTTTCAGGAACAATGGCACATGTTTCAGGCAGTGTCAAGGTCGCTCCGTAGCCCTTTCTTCATCGTCTTCCTCCTCACTGCCCCTCTCATCCTCTCTTGGTTGGCATGGATCAGCAGGAGGCCAGGATGGTCTCTCACACTGCCTGTGGGTTCTCTCTGTCTCTGAGGATCTGGCACCATGCATGCCAGGCCAGAGGTGCCCACCTGTGGCATTGACCCTGCATCCAGACTCTTATACACATTGCACAGTAAGTGCAATATTTTATATCCAAGCAACATGTGAATTAAATGCTGCATCAGAAAAGATATAACATTGCAAAATGATGTTCAAAATGATGTGCCTGTTTTTTTTTTTAATTGCACAGAACTCATACGTGTACATATTCGATGGCCTGCCACATTTTCTCAGCGATGGTGTGATGCATTCAGATCACAACCTGATTGGAGCTTTCTGTGGCACAACTCGTAATCAACCAATCATGGTAGAAGCCACATCTGGTAATTAATTTTGCTACATTTTCATACCTTTAAGTTGCACGGAAGATCTATTTTTGTCTTTGAAGCTGCTTTAAGTTAGCTGTAATTGTAATTTCTGTAGAGAAAAAATTATATGGATATCATTTCAGGTGTGATCTCCGTCTACTTTGAGGCGAATGTGTCTTCGGCTCATCCTCAGGGTTTTAACGCCTCCTTCTGGGTGCGGCGTTGCACTGAGGGAGTACCCGATGAGGGCCTTGATGGGTCATCAGAATGCCAGGGCTTAGCTCAGTGCCACGACGGAATCTGCCAGTGCCCCAGTGGTTACGGTGGGCCACTCTGTGATTGGCCCATCTGTCCAGGAGATTGTGGCACTGGAGAGGGACGGGGCATCTGCAATACGGTGAGACTGAATATTAATGAGTGCCTTGTTTTACAGTAGATAAACAGCTTTTGCAGGATTTTGCAACTTTCCTTGCAGGAAAATAAACTGTTGCGTTTAGATTTTTACTTTTCTGTGATGACTTATAACTTATTAAATTATAAATAGTAAAACACCAAAATATTGCACTGAAGTAGAAACAATTTAACTTTTTAGGAGCAATCTATTGTTTATTGACTGATATGTAAAATGGGCATATTCAATTGCAGTATATGTATCTCATGAACAAACAATAATTTGAAGTGTAGAAATTAATAAGAGCAGCAGAAAACAAAGATGGCATGGTAATGCAGCAGGCAGTGGTGGTTTGATTCTGATTTTTGGTTACTGTCTGTGCAGCATTGATTAGCCAAAGGTGTGAATGTGTGTGCACACACAATCTGAAGCACATTTGTGTCATGACACACAGAGTTTAAGCATTTTGATGGGCTGATGTGCTTCTGATTTTGTGTATCTTCGGGCAATCATGCGTGTAGAGTTGCATACCTGGAAGCATTGTGACAAGATGATATGACCCCTCTTTTGCCACCCTTATCCTTCCCATATTTGTAAATGAAAGAAGGAAACATTGTAATTATAGTCAAAAGTCTATTCAGTTCACCGAATAAAATGTTTGAGATTTAATGAAAATAAATGCCTTTTTATGTTCATTCAGCTTAAGGTGCTCCACAAAAACACTTAGGTGCTGCACTTAAGCCTTTCTATGGCAAGGAAAACCAGGGAATCCATGTACGTCTACCTGCAGATATCGCAAATAAACCTTGTCAATGTGTTCTTGAGGAACAGCTCCTTGTCAGGCCACTGATGATAATTTTAGGTGACCTTATTCTAACTCCTATATTGTTATGTTCTTGCAGACTCTAGGAGTGTGTGTTTGCACTCTTGGCTGGGCTGGATCTGACTGCTCCTCCGTAGCAGATGCAAACAGCCTGGTGTGGGAGAATCTGCTGGATACACAGCTCACAGTGGTGAGACATCTCACTCAAATCCTTTCTCTGAAGAGATGGCATGAACCCTGTATAGATTCCCTTAATTTATCTATGACTCCAGCATAAGTGCATTGCCATATTCATGATGATCTTCATACTTATTCCTGCATGTTACAGCTGCAATCAAAATTATTCAACCCCCATTGCAAATCAGGTTTATTGTCAAAATTTACAGACTTTCAGCTGTTTGCAATGAACAAATGAACAAAAGCAATTGAAATAGTTCAACACAACAACTGCTTCAAGTGGTCTCCCCAGATTCAACTGAAAATGCAACTTATAATGACTTCTCCAGTTTCAAAACCCCTTCAAGCACCTTTAGTACTTAGTAGAGCACCCTTTTGCTGTTATGACCTGCTGCAAACGAGATGCATAGCCAGACACCAGCTTCTGGCAGTGTTCCTGAGGAATCTTAGCCCATTCCTCATGAGCAATGTCCTCCAGTTCAGCAATAGTCTTGGGGTTGCGTGCTGCAACCGCCTTTTCAAATCCCTCGACAGATTTTCTGTGGGGTTCAAGTTAGCTGACTGTGATGGCCACTGTAGAATCTTCCTTCTTCACTTCTTCTGCAACCAAGCCTTGGTGGAATTTGAGGTATGCTTGGGAGCATTGTCCTGTTGGAAGGTCCAATGACACCCAAGCTTCAGCTTCCTCACAGACAGCATGACGTTTTCTCCTAGGATTTCCTGATACTTCAATGAATCCATCTTGCCTTCCACACGTTGCAGGTTTCCAGTGCCAGAGGATGCAAAGCAGCCCCAGAGTGTCACCGAGGCACCACCATGCTTGACTGTGGACAGAGTGTTCTTTCTTCATTCTTCTTTTTCAAGACATACTACTATTTTATTGCTCCATAGCACAGAATCCCAAAACTTCTGTGGCTTATTTATATGATTTTGAGCCAAATTTTCTTGTGCTTTTGGGTCAGTAGTGGTGTATGTCTTGGAGTTCTGGCATGGAAACATTCTGTGTTTAGTACACGCCATACTGTGCTCACTGAAACTTCAGTGCCTGTTGCCACCAAGTCTTGCTGCAGGTCTTTTGCAGTCACTCAAGGTTTTTTCACAACCTATGTTCTCAGAAATCTGGTTGCAGCCGTTGAAGGCTTCCTTTTTCTGCCACATCTAGGTATTTCATGTATTTTCTGCTCCTAGCCAGTTCAGGTATGTCATGTGTTCCAGCTCAAGCACACCTGGTACAACTAATGAAGCCCTTGATTAGTTGCATCAAGTGTGCTTGAGACAACACCCGTTTTGCATATTTGTACTGTTGTGTCAATAATTTTGAGACTGGAGAAGTCATTATAAGTTGCATTTTCAGTTGAATTTGGGGAACCCACTTGAAGCAATCATTGTGTTGAACTATTTCAATTGCTTTTGTTTGATTTGTTCATTGCAAACAGCTGAAAGTCTGTAAATTTTGACAATAAACCTGATTTGCAATGGGGGTTGAATAATTTTGATTGCAACTGTAGCTAAACACAGAGAGAGTGTGAATTTGCATACTGGGTTGCTTTGACAAAAGAGAAACTAACAAGTATAATATGAAAAACATGAATAGCTGTAATCTCCTAGATTTGGTCATTCATTTTTCTACAGTAAGTTGATATTTGTTATGATGGAACAGTACTAAAACTGCATAGACTTTAACACTGTTCAGGCCATCATCAAATCACTGTTTGTTTCCTCCTCCATGCCCACAGAATCCATCTCACAGGTTTCTCCAGAGGATGGGGCACTCACTAGTTTCTGGGCCCCAGGGCACACTCTGGTTGTATGGTGGACTCTCTCTCTCAGAGGGAATTCTGGGAAATGTTTACAGGTATGAACAATTTTAAGATATGTGGCAAAGTAGATTGCAATATGATGTGTGATGTGGCTTGGTGTGAAGTGAAGTTAGTTACCACTCTGAAAGTTGATTATTTTCCAATCACAGCACATACTGAAGTGTTTCATTCCTTACACATCATTATTTCATTATTTAATAATGAAAGATACATCATATTTTTAACCTTTACACTACTTTCATACTGTTACTGAAAATTAATCAACAATTTCTGATAAATCAGATTTCAGAATTCAACAGCACTGTGGCAAAATAGTGATTACTCATTGGTTTGTCCTCTGTCTGCATGTATATTCTAAAATCGTGTGGATTGGCTTAGGTACGTTGTGCAAGAGCGCCGCTGGACTCAGATGCTTACCAGTTCAGGGGAGGAAGGATCTAGCCCCTTGCCCCGCTACCATCATGCCTCTGTTGTGGTAGCCATTCATGACCATATGTCTAGTACTCAGACAGACAGTCACCACTTAATGCTTGTGGTAGGTGGGGTAACACCAAACAGTGTTATGAGTGACACATGGAGCCTCAATCTTAGCAGTCTGATGTGGACAGAGTACAAGGTATGGAACAGTAGACATGTTTTAAATGGTTTCCAGCTTTTGCATTATTAAAAAAATACTCTGTTTTGAACTTAATAATTAACTTAATAATTACTTTTATTTCAGTGTTCAGTGCTGCCACCTATGGCTGGTCACACTCTGACAGTGCGCCGAGTCTCCTCTGTGCTACTGATTGGAGGATACTCTCAAGAGAATGGTTTCAATCACCACTTACTAGAGTTTAATCCACAGTCTGGGAACTGGACAGTATTGCCATACACCGGTACACCACCTACAGGTAAAATTTGGACACTGGACACTAAAAGATTATGTCTGAATTTGATGCTAGTGTAGATCTTGTCTTGTATTGAGTGTTAAAGTTTTAATCCAAAGTCAATTCTTTTTTGCCACAGGTCTTTACGGACATTCTTCAGTCTATCATGAGCAGACTGATGCTGTATATGTGTTTGGAGGTTACCGTTTCCATGTGGAGGCAGTAGAACCTTCTGGAGAGCTCTATACCCTTTACTACCCCAACCTCACCTGGTCTTTACTGGTCCCATCCCGGGGAAACAAGGTGATTGAACAGACAAGTCCAAAGAAATTTACCTTTCCCCCATTAGCAATGTTTGAGAATAAGGTCATTCTTGGCCTAATTAGTGTGCTTTTCTCCCTACAGCCTCCCTCTCATTTCTTCCATGCAGCAGCCATACTGAAAGACACCATGGTGATTGTTGGAGGCCGGACAGGAGCAGAAGATTACAGCAACAGTGTATACCTCTATCAGATCAATTGCAACACATGGATACAGCCAGGTGACCCTATCACAAACATCATTATACACACATACACACACTATACAGCTGTTTTTACTTGTAATACATATACACTTACTGAGCACTTTATTAGGAACACCTGTACACCTACTCGTTCATGCAATTATCTGATCAGCCAATCATGGGGCAGCAGTGCAATGCATAAAATCATGCAGAAACGGGTCAGCAGCTTCAGTTCATGTTCACATCAACCAGCAGAATGGGAAAAATGTGATCTCAGCGATTTTGCGTGTGGCATGATTGTTGGTGCCAGACAGGCTGATTTGAGTATTTCTATATCGTCTGATCTCCTGGGATTATCACGCACAACTGAGTGGTGCGTGATTTCACACACATCAGAATGGTACGATAAAGAAAAAACATCCAGTGAGTGGCTTTTCTATGGACGGAAACACCTTGTTGATGAGACAGGTCAACTGTGAATGACCAGACTGGTTTGAGCTGACAGAAAGGCAACAGTAACTCAAATGACCACTCTATACAATTGTGGTGAGCAGAAAAGCATCTCAGAATGCACAACACGTCGAACCATGAGGCAGATGGGCTACAACAGCAGAAGACCACACCGGCTTCCACTTCCATCAGCCAAGAACAGAAAGCTGAGGCTGCAGTGGGCATAGGCTCACCAAAACAGAGACTGTAAAAATGTAGCTTGGTCTGATGAATCTCAATTTCTGCTGAGGCATAAATCAGGCCTTGTGTCAACAGTCCAGGCTGGTGGAGGTGGTGTAATGGTGTGGGGAATGTTTACTTGGCACACTTTGGGCCCGTTAATACCAATCAATCATTGCTTGAATGCCACAGCCTATTTGACTATTGTTGCTGACTATGTGCATCCCTTCATG
Organism: Cranoglanis bouderius; assembly: GCA_023630585.1. Lineage (NCBI taxonomy): Eukaryota > Metazoa > Chordata > Actinopteri > Siluriformes > Cranoglanididae > Cranoglanis > Cranoglanis bouderius. The sequence goes on from CM042539.1 coordinate 20,405,732, forward strand.
ACCACAATTTATCCATCTTCTACTGGCTGCTTCCAGCGTGATAATGCACCCTGTCACAAAGCAAAAGTAATCTCAAACTGGTTTCATGATCTTGACAATGAGCTCATTGTTCTTCACTGGCCTTCCCAGTCACCAGATCTGAATCCAATAGAACACCTAAGGGATGTGGTAGAACAAGAGATTTGCAGCAAAAATCTGCAGGAATTGTGTGGTGCAATCATGCCAACATGGACCAGAATCTCAAAGGAATGTTTCCAACATCTTGTGGAATACATGCTATGAAGAATTGAGGCTGTTTTGAGAGCAAAGGGAGTATTAGTGTGGTGTTAGTATACTATACCCAGTATTATATTATATTGTTCCTAATAAAGTGTTCGGTGGGTGTAAAATGCTTTTCAGTTTTGCAGTTTTGGCAAGAAGTCCTAGCGGTTATCTATAACATTTGGTTTAAAACTGTTCATGTAACAATTACGTTCTCTCTCTATCTACTCATTTAAAATATTTACTTAGGAAACCAGTAGTCACTTGGTAATGCTGCCACCCTTTTGAAGTGCACTTACAAACTTGATGACTGATATCAATATATTTTTTGGCATCAGCTGTACCACACACTACCTGCAGACAAATGCAAATGATTCTTCTCACTGTTCTGAGATTTTTTTATTTGCTCTTTTCTTACTGCAGTATCTTCAGTCGGTGAACCTGTTAATCAGTCCATCTCCTTGGCCATGACGAGTTGGGGTAATCGCCTGTTCTTATCAGGTGGATTTAATGGGGTCATGCTGGGGCGTTTGATCACCCTCACTGTACCATCTGACCCCTGTGTTCTTCTGCCTACACCCGAGGCCTGTAACAACAGCACAGGCAGCTGTGTGTGGTGCAGGGGTAGCTGCACCTCCTCAGACACAGCAGAGAGGTACAGCTTGAGGATTAGAGAAGTTGAAAACCTTGAATACTAAATGAGTTCATTTTTAATGGCCCACGGGGAGTCAAAACCTTTAGTCAATATTCCTATGTTGTTACTGTTTTTTTTTTTTTTTTTACTTGTTATTTAACTTCTTTTTTCAGAATTGGCTGTCCTATTGGCCACTCCCCATGCTTTCCCACTCCCCGTGTCCCTGATCAGTGTCGAAGGCTAAAAACATGCAGTGAATGTCTGGCCCGACACCCGAAAACATTTTCCAGCCCTGGACAGGTAACAGAGATGTGGCTCACAGCAGTTCTGTAGTTTTCTACATTCCAACATACAGTCTCCTCTGAAAGTATTGGCAAGGCCAGTTCTTTTATTTGTGCTATACACTAAAGACATTTGGTTTGAGATCAAAAGATGAATATATAGATCAGATTTCAGCTTTTGATTTTTTTTTTCTTGATATTTACATCTAGATGTGTTTGTCGGCAAACCACCCAATTTTTTGGTGAGCAAAATATTAGAACAGATGGTCTTAGTAAATTAAAGTAAATAACACTTAATATTTGGTTCCATATCCCTTGCTTGCAATAACTGCATTCAGACAGTGACCCATATTTCAGTGTGTAGCAGTAACAAAAGAATTGGCCTTGCCATTTCAGTACTTTCAGAGGGGACTGCACAAGATAACACATTGGACTGCGTAGGCCTACATAAAGTGTTAAAAGTGTGGCAAGTGTAAAGTCTTTTTTTTCTGTTTGGCTAATGTAAAGTCTTTTTTCTGTTTCACATTATTTCTCTCATTCTATTATATACATAGAGCACTCTACAGTGTAAGTGGTGCACTAACTGTCCTGAAGGAGCATGCATTAGCAGCTCTGTGAGTTGCACGTCAGAAAATGACTGCAGGATAAACCAAAGGGAGATTTTCCTCTCCAGCAACTGCACTGAAACCAGCTGTGAGGCGTCTGACTGCCCCAAGTGCACAGCATCAGGGAAGTGTATGTGGACCCGTCAGTTTAAACGCACGGGTATGTATGAACACACAATGATTGTATTAGACTAAATAACACAGGGGTGTCAAACATACTGTTCTAAGCTGGCCCACCAAATTCATTTAGAATTTGTGTTCTAAATTAAAATCTTCCTCTGGACCCTAATTCAGTGGCGAGGTAAATACCAGCAGTAACTGAAAAGAACTTGCATGACTGCAGAAAGTGGCCATCGAGTTGAAAGGCTATGATTCAAGAGATTCTTTTGCCAGTTCTGTAAGCCTATTTGTGGCCTAATTCACTTCAGTTCACAAGTACTGCTATCTCAATTGCCAGTCTATAGGCTTAACATGAACACAAAAAGGGGCCATCACAAAGTGCACTAAGTAGTCAACTAAATCCAGCAGCTGATGATTTTAAATTGCGAGTGAACATAAAGCCAATGAAAGTAGGACTAAATATTGTATCAGGAGAAACCAACAACTCACAAATTATTTTAGCTAAGATTTCTTTTAAATCTGTTAGAAGAAATATTATAATGGTCTGTCGAATTAACCTTTGGTTGTGATGACATTTAAACAAATTTTATTCAAGTGACGATTTTAACAGAAGAAAAAGTCGGAATGGCCCACTGCCTCATCAGATTTTTATTAAATTATTTCATTTATACACAAACTACAGCACAAGCCTTCAGATTTCGACTGATAAAAAGGAAACCAAGCCTACTCTAATTCCTGTGATTAAAGATAATCACTGTGTACAGTACACAGATATAATTGTAAGTATTTTTATTATATCGGTTAAAAACTACTTTGTCTTAGCTTTGCAACATGCATATTCCTCAAATAACTTTCGGATGAGTCCGAGCACCACTCTGACAGCGCATTCCAGTGTTAACAGAAACTGAAATACATTTCATGTTATTATATCCTCTAATTACAGTGTACGAGTGGCAGGGGGAAAAGGCATGGCGTGGCATCCGTTTCAGAGAAGGTAAATTCTTTACTGAACTAGCCTGCTACACGGCTACACATTGCGCAGAAGTTTTTACACCAGTTGCTGAGCAGTGTCACTCAATGCTGCAGCTCCTAGCAGTCGAGAACTGGTTTTTGTGAACAATGTTAACAAGACTTCCAAAAGGCCAGGCTTCCAAATGGGGGGCCCCAGGCTCTCCCAGGCCCCGCCCCCATGTAACTTCGCCACTGCCGTAATTTAATTAAAAAATTCTAAAAAGAGCTAGTCTCTGTTCTTCAACTAGGAATCAGAATAGCGCTGTAAACTCGGGGCCAAAAACACCGCTACTGTCAAAATATGCTAATGATGTAATTCTTCATTAGCATGTAAGAATTTGACGCTGTAACCATGTCTCTTTCCAAAAGAGCTAATTTAGGGTTTTCAGAGAAATGGGGGTGAATACTTGTACAATCACAACTTTTCACATTTTTCCATTTGTAAATAATTTTGGAGACTACATTGATTTTAATTCAGCACTTCAGTATCATGGGCTATTTTTGTAGATTCATGACACAAAGGACACCACAGTAGTTAAACCAAAAATCGGTAATGAATTGTAGTCTACGCCTATCAGCCATAGCATAAAAACCACTGACATGTGAAGGGAATAACATTGATTATCTCGTTACAATGGCACCTGTCAAGTGGTGGGATATATCAGGCAGCAAGTGAACAGTCTTGTTCTTGAAGTTGATGTGTTGGAAGCAGGAAAATGGGCAAGTGTAAGGATTTGAGCGACTTTGACAAGGGGCAAATTATGTGACTGGGTCAAAGCATCTCCAAAATTGCAGGTCTTTTGGGGTGTTCCCACTATGCAGTGGTTAATACCTACCAAAAGTGGTCCAAGGAAGGACAACCAGTGAACCAGCGACAGGGTCACGGGCGCCCAAGGCTCAGTGATGCGCATGAGGGGCAAAGGCTAACCCTAGAAATGTGTCAGAATACACAGTGCATCACAGCTTGCTGCGTATCGGACTGCATAGCCGCAGACCAGTCAGCGTGGCCATGCTGACCCCTGTCCACCACCAAAAGTGCCTACAATGGGCATCAAAACTCGGCCATGGAGCAATGAAAGACGGTGGCCTGGTCTGATAAATCACCTTTTTTTTTTTTCTTTTTCTTTCTTTTTTTTTTTTTTTTTTTACATCTTGTGGACGGCCACAAAGGGCGGGGAAAGATGGCACCATGATGTACTATGAGAAGAAGGCAAGCCGGCGGAGGAAGTGTGATGTTCTGGGCAATGTTTTGCTGGGAAACCTTGAATCCTGGCATTCATGTGGATGTTAGTTTGACACATACCACCTACTTAAATACTGTTGCACACCAAGTACACCCCTTCATGGCAGTGGTATTCCCTAATGGCAGTAACCACTTTCAGCAGGATAATGCGCCTTGCCACACTGTAACAATTGTTCAGGAATGGGTTGAGGAACATGACGGAGTTCAGGGTGTTGACTTGGTCTCCAAATTCCCCAGATTTTAATCCGATCGAGCGTCTGTGGGATGTGCTGGACAAACAAGTCTGATCCATGGAGGCCTCTACTCGCAACTTACAGAAATTAAATGAACTACTGCTACTGATGTGGTGCCAGATACCACAGCACACCTTCAGAGGTCTTGTGGAGTTCATGCCTCAACTGGTCAGAGCTGTTTTGGCGGCTCAAGGGGGACCTACACAAGGCCGATTAGGCAGGTGGTTTTAATGTTATGGCTGATCTATTTATTAATGCATTTTGTAGGTGATACTGTATATGTACCTTTCAGATAAATGCTAATAAATGAACATATTTAAGAAGAGTTGTTGATTTGGTATCTGTCTACTAAACTGGTATTATTTGGCCCAGCCCATTTGACACATTACCTAAAATGGGTTTGACACCCCTGATTTAACTAATGATAATTGTCAGATAGTGTAATGTGATTTTAACTAATCTAACCAATTTCATTGGTGCCTTTCTCAGTCTATGTTTTAAAGCAACGAACTGAACAACAAATTGAACTACTTATAAACATGAATTTGTGAAAAATCTTCATTTAGATATTTGTTGCATGTAATTCGAACCAAAATGCATTTAGTGTCAACGTCATCATAACATTAAGAAGCTTTTGTAGTCTTTTGTAGTCTTGTATATACACTCTCCTCTAGCTGTTTTGCACATGCTATATTGGTATGAACTAATACACAGATTTAATGCACAGTCGTCAAATTTTGCATGGTGATTATTTCATTATTTGGATAGTTGGATAGATATTTTTGGATAGATATTTTCAGTTAATAATTTTCAATTTACTTTAATCTGATTTAGGTGTTTACATGGTGTTTTTTTTATATTTTTTTTTATTGTACTATCAATCAGATTACCATCAAATTATCGCCATCAAATTAGGACGTCTGTAAAGTGCATCTGCGTGTCACATTTGATATTGCATTAAAAAAAAAAAAGGTATGTAATGCAAGTTAATAATTAGAATATTTATGGAACTGTGCTGTTCTCAAGCATTCAGGTGTAATTGCTCACTCAGATATTCAGGGCTACATACACATTTTCTAAAGTTGGATCATGGCAAGTGAAGTTAGACAAGTTTCAATATGACCTTGCATTATTACAATCCGGACATAGCACACTGAACTTCTGTTAAAATATTTTTACTCTGACAATTTTCAGATTATTTATTTATTTTTTAAATGAGGGGAATAAAATAGAATAAAATTCGAGGGCTTTTAGAAAGATTTTGTAGAAACTGCAGTTCAGCTATGAGTTGGCAGCTCAACTTAGCTTGAATTGGTATCATTTATATCATCTTATAATTAACTGGAACTGTTCTGTTACTGACAAGATTATCAGCTACAGTGTTAACCAGGTTAATGATGACAATTTGAGGGAGCTGAATTAATTAAAATGCGAATGAAATAATGAGTTTATTCATTTAAGATGCAATGTGAAATTAATTTCTGTACCCATGTATAGTTCTTTCCTGTTTCCTGATTGTTATGCTACAAAATATATATTGCCATTATATTGTACCAAATGCAAATTATATGAATTTAACCCGTTTTTTGGAACGAATACTAATATCACTTTTATTTATCCTTGATTTTATGTGCCACAATGTTTTATTATTTGTTTATTTATTTAAAAAAAAAATCATTTTCTTCCCAGGGGAGACCAGACGCATTCTGAGTGTCAATCCGACATATGACTGGACGTGTTTTAGCTATGCGCTACTGAATGTGTCACCCATGCAGGTGGAATCATCTCCCCCTATGCCCTGCCCTGAGCCCTGTCACCAAATCCAGACCTGCAGCCAGTGTCTCAGCTCCCATGGTTCAGATGGGGGTTGGCAGCACTGTGTTTGGAGCATGGCTCTCCAGCAGGTGAGAGGCTACCCACACTTACCACTTACCAGACTGACCACATCAGCTGCTTTCCCAGGCGGCTACAGTCAGGTCTAAGTGTTAAGAGTTCACTATATAGAAAGTATTTTATTTTATCAAAAGCACTGATGGTGCTTTTGTGTAGTCAGTTAATAATGTAAATTTACTCCACACATTTCATGTTACCATTAGGGTATCTACTTTGTTTCCATAAAAGGAAATTTCAAAATAATAGCCAAGAGACAGTTTTTTTTCATCTTTTATTTATTATATCTGATTTTCAGTAGATAAATAGTTTACATATACTGTGTTAGTATTTGGTGCCATTGGCTTTTAATTGCTTGAACTTAATTAATATTCTTGGGGTAGCCTTCCACAAGCTTCTCGCAAATTTTTTTGCCCATTCATCCTGACAGAACTGGTGTAACTCAGTCAGGTTTGTGGGCCTCATTGCTCAGACACGCTTTTTAGTTCAGTTCACAAATTTTCTATGGGACTTGGGTCAGGGCTTTGTGATGACCACTCCAATACTTTCACTTTGTTGTCTTTAAGTCATTTTGTTAGAACTTTGGATGTATCCTTAGGACTATTGTCTTGCTGGAAGACCCAAAAAAGTATGTTCATCCCTAGTAGTTATTTTGTGCCTTGTTCCTAAACAGTGCAGTTTGGGCTGAGTTGCTTGGATTTTATCAAGGGCAAAAAAGCACTGTCTCTAAAGGCCCTTTTACAAATAAAGGTGTACTCCCAATTAACCCCTAATTATGGCAATTGGCCAACCAGAAGCTTCAAAAGTTATTACACCAACTTCTGGAATCTGTTTAAAGAGCTAGTCAACTTGGTGTATGCAAGAATTCTCACTGGAATTCTGATATAGTAAATTAAAGCCAAAATAAATCGGTCTCTGATCAATTGTTTGAAAATGACCTCTGATGTGAACAAAGTAGTTGCCCTAACTGACTGGCCAAAATATATGTATTAAAGAATGTACCCTTGAAAAGCATAATAAAATGTAGCTTTTTTGCAACCATTTTGCTTGCCTCACAACAACCTTCTGTCTCTGCGTGTCAGTGTATGAGTCCTTCGTTTGTACCGTTGCGCTGTGAAGCTGGTCAGTGTGGTCGTCTGCTCTCTGGTGGAGACTCTTGCTCTCCCCAGTGCTCCCAGCTTACCCAGTGCTCCCAGTGCATTGCCCGGCCACAGTGTGGCTGGTGTGCCACCCGCGGGGCTAACGGTGCAGGACACTGCCTGCAGGGAGGGCTGGATGGTATGTATTCTTCACTCATAGCCCAGCTATAATGTCATTTTGCACTTTATGTTGGTGCTGTGTAAACACTGAATGAAAATGTAATTTAGTGTGAACTTTTGTGTGAAATTTTACTGCATGCCTTTTTCTCTTTAAATTAGTCTTGAAGTGCTAAATAAAACAAGGATTCACATTTCCACACATTTTCTGCACGTTTCAGTGTTTTAAATACAATACTTTTTTGTCTGAAAGATGTGCCTCTAAAAGAAGACATAACACAGTAGTTTATCACTGTGTAGTCATCAAGGCTTCTGCTGGACCTCTTTTGTAGGTGTTGGCGAATCTCTCTGTCCCCACTGCAACAGCAGCTGGTCTTTCCTGCACTGTCCGGAAGAGGATGAGTGTGCCAACGGGCACCATCGTTGCAATGTTACCCAGGACTGCCATGACCTACCTGATGGCTACCACTGCACCTGCAGAAAGGGCTACATACTCAGCAGGTAAACTCAAAGGCTTAGGTCATTGCATTTATGTACTTGTTTGTGTGTGTTGGTAATATACACATAAATTAGTACACCAAATACATTTTCCATGGGACAGTGATTTCTTCAACTCAAAACTATTCTGTGCAGAAGTATATGAGACATACAGTGGGTAGAGAAAGGAATCACCCCCCTTTTAATATAATCACATTTTGTTGCTTTTCAGTCTGAAATGAAGACAGACACAGTTTTTGTTTTATCCAGCTGTATTTACTCAGTGCAACTTATAACATCAAAGTGAAAGATACAGCACCAACATGTCAGAAAAAAAATGTAAAAATAAAAAAACAGAATCACTGAATTGGAAAAAGGATCACCCCCCTCCTAAAAATGACTGGTAAACTCAGTAAGGTGTAGCTAATCACCTTCTCAATGGCACACAAAGCCATTTGACTTTCAACTGTGATCAGCTGTGGTCATTTTGATTAGCTCATCATGAAAAGAGCTTTCCTGGAGCATTTTGTAGTGCAAATGAAGCAAACAATCAACTATGGGTGGCAAGGCACAGTCAAAAGATCTGCGGGATAAAGTTGTGGACAGACACAAGTCAGGAGATGGATACAAAAAAAAATTGCGAAGTCTTTATCAATACCTAGAAGCACAGTGAAGTCTGTTATTAAGAAGTGGAAGGTATTTGGTACAACACAGACACTCCCTGGATCAGGACGTCACTCCAAACTGGATGAAAGAGCCAGGAGGAAACTGGTCAGAGAGGCCACCAAGAGGCCTACAGCCACTCTGAAGCAGTTGCAGGAATTTATGACAAAGAGTGGTCATTGTGTGCATGTGACAAAAATATCACAAATTCTCCACAAATGTGGCTTGTATGGGAGAGTTGCAAGAAAAAAGCCACCCACGACTGAGTTTTGCCAAAACGCACCTTGAAGATTCTGAGGCTACATGGAAAAAGGTGTTCTGGTCAGATGAGACTAAAATTGAATTATTTGGCCTCAACACCAAACGATATGTCTGGCGGAAATCCAATACAGCTCACCATCCAAAGAACACCATTCCTACAGTAAAGCATGGAGGTGGTAATATCCTGTTATGGGGGTGTTTCTCTGCAGCAGGGACTGGAAAATGGATGGGGCAAAATACAGTCAAATTCTTGAGGAAAATCTGCTGCCCTCTGCCAGAAAGTTGTCAATGGGAAGAAGGTTTACCATGCAATATGACAATGACCCAAAGCACACAGCAAAACTGACCCCCCACACACATATATGGGACAACTCTGAAGAAATGACACTTTGCTACAATGTAAAGTAGTGAGTGTACAGCTTGTATAACAGTGTAAATTTGCTGTCCCCTCAAAATAACTCAACACACAGCCATTAATGTCTAAATGGCAACAAAAGTGAGTACACCCCTAAGTGTAAACGTCCAAATTGGGCCCAAAGTGTCAATATTTTGTGTGGCCACCATTATTTTCCAGCACTGCCTTAACCCTGTTGGGCATGGAGTTCACCAGAGCTTCACAGGTTGCCACTGGAGTCCCCTTCCACTCCTCCATGACGACATCACAGAGCTGGTGGATGTTATTGACCTTGCGTTCCTCCACCTTCCGTTTGAGGATGCCCCACAGATGTTCAATAGGGTTTAGGACTGGAGACATGCGTGGCCAGTCCATGACCTTTACCCTCAGCTTCTTTAGCAAGGCAGTGGTCGGCTTGGAGGTGTGTTTGGGGTCATTATCGTGTTGGAATACTGCCCTGTGGCCCAGTTTCCGAAGGGAGGGGATCATGCTCTGCTTCAGTATGTCATGTTGGCATTCATGTTTCCCTCAATGAACTGTAGCTCCCCAGTGCCAGTAGCACTCATGCAGCCCCAGACCATGACACTCCCACCACCATGCTTGACTGTAGGTAAGACACACTTGTCTTTGTACTCCTCACCTGGTTGCCGCCACACACGCTTGACACCATCTGAACCAAATAAGTTTATCTTGGTCTCATCAGACCACAGGACATGGTTCCAGTAATCCATGTCTTTAGTCTGCTTGTCTTCAGCAAACTGTTTGCAGGCTTTCTTGTGCATCATCTTTAGAAGAGGCTTCCTTCTGGGATGACAGCCATGCAGACCAATTTGATGCAGTGTGCGGAGTAGGGTCTGAGCACTGACAGGCTGAACTTCAACCTCTGCAGCAATGCTGGCAGCACTCATACGTCTATTCTGCAAAGCCAACCTCTGGATATGATGCTGAGCACGTGCACTCAACTTCTTTGGTTGACCATGGTGAGGCCTGTTCTGAGTGGAACCTGTCCTGTTAAACCTCTGTATGGTCTTGGCCACCGTGCTGCAGCTCAGTTTCAGGGTGTTGGCAATCTGCTTATAGCCCAGGCCATCTTTATATAGAGCATCAATTCTTTTTTTCAGATCCTCAGAGAGTTCTTTGCCATGAGGTGCCATGTTGAAGTTCCAGTGACTAGTATGAGAGAGTGTGAGAGCGATAACACCAAACTTAACACACCTGCTCCCTATTCACACCTGAGACCTTGTAACACTAACGAGTCACATGACACCAGGGAGGGAAAATGGCTAATTGGGCCCAATTTGGACATTTTCACTTAGGGGTGTACTCACTTTTGTTGCCAGCAGTTTAGACATTAATGGCTGTGTGTTGAGTTATTTTGAGGGGACAGCAAATTTACACTGTTATACAAACTGTACACTCACTACTTTACATTGTAGCAAAGTGTCATTTCTACAGTGTTGTCCCATGAAAAGATATAATAAAATATTTACAAAAATGTGAGGGGTGTACTCATTTTTGTGAGATACTGTGTGTGTGTGTGTGTGTGTGTGTGTGTGTGTGTGTGTGTGTGTGTAAATACACACACAGTACATATAAATTCTGTCTTGCTCTTTCTCTATTTTTCAGTGTATCGGGGCAGTGTGAGCCGGTATGTGTGCAGGGCTGCGTTAATGGCACTTGTGTGTCACCAGGAGTGTGCCAGTGTCACTTTGGCTTTGTCGGGGAGAACTGCTCATCTCAGTGCCGTTGTAACAAGCATAGCAATTGTAAGGGTGTCACTCAGCTGGATACGTGTCTGGAGTGCCATAACCACACTAAGGTATTGCAAGTTTACTCATCTATTGCCACTTTCTTAGTTGGTTAAAATTGGTTGGTTTGATTGATCCTATATATAATATTTGTAAACAACCTTTTTTCATGATAAATGTGAGATGGTTTCCTCAGGTACGATTCACTAATTTATCCAATACTTTCTCTCTTACTTTCACTCAGGGTCAGCACTGTGAGAAGTGTAAGCCGTTGTATGTAGGCTCTGCAGTAGGTGGCGGAGTGTGCCGTCCCTGTCGGGAGTTTTGTAGAGGAAACAGTGATGTATGTTTGTCCAAAGATGAACTCAAGTTGGCACTGGATTACCCCAGTGACCATCCACTAGATCCTGAGGGTGTAAGTCTTTTTCCTTTTTTTTTTTTTTTAATCTCCTCCTCTCGTTCTTGATGTTGCTTTAACTCTGTTACATGTCTCTCTCAGATTGCCCAGTGGGTAACGGAGGGCCCTTCTGAGGATAATGCTGTATGTGTGAACTGTCAGAACAGCAGTGTTGGGGACAAGTGTGAGAGCTGCCTTAGTGGCTACTTTCTGCTGCAGGGCAAGTGTGAAAAGTGAGTGAGCAAGAATGACACTAAAATGCTAAAACACATAAATGACGTTACAGTTTGCAACAGGTTAATACTGCAGGAAGATGAAGCGCACGCACAGAAAGCCGCCTCATCATGCGAGTACCGAATTGAGTTCTCATTAGCGACTTATTCCGCTTGGACGGTGTCTTAAGTGAATGTAAATCAGAGGTGTGTCAATACAGTATATTGGATTTGTGCTTTAGGTCTTAAAGTGACAGCAGTCTAATAAACCTGTTGCTGTCTGTGTCATTAATGTTAATCAGACAACAAAAGACAAAAGAGAAAATCACTCACTCACTCATTTGATTGAATAACTTCAGTAAATTTAATAAGAATCACTGTATATGCCATACAGTGTAGTCTATTTTATTTTACATTTAATTGCTTTATTCAATTTCCGTAGTATTTCTTACTTGAATACTACTGATAGACCTACCTGAGAAAACGTATCGTTATCGTGAAATAAGATTGTAGTCATATCGCCCAGCCCTAAACATTAGCATTTGGTGATTCCAGTCTTGAATTTCACATAACGTGAAATGTACTTCTTAATGTAGTAAATATCATGCTGCTACCCTGTTGATAGGGATTTTTTTTTTTTTTTTTTTTCATTTTAGGAATTAAAATGGTTAAAATGATTCCATAATTTTTCCCTCAACATTGAGTGATTCCATAATTTCCTCTGCTTGATCTGGAAAAAAATATGTCATTAGTTAAAACAATTTAATGTAATTTGCTTGAGGTATTTTTCATGAAGCCAGAATGCTATTAAACAAAAATGGTTTTGTGTCATATTTGTAATTTGTTTATTTGCTACGAAGTAAAAAAAAAAGCCGGTTGAGCATCCTCTAAGTGTGGTGATTCCATCATTTTTGCCAGGAGTTATAGCTATGGATGTGGTTAAGACTTACTCATGTTTATACTCTGAATGCTCTGAGTGAAACAATTAAAACAATATGGAGGATGGGAGGGCAGCTTACAGAAGCATGCCAGAAATGGCTAGGGAATTAATGGATTTAGCTGATTGTCAGGATGAAGATTTTGTTTTATTAACTTTTAGTCATCTTTCCTACTTTTGTCTGAGAACAAATCAAGCACCCATTACCATCCCAGCCGCACATAATTATTTCATTCACTTATTTTATTTCATGTTTCATTTTGTTACCATCTTTGCCCCCAGATATGGGAAAAGAAATGACAAATGGGAGATTTTTAATTTTTACTTTTTAATTTTAATTTAATTTATGGCACAAAATATCTCCCATAGAACGCAAACCTCAGGCCTTGAATGTGGATTTGTTGCAGTGCAATTTTTTATGTCTTTAGGTGTCAGTGTAATGGCCATGCGGACACTTGTAATGAGCATGATGGAACAGGCTGCCCCTGCCAAAACAACACGGAAACATCATCCTGTCTTAGCAGCTCACAGAATGATCGCAAGGAGTGTTACAGACAACAGGTATTATTAGTTCCATTAGTTTGTTTTACACTATTAATAATGTTTACAAAATTTTGAGAAAAACAATACAGTGGTATAAACCTGCACTTCTCTCCACAACTATAGACATTAATCACAGTCTAGCATGTAGTTTTGTTTAACGTTTTTGGAAATCTTACATTATTTGGAGTAATTTCCTAGTGTCTCAAACATTCAAAATCATATTCAAAGGGTTGTACTGTAACAGTTTAATTAATTTAGTTGGTTACCTGATAAAACTCATTGTAGCTCTTAACATACAGAGGAAGAAGTGTAGGTGAACTGGAAGAATTTCAAATCATTTTCTCTGCAATGCTGTTGTTTTCCTAGTGTGCCAAGTGCAAAGACGCCTTCAATGGCACACCGATCAATGGCCGTCAGTGCTACCGGCAGTTCAATGTGGACAACGAGTGCTGCTTTGACCCGACATCACAGGTCAACTGCTTCCATGAGCCTAATATCCGCAATCTGCCTATGGGACGCACAGTGTTTTTTGCAGCCCAGCCCAAATTCACTAATGTGGACATCCGCGTCACTATCGATGTTACTTTCGGCGAGGTGGAGGTATATGTGTCTAATTCCCATGACACTTTCATTGTGGATGTTGACCGCCAGATGGGTGTACACACCATTAAAATAGCAGACGATGTTGCCTCTGTGCCCATGACTCGAGGAGACAAAGAGGTCCCTTTAGCGCTGTCACCATTAAAAGTGAATGCAAATTCGTCTTCCTCTGCCATCCTTGGTCTGCACACTAAACCACACAGTGCCGAACGGGAAGTGCGTGAAGAGCGAGCAGAGGGCCTCATCACGTACATCACAGTGTGGAAGCCTCAGACTGTGCTGATTGTGCGTGGCGTGCGTGATCGCGTCGTCATCACCTTCCCACATGAAGTGCACTCGCTCAAATCTAGCCGCTTCTTCATCGCTCTGCGTGGTGTTGGTACAGACAGCCATGGTGGAGAGTCGCAAGGCCTGCTGTTCCTGCGCCAAGACCAGGCACACATAGACCTGTTTGTTTTCTTCTCCGTCTTCTTTTCCTGCTTCTTCCTCTTTCTGTCTGTGTGCGTGCTGCTCTGGAAGGTCAAACAGTTCCTGGACTTCAGGCGTGAACAGCGGCGTCACATTCAAGAGATGACCAAGATGGCATCACGCCCCTTTGCCAAGCTCACTGTCTACTTGGAGCCTGATGAGCCGCAGCTCATCTATTTGCCCTCAGCTGGAGGAGGAAGCACCGTCTCACTGGCACATGTTAGGACAGGCAAAATAGGTGGCATGGTCTGTCGAGGAAGACCTGGAGCTCCATCCTACAAGCATGATCCTGGTGTGACTCGCCACCATCACCACCATCCTGCCATCAGCGGAGGCAACAGTGGACAGCATATTTCCTTGCACTACCTGAATACGCATCAGTATGTTCCCAGCTCTGCCACCAATCCAACATCACACCACCACCATCCAGCTTCGCATGGCAGCTACCAGCAGTTCTGCCGCTCTGACCCCTTCCTCTCACAGCTCTTGGGCTTCTCCTACTCCTCCTTCAAGGTGGGACCCATCACTCTAGAGCCCACTGACGATGGCATGGCGGGAGTTGCCACGGTCCTTTTCCAGCTGCCTGGCGGTATCCTGGCACCTAACCGAGCCTGTCTGGGCTCGGCTCTGGTCACCCTGAGACAGAACCTGCAGGAGTACTGTGGGCATGGTGGAGGAGGCACACATCCAGGGGTTGGTGTTGGCCGAAAGGGCATCCTGGGCCACCAACATCTTACCACAATGGCCATGTAATGAGCAAGAAGAAAGGTAGAAGAGAGAGTGATGGGCACATGGGAATTTCAAGTGGGAGATGGTTAAATTAATACCATGAATTAGAGAAAAGAATGGAACACTACGGACAATTTCTGAAAACTCCGAGCTGAATGTTCTTGAAAGGGCCAAGTTACTTGAATGTGTGTGGGTGTTTTATAAAGGATGTATTTATTGAAACAGTGGAACAGATTATGTGGAATAGATATGATTATTCTTGTACATACACACTCTATTAAGCATATTTCATTGATTTATCTTCTGCTCTTTGTGGAACGCTTTCTGTGAGCTTGGCAGCAGCATTTAGGAAGTTCACAACATGTTTTCTTGCTGTAGCCTCCCTTATTCCTATATACACCGCTGAAGTTGAAGTGAAACTCTGTCACTGAGAAAGACTTTGGATTGAATTTTACAGTGTATTATTTCCCACTGAGAATGATGGCCTGGTTACAGAACCAAAATGTGCTTTTAAACTCTAATGACAATCTGAACTGCCATTTACATTATCATTGGAACTGGTTCAACTGAATAAAAAAAAAAAAAAAAATCGACCATCTACTAAAATGGGGCAATTGTGGCTGAAAATATTTGTGATATGTTCATCAATTGACAATGTACTTTAACCATACTAAAATGAACAGAAACAATGGTTTGTGGCTGTAGCTCTGTTGAATGTTGAACAATATGGTTAGTTTTACACATATTTATCCAGGTGAAAATTGCATTTTAGTGTTTCCGCAGTTTTCCCACTCACAGTATTTAAATAGTTTGTTCCTGTAATCATTTTGATTAATATCTTTAGCAGATTTGGACTTTTATTTGCAATGGGATTTATGTTGACTGGTGTGTATAAGGTTAACTCATGGTCTACAAATGAAGGACTCACCTGCTATGTGGTCACTGTTACATTGGTAAATGTTAAAGTGTACAGTAATGGACATGCTTTAATATTTAATATTATTTAAGAAATGGGTGATGCAGTCATGCATTTTAATCCAACTACATTTTGTTGACTGAACAGTATTTATTTCTAATGGTTTAATAAGTGTGTCAGAAAAAGGCTTCTTGGTGGAAAGAAAATAAAACTTGTATTCTTCATCTTAGTGGAATGAACAATGCAATGAAACATGTCGAGTGGGGAAAAAATTATATTTTAGTAAGATTTTAGTAAATAAGGTAACAGAGGGGAAAACAAGACAATGACGAGCCTTTGTCAGTATTTCTATTGTTTGAAGTTTATGTTAATTTTTTTCTGCGAGGTCAGAAGTGTCCTACCATAGAGAGGCTATTTTGAGTGTAAAGGTTTATCAAGTAATGCAGGGCAGCATGGTAGCACAGAGGGTAGTATTCCCCCCTCACACTTCCATGGTCCAGGGTTCAAACCTGAGCTCAGGTTACCATCTGTGTGGAGTTTTGCATATTCTGCACATGTCCACATGGCTTCCCTCTCACTGTCCAAAAACATTGGTGACACTAAATTCACCCTAGCTGTGAATTATTTTGTTTGTGTGTGATGTCCTGTGATTAACTGGCATTCCATCCAGGGTTTGTCCCTGACGTTTATCCAGAGTTTCTGGGATATGCTCCGGATTCACGGTGACCCTGACTGGGATAAAGCAGTTACTGTAAATGAGTGAATGAATGTTGAATGATGAAAGTTGTACACTCATATACAGTCCCCTCTGAAACTATTGGAACAGCAAGACCAATTTATTGTTTGTGCTATACACCGAAGACATTTGGGTTTGAGATCAAAAGATGGATATGAGACGAGAGTTTAGGATTACAGCTTTTATGTCCTGGTATTTACATCTAGCTGTGTTGTTTAACATAAAACATAGAGCCTTTTGTATCAGACCACCCAATTTTTAGGTGAGCAAAAGTAAAGGAACAGATCATCCTTGAAGTAAATTAAAGTAAATCACGCTTAATATTTGCTGCTCAGTTGGGTTAATGTCTGGACTTGGCCAGTCTAAAACCTTCCACTTTTCCCCCCCTGATAAAGTCCTTTGTTGAGTTGGCAGTGTGTTTTGGATCATTGTCTTGCTGCATGATGAAGTTCCTCCCGATTAATTTGAATGCATTTCTCTGTAAATTGGCAGACAGAATGTTCCTGTAAACTTCTGAATTGATTCTGCTGCATCATCAATAAAGATTAGTCAGCCTGTTCCAGAAGCAGCCATGCAAGTCCAAGCCATGACATGACCTCCACTAAGTGTCACAAATGAGCTTGTATGTTTTGACTAGATCCTTCCTTTCTCCACATTTTGGCCTTTCCATCACTGTGGTAGAGGTTAATTTTGGTCCAGAACTTTTGTGTCTCATCCTTGTAGTTCTTTGTGAATTCCAATCTGGCTTACTGCTGATGAGTGCTTTGCATCTTGTGGTATAGCCACTATATTTCTGCTCTCGAAGTCTTTGAAGTCTGTTGCTGATGTCACTGACTGTTGTTTTTGAGTTTTCTTTCACAGCTCTCACAATGTTTCTAACATCAGTTGCTGTTGTCAAACATTGTGAGAGCTGTGAAAGAAAATTTGGTTTCTGTTGCTCAGTACACCAGTGGTTTCTTTCTTTTTCAGGACATTCCAAATTGTTGTATTGGCTATGCCCAGTGTTTTTGCAATCCCTCTGACTGATTTTCCTTCTTTTCTCAGCTTCAAAATGGCTTGCTTTTGTCCCATAGACATCTGATCTTCATTTTGGCTTATCCTTTTTAACAAAAAATACAGTCTTCCCAGGTGAAACTGAAGGCTAAAACCAAGAGTAGATGTTCAGAGTTATTTATTGTTTAAACAATCAATCTAACAGGACACACCTGGCTAACAAGAAACACCTGTCAGGCACATGTTCCAATATTTTTGCTCAAACTACAAATTGGGTGGTCTTATACAAAATGTGCTATGTTCTATGTTGTTTAACACATCTACATTTAAATACCAGGAAATAAAAGCTGAAATTCTAAACTCTCTTCTAATATTCCTCTTTTGATCTCAAACCTAAATGTCTTCAGTCTACAAATAAATGGACCTTGCCGTTCCAGTAGTCGGAGGGGACTGTAACTGTATTGCACCTTGTAAAAATGCCACAAGAACCTCAAGCAGCAACAGCCTAGGTTGACAGTTCAATTCCAATGTCAAGACACAACCGTTCTGGATTTATTTTGGTGCTGTTATAAAACAAAAAGTATTTAAAAGGAGTTAAAGACCAAAATGTGTACAAATGTCTTGAAATATGTGGATGCTATGTATTCTGTTCAGTCCTGCACACATGCTTTTATATTATGTGATTCATGCTAATGCATTCTGTGTATATATCAGTTTGACCCTATTAAACTTCAACTAATAGTGGTTAACACTGTAATGCTGTGTTTGATTTCTTCTGCATTACAGATTGTTAATAATCTTACTTGGGACAGCAGCTGTACTTATTATGATGCCATACCCTTGTAATCATGTTCATACACTCACAGCACACTTTATTAAGAACACTATACTAATACTGGGTAGGGCCTGCATTTGCTCTAAATAGCCTCAATTCTTTGTGGCATGGATTCCACGAGATGTTGGAAACATCTCCTTTGAGATTATGGTCCATGTTGAGATGATTGCATCATGCAAGTCCTGCAGATTTTTCACGTGCACTTTCATGCTGTGAATCTCCCGTTCTACCTCATCGCAAAGGTGTTCTATGCTGTACCCTACCATCTGTGTGCCTCAGCAGAAATCGAGAATCATCAGACCAGGCTACATTTTTACAGTCTTCAGCTGTCCAGTATTGATGAGCCTGTGCCCACTGCAGTCTCAGCCTTCTGTTCTTAGCTGACAGAAGTGGAACCCGACATGGTATCAATGTCACCTCAATGTTCGATGTGTTGTGCATTTTGAAATGCTTTTCTGCTCACCACAATTGTACAGTGTTTATCTGAGTTACTGTAGCCTTTCTATCAGCTTGAATCAGTCTGGCCATTCTCTGTTGACCTCTCTCATCAACAAGGTGTTTCCGTCTGCAGAACTGCCGCTCACTGGATGTTTTTTCTTTATGGCACCATTCTGAGTAAACTCTAGAGACTGTTGTGCATGAAAATCCCAGGAGATCAACAGCTATAGAAATACTCAATCCAGCCCGTCTGACACCAACGATCATGCCATGGTCAAAATCACGGAAATCACATTTTTATCTGCCTGTATCTGCATGTTTTTATGCATTGCACTGCTGGCACACAAGTGACTGATTAGATAATTCCATGAATGAATAGGTGTACAGGGTTTCTAATAAAATGCTTGGTGAGTGTATACCCTGGTGATATCTTGCTTTGGCCGCTTTCCAAGTATGCAACCAGAGCTATCATAGCTGCATTCCCATAATACAATGTGTTCATTTCAATTTCAAACTAAAAGCTTGAAATCAGTGGTAAAGGAGGTAGCAAAGACCACAATCATACGTTAAAGACCCTGCCTATAATACATTGTATGTTTTCTTCTAAAATTTTGAATTTAACCAAAAAAGTTTCCTTAGAAAAGCCATTAATTTTTGTCAGCCAATAAATAGATTAGTCTGCTTTTTTTAATGAAAAAAAAGTCATTATTTGTAATTCATTAATGGCAATTAAAGAATGTTAATATTTTTCTTTTTTCCAAATAAAGGCTAAAGTGGTTTTATCTGCTGTTAAGCTTTTATCTGCTGTCTAATTGTAGCATTTTTCTTATTGCAGCACATTTCGTGTCCCAGTTACAGAAAATATTGCACAAAAATAAAACAGTCTAAAGTAATTCTGAGGGAACTGCTTCCACAAGTGAATCTGATAGCCAGTCACATGATTTCACAGTCTTCCAAGTGATATTTCTCACACATGCACACCATGCTGATTACTAGTACACTGAATTGTATAGTATATGGTATATCGTTGCTGAAAAATCGTCTGACCAGCTACCAAAACACAGGCAGAACTGTGGGAACAGTTTCTGAATTAGTTGTGACTAGTGCAGCATCATAGACAAGGTTCATTTTGTTTTTTTAAAAAATAATATGAATAGTAAGACAATTAGAAGATCTCAAATGTTTATTCATCAGTTTAGTCAACTAATAAGGAAGCTGGAAAATAATTTTGCAACCAGCATTCTAATGATTTGTCATACTTTATCAAACTGCCCTACCCTAGTGTGCATTTATATATCTTTGTAAAAGAATAGAGCGTGCGATTCTGTCTACTTTATTACTGTGACTTTATTTGAAAGTTAAACTATAGGTAGCATCTTATTATCAGAAAATGCCTCCACCATTAAAATACACTATATTGCCAAAAGTTTGTGGACACCTGACCATAACACTCATGTTCTTTTTGAACATCCCATTCCAGATTTAATCCCCAATTTGCTTTTATAATAACTGCCACTCTTCTGGGAAGGCTTTCTACTAGATTTTGGAGTGTGGCTGTAGGGTTTTGTACTCATTCAGCCACAAGAGTATTAGTGTGGTCAGGCACTGTTCATAGTCAGCACTCCAGTTCATCCCAAAGGTGTTCAGTGGGGTTGAGGTCAGGGCTCTGTGAAGCCCACTCAAGTTCTTCTACTCCAACCTTGGCAAACCATGTCTTCATGGACCTCGCTTTGTGCAAAGGGGCATCGTCATGCTGGAACATGTTTGGGTCCCTTAGTTACAGTGAAGGGAAATCTTAATGCTACAGCATAAAAAGACATCCTATACAGTTGTGCGCTTCTAACTTTGCGGCAAATGTTTGGGGAAGAACCACATATGGGTGTGATGGTCGGGTTTTCGCAAACTTTTGGCCATATAGTGTATATGATGAAACAAACACTGGAATATATGAACATGCAAAAGAGAAGTGTGCAGAAGTGCTTGTGCACAGAAACCCTTGATAGGACATCTCAATATGTCAGACAATACATCAGAACCTCAGCAAAGATGGTCTACCAGTTTAGTTTGACCAGCTCGACCTGTTTTTCAGCTTAAACTATTTTTCAGCAGGGATACCAGTCCAGTATGCCACTAAACAAGTCTTGTAACTCTTTGGCATTTCATCTTTGACGGTATTAGTTATAGGTCTCATGGACTCACTGACAGGTATTTTAAATAGGTATAGCTTTAAGTGTTTATTCATGAGAAATATACAGTCAGTGAAACTTGAAGCAAACGTCGACGTGTTACAGTTATTTTGAAAAACAGGCCAACAGCGGCCATGTTTGGACAAACTGCTTGATTCCGTCTTCACTACAACTTAAGTTGTTTCTCTGGTTTTACCTTGTACTACCTTGTTTTTGTCAAAAACAACCCGGTTTATTAGCTATAACCGCTGCGTCAGATACACGGAAACAAACGACTCTTTGAATCCAATGGAGCAGATGTGCTCGTGTGGTAACGTTAGAGTTGTGCTAATAGCTAACTGAATGACAGGCTTTTTTTTTCCCTTTCCCAAATCGCTTGTGGCAGCTGTTTAGTCGTACCTGCATGTTTTTGGTGATTATCTTCGAACAGGCTAATTCTTCACAAGGTTACGCATTATGGGAGAGTTAATGTGAAGAAGTTATGTATTGGGGAATAAGATAAGTAACGTTACAGGCCTGTTTTTTTCCACTTACCATCGTAATGCTAAAGGCTATTTCGAGATAGATACACTTCCACCTCTGCTGTATAGTGTGTAATAACTGATGCATTAGCTTTGGGATTTCAGTGCAGTAGAAACTCTTTCCGTTATCAAGAATAATCATCAATGTTCCTCTGATACACGGAAATGTAGCGTGTGTTGCTGGTGCAGTCTGACGTCATGGTGAAAATCAGCTCACAGTGTGCAAGCTCATCCTCCAACACGGCGAAGGCGACACCAGACACACACGTCAAAACAGAGCCGTGTCCTATAGAAGAGGCTTTAAATAACGTGGAACCAGACAAACAGCTGCTTTATTCATGTAATGGAGCTAAAGACTTTGTTTCTGATAACATCTCCTCAGAGCTTCACCAGATAAAGCAAGAGCCAGGGCACTCTGACACAGACTTAATGCAAATAGGGAACAGACATGTACAGCCTCAATCCATAGACTTCAGAGTACCTACGAAGACAGAGCCGGAATGTGTTCCAGTAAATTTGAGATCTGGTCTAAAAACTGAGTCTGAAGTCCATGATGTGGGAGATGGTGAGGTACATTTCCCCTTGAAGGTGGAGGAAGAGGATGTGACGAAGATCAAGCTAGAGACAGCAGAAGAGGAGAGTGATCCCAGACAGGATGAAGAAGCAGGTAATATAAACACAATGTTTCATAGGTGACAGGGACAAAATATTAACCTAGTTAAAGTTTAATCAGACACATATTTACCAATAATGATTGATCACTAAAATGGATCAGATTTACCATTTTTTCTTTTATTTAATAGATTGTATATATATATATATATATATATATATATATATATATATATTTTTTTTTAATTATGTAAGTATTATGTAAGTATGCACGGTGGCTTAGCATGTTTGCCTCGCAACTCTGAGGTTGGGGGTGTGAGTCCTACCTCTGTGTGTAAAGTTTGCATGTTTTCCCCATGCTTTGGGGGTTTCCTTGGTAGACCGGTTTCCTCCCCCAGTCCAAAGACATGTGTTGTAGGCTGATTGGCACCTCTAAATTGTGTGTGCGTGTGATTGGGCCCTGCGATGGGTTGGCACCCTGTCCAGGATGTCCCCCACCTTGTGCCCTGAGTCCCCTAGGGGTCTGCCCACTACCCTGTGTAGGATAAGTGGTACAGAAGATGGAATGAAACACAATGGGGCATGCTGTTATAGAAAAAAAAATCCATGACAAGGTGTAATTTCCCTGAAGTGGTGCTTTTACCACCCTGAAGTTGGTTATTTCTTTAACTGCATGTCCTGCAGTGTTTTAGTAAGGGATAATACATGGCTAGGTGTGTGTAACATGATTTTAGTGCACAAAGTGCATTAAAAGAACCTTTGGTTACCTCCGCGGAGTGCATTAAAATCGTGTAACCTAGCCATGGATTATCACACTCATACCATGGTCACTTGCCAGCATTGACAAGTTAAATGTCTGAAAGGATAAAAATAACGGTTCATTTTCGTTGGTTATTTTATATACAGGTCGGTAGATCTAGAATCCTGCCTGCTCTAAATCATACGCAGAGATAAAGTAGTGTGATAAGATTACATTTATTTGAATGAATTATAGTAAATAGTTATGACCGAGAGAGGGATATTGTGCATTAGTGTGAATTACCTGCATCTGTGCCGCATCTCTACTAATAATGAAGCTGTTAGTTTAACTGTATGTCACTATGGTTACAGTCGTTTATAGGCAGCGCATTACTCCAGAATGGTGATTAAATTGACCGGAACTACCTGTGGTATATACGGTTTTAACACACACCTTCCAGCCAATCAGAATCAAGTATTTGGACAGACCATGGTATAATACCTCTTATGCTACACTAGTTTGTCAATGGCTGAAATGCATAATTGTTTAATATGTTTAATGATATGTTGTGCTTTTTATCTGTTTATAATAGCATTTAATCTTGTGGAACGTCTGGGAGACACGTTTGTTCCTGTAATCACTTAAGTTATAAACAGTTAAAAAAATAAAAAAATAAAAAAACGCAGCTTGTTATGTTACTGAGAAACCACAACAAGTTGTAACTACACTAACCTAACTGTTCTTTCAACACAATGTTAAACAAGTCCTAAAATATATATTTTTTTGTATCTCATTTGTCTCCACCCCCAGGCCGAGAGTCGTTCTTTTCCTGCCCTTACTGTGCTGTGTCCTTCACTGACTCTTCTTACCTCGAGAAGCACCTCAAATGGACCCATCGGAGTAATTACCTTGTTTGGCTAAAAACTCAAAAAGCACCACAATGCATCAAAATATCCTCCCAGATGCTCAGCTGCTCTTCTTGCAACCACCACTTCTTCACCAAGGAGCAGCTGAAGGTCCATATGCGGCGCGCTCACCTTCCCACGCCTGCACCAACCCGGAAACGCTACACGTGTCCACAGTGCGACCGCAGCTTTGACTACATCGGCAATCTGCAGAACCACTGCCGTCGGTGCCACAGTTTGTCCACTGTGTGTACTGACGGAGAGCTGAGCTGTGCTTCATGTGGCGAAAGCTTTGCAGGAATGTGGGGCCTCGGACCACATCAGTGCCACAAGGTAGAAGAAGAACACAAACCGCAAATGGATGGAAACGAACCGCTCTGTACAGACCGCGGTTATCTGTGTCAACAATGTGGAAAGAACTGTGCTACGCTGCAGTGTTTAACCATACACACGCGCACACATACAGGCGAGAAGCCGTATATCTGCACGGACTGTGGGAATAGCTTCAAAGAGATGGGCAGCTTGCGCAAGCACATGGTCATCCACACTGGCGTCAAGCCGTACTCGTGCCCTGAGTGTGAGAAGAGCTTTGCTCGAATGAGCCACCTGAGCACACACCTGCGCACACACACAGGCGAGAGGCCGTACCCATGTCCTGAGTGTGGTATGAGGTTCAGTCACAGGTCAACGCTGCGTCTACATCGACGCGTTCACTCCGGAGAAAAGCCGTTCTCTTGTGTGGATTGTGAGAAAACGTTTGCAACGTTGAGCAACCTGAAAGTGCACCTCCTGACACACAACCAGGAGAGGATTCACAAGTGTAACGAGTGCAGGAAGACGTTTTCCAGGCCCGACGTGCTGAAGAAGCACCTCCGAATTCACAATGGCGAGAGGCCATATGTGTGTACTGTCTGCAGCAAGAGATTCAATCGCATCCAGCACCTCACCAATCACCAACGCACACACACAGGCGAGAGGCCGTACCGCTGTGATGAGTGCGGTGCAAGCTTCGCACAGTCAGGCGATTTGACAAAACATGTGCGTGGGCACACAGGGGAAAAACCTTATGCGTGTCCCGAGTGCAACCGGTGCTACAGTAATTCTGGAGACCTGGGCAAGCACAGGCGCACTCACAGTGGCCAGAGGCCTTACAGGTGTGAGCAGTGTGACAAGGCATTCCTCATGCCACAACATTTGAAAACACATATTCTTACACACACTGGAGAAAGGCCGCATATCTGCCCAAAGTGTCAGCGCACCTTTATACGGGCACACCACCTCACCCAGCACCTGAATACACATCACATTTAGTGTCTTATATTCAAAATAACTCATTTAAAGAGTGTTATTATGGTTTTCAAAGAGTACTGACTGCTTGTACATGGTTCTGTTTATGCTCGTCTTTTGAAATCGTATCCCCTGTAAAATTAAAGCACATAGTAATAAATGGTATTTATATGTCATTATTACTGCATCACTGACCCGCATCATTCATAGCTTCCATAAAGCCAACTATTCAAATTAAGCGTTTATCTTTCTCTGGCCAGTTCCTGTCTCATTGAATCAAATAATGTGAATGCCTATGTGACTAATATAGCTGGTGTGAGTTATAGGTGAATTATCCATACGTTTTATTTGGATGGCATATGTGCTGTCAAAATGATCAACTTCCTGACCTAGGTTGTGTGTGAATGTCTCTTTAGGTAATTACAACTGAGAGCTTTGGAAAGAAGTGACCCTGTTATCATGGCAGAGGAACAGACAATTTTAGGTTGGATCTTACTAGCTAACTACCGAATATTAGCAGTGCACTTGATGTTGTAATTTTGTAAGTACAACTTTGGAAGTGGTAAATAGAACCATCTGATGGGAACGTGAGTTATTTTAAATTAGTCTACAGGATAATTAATAAGAATGAAAAAGATTGAAATGAAAATACGACACCGTGGTGTAGTGGTTAGCATGTCTGCCTCGCGCCTCCAGTGTTGTGGCGGGGGGGGTTGAATCCTGCCTCTGTCCTGTGTACACGGAGTTTGCATGTTCTCCCTGTGCTCCCCGGGGTTTCCTCTGGGTACTCCAGTCTCCTCCCCCAGTCCAAAGACATACGTTTAGGCTTATTGGCATTTCCAAATTGTCCGTAGTGTGTGAATGTGTGTGCGATTGTGTGCCCTGTGAAGGGTTGGCACCCTGTCCAGGGCGCCCCTAGGGTGCCCTTTGGGGCGGCTGTGGCGCCCTTTGGGGCGGCTGTGGCGCCCTTTGGGGCGGCTGTGGCGCCCTTTGGGGCGGCTGTGGCTCAGGTGGTAGAGCGGGTTGTGTCGTAGGTATCGTAGGATTGGGTTGGCGGTTCAATTCCCGGCCCACATGCCTCCATGTGCCGAAGTGTCCTTGGGCAAGACGCTGAACCCCAAGTTGCTCCCGATGGCAGGCAGGTGCCTTGCATGGTAGTTCTGCTGCCATTGGTGTGTGAGTGTGTGTGTGAATGGGTGAATGAGACACAGTGTAAAGCGCTTTGTGAACTGCAAAAAGGTTGAAAAGCGCTATATAAGTGCAGACCATTTACCATTACCCCTCGCCTAGTGCCTGGGGTAGGCTCCAGGCTCCACCGCAACCCTGTGTAGGATAAGCGGTATGGAAAATGCATGGATTGAAAAAGCACTAGATGCCAAATTTTGTAGCACAAAAGCAGACCAAAGTGTGTATGAAAATAGAACAGATACACCAGCATGTAGTGTGGAGTATGGAGAATAATGTCAGTAGTACTTGATTATTCCCTTTTGCGTTACGTGAGTTACATAAACAAGCTAACAGTTGTCATGTTTGTGTAACCCCTAATTAGACTTGCCACTTTAAAACAGTTAATAAAATTTCTCTTTTCAAATACTTAATCCACCCTCAATTACTTGCTTATTAATCTTTATGATTAACATGTGATTTCCATGATGTCCAGTAGGCCTGTGTCTGATGATTGTTAACACAGTGTTAACAATCACAGTTATCACAGTGATGGTAAAATCCTGTTTGCCACTAGTTAAAAAGATTTTTTTTCATGCAAATCATAGCATGGAACTAGAATTCCCACACATGAATATAACTGACTTTTAAACATATTGGGTGATGTGATATCCTTCATTACTACCATATTTATTTTACCTATCATAGATGTTTAGAATAAGGCATGGCAGTGTATGCTGTTATGGTAGACATATCATTCCAAGCCTTTAAAAAGCATCCAGTGGTCTTAAGTAGTCTAGGTCATGTGAACAGAAAAGAGTGCAAAGATGGCAGAGCAATATCTGTGAGTGTGGTCATTAAAAATGAGCTTGAGGTGCTATGAATTGTGCGCACACAGAGATATCTACTGTATGAGCATGGGGCGGTGAAGTGAGCGTGCAATTCTCCAAGCACTGAGTACTGAGTCATGTGCACTTCCTCTCCCCTCACTCACCATTTAACACTGCTTACAAGTCAAGTTGATTGAACTGAACGTGCCATGGACTAAAGTAACACATAAATAATTAATAATTTTAAAAAGCAGTCATTTGTAGTCTTTATTTTATTAGTATTTTGAAATTTTGTGTTTAAATAAAACATTAGATTAACTTACTTAACTTAAAATAAAGGGCAATTGAAAATGTGTGTTCTTGTGAGTTTTTTTTTTTTTTTTTTTACCACCACATTCAATAGAATATCAGTATTACTATTGTTACTATTAGAATTACTTTGTGAGTAAACACTGTGGAAATAAAATCAAAGGTAAACAGATATTTAATGCTAGTATCGCTGTCTACACCATCATGGTTGTCATGTCATAAAGCGCTAATTAGCCGAGACGTCTCAGTCGTAACTCAGCACAAATGTGTTGTATAGCTGCATTTCATTCTGGTACTTCCAGTCTCCCTTAATCCCTTATAATTGAGATTGTTGAAATGTTTTCCCCGATTAAACACCACTGTAATTGCAGAATTGTATTCTGACTGGATTAACAAAATACAGCACCAACCATCAGTCTTGGTTCTGTTGAGTAATTAGGACAAATATTTGAACAATCTTGCGAGTTTAGTTCTGCATAGTATACTAGTAGATATGAAATTTGAAAACAATGCTTTATACACCGATCAGCCATAACATTAAAATCACCTGCCTAATATTGTGTGTTCCCCCTTTGTGCTGCCAAAACAGCTCTGACCCATCAAGGCTTGGACTCCACAAGACCTCAGGGGTGTGCTGTGGTATCTGGCACCAAGGGGCTAGCAGCAGATCCATTAAGTCCTTTATGTTGCGAGGTGGGGCCTCCATGGGTTGGACCATGACAAAGAGTTCAAATTTGAGGAACATGTCAAAGAGTTCAAGGTGTTGACTTGACCTCCAAATTCCTCAGATCTTGGAGGTCAAGTCAACACCTTGAACTCTTTGTCATGTTCCTCAAACCATTCCTGAACAATTTTTGTAGTTTGGCAAAGTGCATTATCCTGCTGAAAGAGACCACTGACATTAGGGAATACCGCTGTGTACTTAAACAATGTTTAACTAGGTTTTACGTATCAAAGTAACATCAACATGAATGCCAGGAACCAAGGTCTCCCAGCAAAACATTGCCCAGAGCATCATGCTGCCTCCGCTGGCTTGCCTTCTTCCCATGGTGCATCCTGGTGCCACCTCTTCCTCAGGTAAACGACAGGCATGCACCCAGCCATCCATGTGATATAAAGAAAATGTGATCATCTGAACAGGCCACTTTCCATTGCTCCATGGTCCAGTTCTGATGCCCATTGTAGGCGCTTTCGGCGGTGGACAGGGGTCAGCATGGGCACTCTGACCAGTCTGTGGCTATGCAGCCCCATACACAGCAAGCTGTGATGCACTGTGTGTTCTGACACCTTTCTATCATAGCCAGCATAAACTTTTTCTGCAATTCGTGCCACTGCAAAGCGAGTATACCCCACAAGACCTGCCGTTTTGGAGATGCTCTGACCCAGTTGTCTAGCCATCACAATTTGGCCCTTGTCAGAGTTGCTCAGATCCTTACACTTGCACATTTTTCCTGCTTCCAACACTGCTTCAAGAACTGACTGTTCACTTGCTGCCTGATATATCCCACCCCTTGACAGATGCCAATGTAACACACTCCACCTGTCAGTGGTTTCAATGTTATGGCTGATCGGTGTATAGTCCATATGTAATTTGCAATTTTGTCTTACAGACATACTGCTTTAAATAGTTTTCCTGTGCCTTTATTTTTTTTTAAATTTTTTTTTTTACTATTTACTAGACGTTTCTCATCATAGGAACCATGTTTCATTGAGAATGTTAGTCTATTTTCATCAGATGTCATTAGCCTAATACAGGTGCATCTCAATAAATTAGAATGTCGTGGAAAAGTTCGTTTATTTCAGTAATTCAACTCAAATTGTGAAACTCGTGTATTAAATAAATTCAATGCCACAGACTGAAGTAGTTTAAGTCTTTGGTTCTTTTAATTGTGATGATTTTGGCTCACATTTAACAAAAACCCACCAATTCACTATCTCAACAAATTAGAATATGGTGACATGCCAATCAGCTAATCAACTCAAAACACCTGCACAGGTTTCCTGAGCCTTCAAAATGGTCTCTCAGTTTGGTTCACTAGGTAAATCACAAACATTCATTGCCAAAGAAGCTGGCTGTTCACAGAGTGCTGTATCCAAGCATGTTAACCGAAAGTTGAGTGGAAGGAAAAATTGTGGAAGAAAAAGATGCACAACCAACTGAGAGAACCGCAGCCTTATGAGGATTGTCAAGCAAAATCGATTCAAGAATTTGAGTGAACTTCACAAGGAATGGACTGAGGCTGTGGTCAAGGCATCAAGAGCCACCACACACAGACGTGCCAAGGAATTTGGCTACAGTTGTTGTATTCCTCTTGTTAAGCCACTCCTGAACCACAGACAACGACAGAGGCGTCTTACCTGGGCTGACGAGAAGAAGAACTGGACTGTTGACCAGTGGTCCAATATCCTCTTTTCAGATGGGAGCAAGTTTTGTATTTCATTTGGAAACCAAGGTCCTAGAGTCTGGAGGAAGGGTGGAGAAGCTCATAGCCCAAGTTGCTTGAAGTCCAGTGTTCAGTTTCCACAGTCTGTGATGATTTGGGGTGCAATGTCATCTGGTGGTGTTGGTCCATTGTGTTTTTTGAAAACCAAAGTCACTGTACCCGTTTACCAAGAAATTTTGGAGCACTTCATGCTTCCTTCTGCTGACCAGCTTTTTGAAGATGCTGATTTCATTTTCCAGCAGGATTTGGCACCTGCCCACACTGCCAAAAGCACCAAAAGTTGGTTAAATGACCATGGTGTTGGTGTGCTTGACTGGCCAGCAAACTCACCAGACCTGAACCCCATAGAGAATCTATGGGGTATTGTCAAGAGGAAAATGAGAAACAAGAGACCAAAAAATGCAGATGAGCTGAAGGCCACTGTCAAAGAAACCTGGGCTTCCATACCACCTCAGCAGTGCCACAAACTGATCACCTCCATGCCACGCCGAATTGAGGCAGCAATTAAAGCAAAAGGAGCCCCTACCAAGTATTGAGTACATGTACAGTAAATGAACATACTTTCCAGAAGGCCAACAATTCACTAAAAATGTTTTTTTTAATTGGTCTTATGAAGTATCCTAATTTGTTGAGATAGTGAATTGGTGGGTTTTTGTTAAATGTGAGCCAAAATCATCACAATTAAAAGAACCAAAGACTTAAATTACTTCAGTCTGTGTGCATTGAATTTATTTAATACACGAGTTTCACAATTTGAGTTGAATTACTGAAATAAATCAACTTTTCCACGACATTCTAATTTATTGAGATGCACCTGTATGTATTTTCTATTTTCTATTTTCTAGCAAACTCAAGCATAGTGCATATAATTGCTAATTAATTAAGACTCCATATTGCTGATTACAAGTAAAAGCAGTCCATCAAAAAGCTAAACTAATTATAGCATCTGTGAGGCATTTGCAACACAACAGCTTATATTAAATCAAAAATACAAACATAATAGGTTTTGCTTATGAAACAATACATTTGTTTGAAAATCTATTTTATTGGCATTTGCTCTGACATGACTGTCTTCAAGAAAACATTTAAATGTCTGTTCTTAACCAAATTTACACAGAATTATTGTTTCCCAATGAAGATTCACGTCATGCTGAGTCTACAAATATAGACTTACTGCAGAATGCTGCATATTAGACATGAAATGATCCGTTTAACTAGTATAAACGTAATCTTTTAACTCTAAAAATTTACTGATTTGTTACTGCTTTCTGTTGATATGCCACATCATTGTAGAGGACGGCTTATGGCTATATTTTCTGAATTTAAATGTCAATCAAAATTAGGCTAGAACAAGATAAACAGATGACGCACTACAATGAAAAAATCGAAAGCTTCTCTTGTTTTGTAGCTGCATATCAGGACAAAAGTGCTTCTTCATATTGGGTCTCATATATCATTAATGAGATTCAATAGCTCAAAGCAGAATATGCTTTCTTGTGACTTGTGGAATAGTTTGTTTGATGGTAGGCTTATAGTTAAAAGCAGTTACTTTATCTACCCTCCTTCCTTTTAAACATTTCCACAGTGATATAAAGCAAGTCTTGCTGTTTTGCTTGCTTCGCTTTCTTAATGTATTGTATATTAGATTTATCTGAACACGAACTCCAGGAATAAGAACTGCTGCTAACAGAATTCCAGTGGAAAGAAGTCTGTTTATTTTGGCTTTTTCTTCTGACCGAGACTGAAGCTACATTTCTGTATTGTTTTTATAATGTGTAATTAGCAATGCTGTATGACATTCAGTTCTGTCTTATAGACACGCTGCATTGAAAGAGTTTCTCTGTGTCTTCTAACAAAGTCCAAAGTTCAAAAGAAAAAAAAAACAACATCGGGCAAGTCACCCTCCGTTACTCCAGGTTGTTAGGAGAGTCAGTGAGTGTGTGTTAAAACGATATTGGAATGCACAGCCCGTATGAGAGGCTCAGAAAACATTGATCTGAGGGCCTTCCAAAGCCATGTTATGTATATAAGTAACTCATTATACACTGACTTTGATTAGCAGGTTGACGCTGATTGCAAACACATGCCCAGCAAACACCCTGACCTTTTTTTTTTTTTTAATGCAAAATATATAAGCACTATATAGTTAGCCATCCATCAGGTAAGCTTATTTTGCAAGTAGTTTGCTATTTTTTAAATTTTATTTTATGTAGTCAAAAGTAATGTAGTCATCACTGTTGCAAATGTCATGAAAATACTGTTAATGCAGGTTTTTCCAAATTAAGTACAGAGTCCCCTTACTGATTTATTGAAATGAATTTTAATAATGGGTTTGAGGTCTCAGTTGGTGTCTTAAGTAGTTTCATTAAAATGTTAGTTTAGATAAAACACTATATTTCAGCATTCAGTTGATTCAGTTCAGGACTTCTGTTTATGCTGGTTCAAACTGTGAAAATCCTGCATTTGTATTGTTTTGCTCATGCTTCCATTTGTTTTCTAATTAAAATAGTGACGGAAATAAGATGGCTGCTTTATCTCAATTTATCTTATAAATAATGATTAATGACTGATTTAGCTTAATTTATGTTATCTTTATAGATTTTGAATTTCTCGCTGTTTTATAACACCACTCATACTTGCACCAAGGTGTACTTACAAGCATTAGGATTAAACCGACACTTAGAGACAACAGATGGATCACTCGGTTGGTCAAGGCCCACAGAGCAGGTTTGCTTCAGTCAATGTTTGGGGAATTGCTCTATTATTTTTATGTCTACAATTACTAGGACAGCAGTGCAACTGGTGCAGCAACACAGATAACAAAGATGTATTTAGGGCTAAATAATATTGAGTGTACCTCTGTTTAAAGCTGGAATCAATACTTCTTTAAGCATGTCCATTTTTCATTTAGCAAGTGGGTCTGTCTGTTAGGGGAGGGGCATGGAGATGAATGGATGTGGTGAGTCATTCTTGCTGTTGCCATAGCAATAATAACCCCAGAGGACAAACTTTAGAATTAAAAGGAATAGTTTGGCCAGAAATTACATTTACACAAATTTCCCATCTCGGAAGCCAAGACGTTTGATATCTGAAGTTTACTTCTTTATTTTTCTGTTGGAGCTACAATGTTGATAGCAAGTGAGGGAAGTTTATGGATAGCAGGTTAGAATTGTGCAAACTTTGTACATAAACAGCTCCATAAAATAGCAGAATAAATCCACATTAATAAATTACACACAGAACTACTGTATGCTCAATTATGATTTGTTTGATGGTGTTGATTAATTTTCTATAACAGCAGCTCTGACAATAGATCCCCTTGCAAGGTTTATAGTAATGTGCTCATTTTAAAATGTTATCGTTTTGATAGCAACAAGGGACAAGGACTGGTGTAGTGGATGCTTCACATAAATGTTTTTTTTTTTTTTTAATTGTATATTTATTTATTTATTTTTTACACAATTAAAAATAATAAACATGTGAATTGTCTTATTTTCAACTTATTTTTGGAAGGAGTCTCCAGTGTCAGCGCTTTATTATTATTTTTTCTGTATTGACTAGCTGCATTTTTCCTGCTACTATATTCATAAAAATAAAAAAAAAAATACTGTATTTAATTTCTTGTCACTACTATACTCACTACCTGGCTGCTACTGTAATAAATGCTATGTCCATATATGGTATAAGCTTATCTGCTGAATACTATGTCATTGTATGCTTACATTCACAGCATTTTTATTATATTATGTTATTCTTTTGCACTACCTGTTATATCTGATGCTTCCACACTAGTACTGTGTACTGGTCAGTGCTACACTGTCACTTACTGTGCCTATTGTCCTGTTTTAGTAGTTACTGTACTGTCTTGTGTTGCTTGCACACGTTTGCATGTGCACTTTATGTAGAAATGTGTCGGTCTTATTTAGTTTTGTGTCGTCTCTTGTAGTCCTGTGTTGTTTTATGTAGCACCAGGGTCCTGGAGGACTGTTGTTTTGTTTCACTGTGTACTGTACCAGCTGTATATGGTTGAAATGACAAT
Source organism: Cranoglanis bouderius (assembly GCA_023630585.1). Taxonomy (NCBI): domain Eukaryota; kingdom Metazoa; phylum Chordata; class Actinopteri; order Siluriformes; family Cranoglanididae; genus Cranoglanis; species Cranoglanis bouderius. Next base: position 20,439,649 of record CM042539.1, read on the forward strand.
AAAGCCACTTGACTTGACTTGGAACAGTCAAAGGTAAAGCTGTAACTTTACGTTTTATGACTTCTGTATTCCGTCTTCAGGACAGAGTGCTTACCATTTTCTTGGTAAAGTGACAAGCTGCATTTTTTGTCTGACTGAGTTCAAGAGAGAAAACAAGATGCTGGTGAGAGAACAACTGTAATTGTTTCATGGACATTCCACAGCATTAAATATAACTATCAATGGATACAAATAATTATTCTTAATTCTTTAATTACTAATAAATTATAATACTGATCAAATTGCTGTGGTATTAGAGGAATAAAACACTTCGGGGTGTGCTGTTATAGGAAAATTATTAGCTTCGGGTTGGTCCTACTGCATCACACCAGCCCATTGCTAATTATCTTCCTATAACAGCACATCCCAAAATATGTTATTCCTCTAATACCACAGCAATTTGCAAACCATTACAATGTATTCCTTCCATAAAACGTAGAAAACAAATTGAACTATATTATCAGAGAAGAAGAAGAAGAAGAAGAAGAAGAAAAAGTTTTATTTATATAGCGCCTTTCCAACGCTCAAGGTCACTTGCTTCATCTATATTTATAAATTAACCATGTTATAATCTTGCTTGTATAGTTTCTGAGATTATTTAACAATCTGTGTGATGTTTTATGCATTGCTAAACCAGGAGGTATATGATACCTTTGCTTCTTAGCAACATTTGTCTCATAGCTCCAGTGCAAAAGTTAAGAAGCAAATTAACACCAAACATATCTTGGCAGATCAGCTGCATTTGGAGTAAAGTGTTTATTTTATTTTTGACTGGGATACTCATGACGGAAAGGATGACTACAGGAAAAAAATAAAGAAACTACACTTATATGTGAAGCTTATGTTAATACACAAATGTGCTACTTTTAAAAATGGCTCTTTACTGAAATGGCCAACAAATATGTAACAGTGTCTGTGGTAATGCCATACTAATGCTGATGTTTCAGTAGTTCCTCTTTTGAGGCACCAGGGGGAAACAGATAGCTGTCGATAGGTGCTTTGGGAATTCTAGTGTAAAACCATCTGAGAGAGAGAGAAAGAGAGAGAGAGAGAGAGAGAGAGAGAGAGAGAGAGAGAGAGAGAGAGTGCATAATGCCTCTCATTATTTCCTTTCTTTAAGTATTAGCCTCACTATCATTCTCTCAATCTTGGACCTGTGTATCATCTTTAGTTGCATTTAAATTAAAAAGCAATTATTCAATATTTACAGTTTACCAAAGAGGGCAGAACCCATTTGAACTGGAGTATGGATAATACTGGTATCTAAGAGACTAAAACGGATTTTTATTTATTTATTTATTTTTTTAAAGTGGATGCATACCTCAGTTTGCTGACTATCAATACTTGAAGGCAGTGAACATAATGTAGAAATTATGGCCTCTGGATAACATTCACAACAATTCTGCTATACTTAAGTGCCATTGTATAAGGAAATAATGTAGATGTTGGGAAAAACAACATAGAGTTGTAAATAACACTATACAGTAGGAAGAGACCCACAAACAGGCAAGTGTCAGCAGAGTAATCATATAATACCCTAATTAGATTAGATTAGATTCAACTTTATTGTCATTGCACATGTATAAATACAAGGTAGCAAAATGCAGTAAATAACATCTACTTAGCATATACAGTCACCAGTGCCCAGGGCAGGTTTCAATCTGAGGCGCCTGCAGGTCCTTGAGCTCCGTAACTCAACACCCTAACCACAGGACTATGGAAGGCCTTCTATAGGGAAAGAACTAGTTCTTCTTTTCTTTTTTTCTTTTTTTAACCATCCATGTAGGCCTTTGACTAGTCTCTAAGTAAGGGAACCTCATGTGATCCAGTGTCAAACATATCTGCTGTTCAAATGTTTGACAATTTAGCAGATTATGGTTTCAATAGATCAAGTAGGTGTAATTTTAAGTGTAAATGGAAATTACAGATTGTCTTCTTTCCATAATTCAGGTGATTTAAACCTTTTTGTTTTTGTTTTTATGACATCTTAAATGATATCATGCTTTATGTGACAGATTTCTATCACAGTCTTACAACATAACTGTAAAAATCAGCCCACAACCTATAGCAGTGATATTTGCACACTTTAATTCTATTGCCATTTTCTAAACCATTTTCTGAACTGCCACCCACAGACCTTTGTCTATTTTCAAAAAATTAAATTACACTCGTTGGATCCAGTAACTGTCCACTTGTAATTTTTTTTTTTTTTTTTTTTTTACCTTCGGCTTTCTCCCAATGTTATTTGAGCAGCTCAATTTGGACCAAATTTACTGTCTATATGTTTGTCAATTTAATGGAGGAACACATTGTTGGCTTTGGTGTTTCGGTGTCATGATGTCGTCACACTGCAGTGGTTTTGCTGCTCACTGGCCCTGGAGGTCAGTGTGTGGGAAGAGCTGGCGGCTCTCGGGGTCTTTGCAGGGCTTTGGGGCGTCTTCACCCGTGTCCCTTTGGGCTCAGCCAAGCCTGGATCCACTTCTCTCATTCATGAAGGGGTCAGAACGTGGGTCAAATCACCGCTTTTCTGCTCCCCCAAATAACCCACACTGTGTGTGTGAGGGAGGGTTTGTGTGGGCGTAGATGAAACTGTGTATTTTTAGATGGACATGTTTTTGGGCTTGTCATAGTGATTTCTTGGCACGTATGGCTTTCCAAAATGCCTTAAACCACAGACGGGCACAAAGAAATGTGGTGTGTTTTGTTGAGTAGCGCTTCAGGGATGCTGCTTAGTGCTGTTAGTGAATGGGGTTGGTGCTGTCAAAGTAAAAATGAGGAGCTTCTCATATTCCATTAGCTTCACTGCATCGGCAATTGTTGTCAGCTTGCTTTCATCAACTGAATAACTCTTTGCACTCAGCCCTGCTGCTGGAATGCCTCTGCTCTCACTTTCCTCTGTAACCACTGACCAGCTGCAGCCAGTGCTTTTAATCTGGTGACAGTCCCCACATCTCTTCTCTCTTCTTTTTCCTCTCCTCCCTTTCCTTCCTCTGCTGGCCCGTGGCCTAACCTTTGGCTTTGAATGTCTGTTTAGTGTGGGGATAGAGATATCAAGGGAGAGCGAGACTGACACTCGGCGCTCCCCTGCTCAGTAAATATGAACTGCACCCAAACGGACAGCCTCATTTATCACAGGAGGAAGAGAGCCAGAGGGAGGGAGGGAGTGAGGGAGTGAGTAACTGTGAAGAACAACATGGCTTTAGGATGCTGGAAAGGTGGTAAGCTGGGTAAGAACATTAGTGTCCAGGTTAAGGTCCAAGACAACAGCAGGACTATAGAAAAGAGCAGGTTCAATTCAACTGGTATTATGAGGAAGGTTCACTTAATCTCAAGTCAAATTGTGGCGGATGTAGATCAAAACATGTAATCTGCTCCTGATTGTGCTCCTGTAGCTGATAAGACTAATCCTCACTACTGAACACAACCGCTAAGACCACACGTAACTGAGCTCTAAAAGGATGAAGTCATTATAGCCAGGATTCAGTCAGGCTCCACCCGGCTACAGGGCTGCTAAATACATTGATTCATTATAAATAAATAAATAAATAAACAAACAAACAAATAAATAAATAGCATCTTTGTTTTTGTGTAAGCTATGCAAAATACAATGTCTGGAATATTTTACATTTCAGAAAATAGTTCACAGAATGAAATCATTAAAGTATGGCTGAAATAATTGGAAAGGTTAGTTAGGGATAACGGCTGTTGACTTATTTGGATGCTGTTCATGGCGGATCATTAAAAAAAAATTTTGAACAGAGATTTAAGGCTTTAACTAAGTTTGGAGTACATCCTCTACCTGCACACCATATACTGTAAGCAACTCTTTAATTTGGTAGGTGACACAGTGGAACAGTGGGTAGTGTTGCTTTATCACAGCTCCAGGGTCCCCATTTCAATCATGAGATTGTCTTACTATCTGTGTGGAGTTTCAGATGTTTTCCAATGGTTCACTGGTTTCCTCACACCTCCCCAGAACTTGCCGGTTAGTGGATTGGCTACTCTAAATTGCCCCTAGATGTGAATGGTGTGCATGCGTGCAAGGAACCTGAGTCTATTAAAATGCCATGTGGGTAAAATATTGTCTTGATGATTATTACATTAAAAATGTGAAACATCACATTTTAGATTCTTTATTCTGACTTTTTCTTAGAAGGTAGTTCCACACTACACAGGAAATTCTGGGCAAACAACTGAAATGTTTGGGTAACTCAAAATTCCTGTTATTTTAATAATCAAATTGTAACTTTTTTGTCATTTGTATTCATGTTTGTATGTATTTTGAAACGCCATTAGAGGACAGGTGATATTTGCAATGAAGGTTGGTATAAAAGGCTGCAGTTTGTAAAATTCAGTTTCAGATACTGTCATTTTACACAATGCTAGTTGGATGCCACTATATGGGTTTAAAATGTATTTGTCAGAATAAGAGCACTCCTTTTTATGTACAAACAGTCTGTACAGGATTACACAGTTTTTTGGGATTGTTGCAACCAAAAATGTTTGATTTTGCTGTGGCTTTTTTCAAAATTTGTTTTTTGTGCTTTTTTTTTTGCGGAAACCTACTTGAACTGGGAAATTGCAATTGCACGGAATTGTTTTGCACGGTCTTTCACGGTGATATTTGTTGGTAAATAAGGCCTTTTAGCTGTAAGGGCTTTGGCTGAACGTGCGTTGTGATGACATCACATGACACGTCTTGGCCCAAATCTGCAGAAAATCGTAAGTTTGAAACGTTGCAAACTCCTCCAAATATTGCAAAGTTTTCTTGATTTTGCATTAATTTCTGCGATCACAAACTCGTGAAATCCTGGAGGGACTGTATAAACTGCATTCAATTCACAATCATTTACACTGAGAATAATTTCTCAGTCAGGGACCAATGTAAAAGCAGTAAACCAATGTAGACTACCTGTGTTGGCAGAGAAGTACACAGAATGCCAAATAAATGAAATATTCACATTATCAAATAGACACTGGAACAGATGTTTGAAAGCTAATATATGCCTCCTCCATATCACTCCTCCACATCAGTTAGTTGATGATCAGTGCAGAAATTCGCTAGACATCTTGTGAAATTTGGTGTATGGATCTAATAAAGTTGCCATAGTGTGAAGAAAAATGAATTATTGTTGAAAGGTATATCGAAGGATATAGAATCAGAGGCACAAATATGTGAAAGTGTATGTAATGGGACTGTGGGGTTTGATTTGAGGGTTTTACTGTCACATGAGGGGCATAATATTCAGCAAACAGCAAACAAAATGTTTAAAAGTGGAATTGAGGAACAGGAAAATAATTTTTCCACAATATTTTTAAAGTGAAATTAAGATAACTTAAGAGACCCTAACCAGGCTTTGTAATCCACAGGACGGGCAGCAAATCCCACTAATTACATTCACTATTAAAAAGGTTTATAATTATAGATTCTTGTACGTAGCTTACACTAACCCTAACCCCAACCCCTTATGGACTAATATCCTATAATTAACACTAATAACTACAACATCAGTGCTAATTGTCTGTCAATAGGCACTAAATACAGTTCTCTTTAATCCTCAGTCTTGCCCGTGTGACCTCAACATTCCCTGAGGACCAATCGGCAGATTTATGATACATGGATTAGCATCCTCTGAGGTGTTCCAAGAACATAAATAGGGCCCTTTAGAGACTTCAGCCCTGAATAGTGCTTTGTTTGCTTTGTGTTTTCAGTGCTGTTTCTTCTAGTGTTAATTGTGCCACTAGAAAGACATTTTATATCCTAAAACCTATTTTCTTTTTTACACACGTTAATTTATCTCTATGCAGAACTGAGAACAGTTATATGACAGAGAAATGATTTCGTAGTGTTTATGGAATGTCCCTTTTTATTTGCCTATGGGTATTTAGGGTAGAAAGTGTATTTAGTTTTTGAGAGTCAGTTTATGTGGCCTCTGTGTCTGCCATGGACAGCCATATTACAATAAGAGCTGAGATACTTGAACCAGGTCTATAAATTAAATAAAAGCAACCATGGTGCCCCAATGAAAGCAATTGTATGCTCATAAAATTATCTCTGCTGGGTCTTCCATATCTATTTCCCTGCCTGCCATTTGATTGCTCTTGTTTTCTTCCTTAACCCCTTTCCTTTTTTCTCATAGTCTCTCATTAATTTTTCCTATCCTATTTTTCCATTTGCAAATGAAGCCCATTTCCACAGTGTCCACATCTGACCTAGGCCTTGCTCTGTTTCTCTCTGCCTCTCTCTCATTATATATGTCCCAATTTCAGAAAGAGACAACTCAGAGGGAAGATGATGTGTGACAGTTGCCATATTTCGATCTTCTGTCAGTAAGATTAATATTGACACAATGAGTATTTTACCAGGGGCTATTTGACTGTGTGTGATGTGTATTTATTTCATTACTTGGGGTTGGGGCAGTTTTTCTTAAGAATCAGATGGTAACTGATGTGTAGCCTGAAATTGATAGAGTGTATTGTGGCCTGGGACAATATAGTCAATACAGTCACACCAAGAGATGTATTTACCATTGCCTTTTTTTGTCCACAAAAAAACCAAAGATGGAAGATATCAAAAAGATTTTTTAAAAATAGTGTAGGTAACAACAAACATTCACATTCATTTTAATTTAATGTAAACACAAAAGTTTTTTCCATTTTACTACTCTTTTCAACATGCACCATCCACAAATAATGTTTTATTAAGCAGACGTGTCCAACTCCAGTATGGGAGTGCTAAATGTAAATTTTAAGGGCCCAAAGTAGATAGGGGGCCCAATGGGACCCTCAACAATGAGTTGGCACAAGGATGGTGATGAGTGACATTGTGTTGCCAGGGAACTCAGACAGACACCTTTGCTGCTAATTAAATGGTGTGTTGAATCAGATGTCTTTGAGCACATAAATGCAACATATGCAAATCTCACTATACAGTGCACTCCACTAATACTGGCACCCTTGGTAAATATGAGCAAAGAAGGCCATGAAAAAGTGTCTTCATTGTTTAACCTTTTGATCTTTTGTTAAAAAAATTCACAAAAATACTCTGCTCTCATGGATATCAAACAATTGGAAACACAGAAAATCAGTTAAATTTAGGTGTGCAACAATTATTGGCACCCCTGTGAATTCATATAAGAAAAATATATTAGAAGTATATTCCCATTGATATTTTAAACTTTTTTTAGTACACCTGGGTGACTAGGAACAGGAAATTGTTCAACCATGACTTCCTGTTTAACAGGGGTATAAATATGAGGTAACACATAGGGTAAATTCTCTTAGTCATTCATAAGAATGGGTAAGACTAAGGAATATAGCTGTGATGTGCGACAAAAGGTTGTTGAGCTTCACAAAATGGGAAGTGGCTATAAGAAAATAGCACAAAATGGCCATTTCCACCACCAGAGCAATAATTAAGAAGTTCAAGTCAACTGGAAATGTTATGAATCAACCTGGAATTGGACGTGTCTATATTGTCTCAACACACTGTGAAGAGGAAAAAATCTCCAAAGATCACAGCTGGAGAATTGCAGAATTTAATTGCATCTTGGGGTCAGAAAGTCTCCAAAACTACAATCTGAAGTCACCTACATCACCACAAGTTGTGTGGAAGGGTTTCAAGAAAAAAGCCTCTACTCTCATCCAAAAACAAATTCAAGCCTCTTCAGTTTGCCAGACAATACTGGAACTTCAAATGGGACCTGGTTCTATGGTCAGATGAAACCAAAATAGAGCTTTTTGGCAATAAACACTAGAGGTGGTTTTGGCTCACACAGAGAGATAGCCATGAGGAAAAGTACCTCATGCCCATGGGAAATTTGAAGGATCAGGAGAGATTATGTATGGAGGAATGGTCTCAGATCCCTTGCCATGTATTCTCCAACCTCATCAGGCATTATAGGAGAAGACTCAGAGCTGTTATCTTAAGAGAGGTAGCACAAAGTATTCACTAAAAGGGTGCCAATAATTGCTGCACACCTATATTTAACAAATATATATATATATATATATATATATATATATATATATATATATATATATATATATATATATATATATATATATATATATATATATATTTTTTTGTTGATAAACCTGTGTTTTGTTTACAATTGTTTGATATCCATGAGTGCAGGTTAAACAATAAAGACAATTTTTCATAGCCTTCTTTGCTCATATTTACCCAGGACACTGTATATCTCCAAACACAGATCATTGGTGACTTCCCTAGTAATAAAATAAATGCACTTAATTGTATTTAAAATATAGTAACCTTTGTCTTAGTATGTTCTAAATATGATAACAAATGTATCTACTTAATTAAAATATATTACTCTCAAGTGCTAGCATACTTTGATAGTACTTTAAATAAAATTGTATTGTAGTAAACATTTTCATAAATACATTATTTTGAATGATACTTTTAATTAAATTTTAAATTTTAGCTTCATAAACCTTTTTAAATTACTTATATATTTTTGCAAAGTGTCATAAATATTCACTAAAGTAATGTATTTAAGCATACTTTTAAAAAATTACTATTATGTATTTTAAGTGAATTTTTTAAAAAGTATTTTATATTACAATTATATGAAGCTTGATAAGGAATAGCCATTTTGACTGTATGTGCACACTGAACGTGAATGTGCTATTCTAATATTTCAAGCCCATTGTGGGATGGCAAGTGGCAAGCACCTAATTCATGGTGCAAATAAAAGTTAAGCTGGATATACTTTTTGCAGATTTTACCAGTTGGGACTCAGGGGCCACAGTGCTGTTTTCCAACAGCAAATAATGGCCCACATAGATGGATCCATCTACCAGAGGTTCCTCCTAAAAATCATGGATAAAAAAATTCTTCATACGCTGGGTTAAATGTAGCCAAATTTAGGTTATTCATGTAATCCAGTGCTGAGTCAGTATACAAATAACAGAACACACATTGGGTTAATTTGTCCACACATTGTCAGGCTATGTATAGAACCCAATGTTGCTAGAACAAAAAACTGGTTCATTATGACTTATGTCATTTTTAACCCTCAATTCTGGGTTGTTTGGCTACTTCATGACTATTTATGCTCCAGATAGGGGATTATTTCTTTATTATATACAGTATCTCACAAAAGTGAGTACACCCCTCACATTTTTGTAAATATTTTATTATATCTTTTCATGGGACAACACTGAAGAAATGACACTTTGCTACAATGTAAAGTAGTGAGTTTACAGCTTGTATAACAGTGTAAATTTGCTGTCCCCTCAAAATAACTCAACACACAGCCATTAATGTCTAAACCGCTGGCAACAAAAGTGAGTACACCCCTAAGTGAAAATGTCCAAATTGGGCCCAAAGTGTCAATATTTTGTGTGGCCACCATTATTTTCCAGCACTGCCTTAACCCTGTTGGGCATGGAGTTCACCAGAGCTTCACAGGTTGCCACTGGAGTCCTCTTCCACTCCTCCATGACGACATCACAGAGCTGGTGGATGTTAGAGACCTTGCACTGTTCCTCCTTCCATTTGAGGATGCCCCACAGATGCTCAATAGGGTTTAGGTCTGGAGACATGCTTGGCCAGTCCATCACCTTTACCCTCAGCTTCTTTAGCAAGGCAGTGGTCATCTTGGAGGTGTGTTTGGGGTCGTTATCATGTTGGAATACTGCCCTGCTGCCCAGTTTCCGAAGGGAGGAGATCATGCTCTGCTTCAGTATGCCACAGTACATGTCACAGTACACTCCCCAGTGCCGGCAGCACTCATGCAGCCCCAGACCATGATACTCCCACCACCATGCTTGACTGTAGGCAAGACACACTTGTGGTCTCATCAGACCGCAGGACATGGTTCCAGTAATCCATGTCCTTAGTCTGCTTGTCTTCAGCAAACTGTTTGTGGGCTTTCTTGTGCATCATCTTTAGAAGAGGCTTCCTTCTGGGACGACAGCCATGCAGACCAATTTGATGCAGTGTGCAGCGTATGGTCTGAGCACTGACAGGCTGAACTTCGACCTCTGCAGCAATGCTGGCAGCACTCATACGTCTATTCTGCAAAGCCAACCTCTGGATATGATGCTGAGCACGTGCACTCAACTTCTTTGGTTGACCATGGCGAGGCCTGTTCTGAGTGGAACCTGTCCTGTTAAACCTCTGTATGGTCTTGGCCACCGTGCTGCAGCTCAGTTTCAGGGTGTTGGCAATATAGCCTAGGCCATCTTTATGTAGAGCAACAATTCTTTTTTTCAGATCCTCAGAGAGTTCTTTGCCATGAGGTGCCATGTTGAACTTCCAGTGACCAGTATGAGAGAGTGTGAGAGGGATAACACCAAACTTAACACACCTGGTCCCCATTCACACCTGAGACCTTGTAACACTAATGAGTCACATGACACCGGGGAGGGAAAATGGCTAATTGGGCCCAATATGGACATTTTCACTTAGGGGTGTACTCACCTTTGTTGCCAGTGGTTTAGACATTAATGGCTGTGTGTTGAGTTATTTTGAGGGGACAGCAAATTTACACTGTTATACAAGCTGTACACTCACTACTCTACATTGTAGCAAAGTGTCATTTCTTCAGTGTTGAAAAGATATAATAAAATATTTACAAAAATGTGAGGGGTGTACTCACTTTTGTGAGATACTGTATATATATACACAGTTGCAATCAAAATTATTCAACCCCCATTGCAAATCAGGTTTATTGTCAAATTTAGTCTTTCAGCTGTTTGCAATGAACAAATCAAACAAAAGCAATTGAAATAGTTTAACACAACGAATGCTTCAAGTGGGTTCCCCAAATTCAACTGAAAATGCAACTTACAATGACTTCTCCAGTCTCAAAATTATTCAACCCCCTGAATAGAATCCCTCACAATAGCACAAATATGCAAAAGAGGTGTTGTCTCAAGCACACTTTATGCAACTAATCAAGGGCTTCATTAGTTGCACCAGATGTGCTTGAGCTGGAACACATGAAATACCTGATCTGGCTAGGGGCAGAAAAAGGAAGCTATCAAGAGCTGCAACCAGATTTCTGAGAAGGCAGGTTGTGAAAAACTCTTGGGTGACTGCAAAAGACCTGCAGCAAGACTTGGTGGCAACAGGTACTGAGGTTTCAGTGAGCACAGTATGGTGCGTACTGAACACAGAAGGTTTCCATGCCAGAACTCCAAGACGTACACCACTACTGACACAAAAGCACAAGAAAAGTCGGCTCAAAATCATATAAATAAGCCACAGAAGTTTTTGAAATTCTGTTCTGTGGAGCGATGAAACAAAACTGGAACTTTTTGGCACGATGGATCAGCAGTATGTTTGGAGAAAGAAGAATGAAGAAAGAACATTCTGTCCACAGTCAAGCATGGTGGTGGCTCGGTGATGCTCTGGGGCTGCTTTGCATCCTCTGCCACTGGAATCCTGCAGCGTGTGGAAGGCAAGATGGATTCATTGAAGTATCAGGAAATCCTAGGAGAAAACGTCATGCCGTCTGTGAGAAAGCTGAAGCTTGGGCCTCAGTGGACCTTCCAACAGGACAGTGATCCCAAGCATACCTCAAATTCCACCAAGGCTTCATGTGGGCCATCACAGTCACCCACAATCACAGTGAAGTCCACAGAAAATCTGTGGAGGGATTTGAAAAGGCAGTTGCAGCACGCAAACCCAAGAATATTACTGAACTGGAGGCCATTGCTCATGAGGAATGGGCTAAGATTCCTCAGGAACGCTGCCAGAAGCTGGTGTCTGGCTATGCATCTCGTTTACAGCAGGTCATAACAGCAAAAGGGTGCTCTACTAAGTACTAAAGATGCTTGCCATGAAGGGATTGAATAATTTTGAAACTGGAGAAGTCATTATAAGTTGCATTTTCAGTTGAATTTGTGGAAACCACTTGAAGCATTCATTGTGTTGAGCTATTTCAATTTGTACATTGCAAACAGCTGAAAGTCTATAAATTTTGACAATAAACCTGATTTGCAATGGGGATTGAATAATTTTGATTGCAACACACACACACACACACACACACACACACACACACACACACACACACACACACACACACACACACACACACACACACACACACACAGGTGCATCTCAAAAAATTTGAATATTGTGGAAAAGTTTGTTTTTTCCATAATTTAATTCAAAAAGTGGAACTTTCATATATTCTAGATTCATTACACATAAAGTGAAATATTTCAAGCATTTTTTTGTTTTAATCTTGATGATTACGGCTTATAGCTCATGGAAATCAAAAATCCAGTATCTCAAAATATTAGAATAAACAATTTATAATACGGAAATATCGACCATCTGAAAAGTATGTTAATTTATGCACTCAATGCTTGCTCGGGGCTCCTTTTGCACGAATTACTGCATCAATGCGGCGTGGCATGGAGGCAATCAGCCTGTGGCACTGCTGAGGTGCTATGGAAGCCCTCAGGTTGCTTTGATAGCGGCCTTCAGCTCGTCTGTATTGTTGGGTCTGGTGTCTCTCATCTTCCTCTTGTCAAAATTCAGGTCAGGTGAGTTGGCTGGCCAATCAAGCACAGTAATACCATGGTCAGCAAACCAGTTTTGGCACTGTGGGGAGGTGCCAGGAAATCAGCACCGCCATAAGGCTTGTCAGCAGATGGAAGCATGAAGTGCTCGAAAATCTCCGGCTGCATCGACTCTCGACTTGAGAAAACACAGTCGACCAACACCAGCAGATGACATGGCACCCCAAATCATCCCTGACTGTGGAAACTTCATACTGGACATCAAGCAACTTGGATTCTGTGCCTCTCCACTCTTTCTCCAGACTCTGGGACCTTGATTTCCAAATGAAATGCAAAATTTACTTTCATCTGAAAAGAGGACTTTGGACCACTGAGCAACGGTGTTTTGAGGAAAAAGGTGTTTTGAGTTAATTAGCTGATTAGAGCTCTTCTCAGGTCGACATTGCTGTATTATACATTTTTTATTCTAATATTTAACTTTATTCTAATGTTTAACTACTATCTAACTTTTTATTTAGAAAATTTTACTGTTCTGGAGTATTTTTAGTTATTTATTTTTATTTAAAAAACAACTTTTGCTAAAATGTAAATTAGTTTACCTCAAAGCCTATGTTAAATAATCCAGTTAATTCTAAACACAGACAATTTGTATTACATTAAGCAGTGTATACTAACATACTGCTTAATTTTATTTACATACTTAAACAAAACAGCTAGATGATACATGTTGAAATATAAATTAAATACTTCATTCACTCATCTTTAGTAACTGCTTTATCCTGATCAGACTCGCAGCAGATCCGGAACCTATCCTGGGAACATTGAACAAGAATACGTTCTGAATGGGATGGCAGTCCATTGCAGGGCATCATGCACACACACGGTGATAACATAAATACATATTTAATTATCACTTTAATGTCATGAAATTAGATAAAACAATGAAAATGACCAAATATATAAACTACTAAACAAAGAACAAGGCAATAGATATCTTGAAGTAGAGTCTTGGTGGCTGGACTTGCTATTCAGTCATGAAGATTTCTCCACTGATGAGAGGATTCTTGCAGTTTTATCTCATAATGATGATAGGAAAATCCCCACTATTTAATTTCTGTGTGACACACCTGAGGCATGAGACTGACATGACATGGGTCCCAGAGGTGTGAACTGGAGTGACACCACCAGGGTCACGATGATACTGTAGGTGGTAGGTGCTGTTGCAGACCTTCCCGTCTGATCAGGGATGTTTACAGTCCACTTTGACTTAGATGGAATCCTTTTCAAAATACCTATTCAAAAACATTTTATCCCTTGGCAGAACTTTACATTACACATTACCTTTCTAAATAAAGTATTTGTATATGCATATTCGCACACCCTTAATATTTTTATAAACAGCTCATAAGCTAGTTCTACTGTCTACACCTGCTTAGCCTGATCCAACACTAGCAGAGCAAAGGAGAAAACAAGCATGTCTAGTAAGCAACAATTAATTCACACACACAAATAATGGTATTTGCACCCAGTGCAGTGTCTGTGACCTTAAAGTAGTTATAATATAAAGGTAGCTTAATGAATTTCTGCAGAAACCAGCCTATCTCAAAGAACACAACATAACTAAACTATCTAGCTACCTAATTTTCCTGACTAATTTTTTAATGTACAAAAATGACAGTTGTTATAATAAGTCCTGAACATGCAATAAGTGACTTTGAAAAGAAAATAGTGACATTTAAATACAATACAACAAGACAGATCAATACATCATACATTGCAACTGTTCGCTAACTAAGTAGTAGGTGCATTAAACATACAAAACCATTAGCCTTAGCTGACCTTGTTATAATAGTTTACCACACCAGACAAAGTTCGATGCCAAGGAGGGAGACAAGATACCATATATACAAATCTTCCTCTTTACTCTCTCCTTGCTTTGGGGCTCCAAATTTATGTTTATAATTGTTAGAAAAAAATAACTTTAAATAATCAAAGTGATGTAACTGGACCAAACACTAGCAACTTTTAGTCTTCTGAAGAAATTAGACGTATCCTTCTGGATATATTCCATTTCCCCAGACCTCCCAGATCTCTACAAAATTGGGAAAAGCATAGATTACCACAACATTAGCACAGAGTAATGCAATATTTGATGAGGAAAAAGTCTCAGTTGAATATAAAGTTGTAATGCATTAGTTATTGTAGAAAAGCAAATTGTAACCATGAAATAGATTTATTTGGCTTTCACTGACTAAGTTTACATGCATATCTGTATTCGGATATTAATCGGAATTTGGCAATATTCTAATGTAAACACTGCAATCTGATTGCCCGATTCAAATTAAGATAATATTCTGGTTCCCCAAATTCTTAATCACACCTGTTTTAATCAGAAATGAGTTGCATGTAAACACTATATTCAGAAAATCCACTGAAAGGAGATATATGCGCATGCTCAGTCTGCAAGGAATTGTGGGTGCTAACAGATACTTAGCTGTAGGCTAGATACTTAGGAATGGCCACTCAGGCATACTAACAACAACCATGTATACAGGAATATTCTGATGCCATTGTATTCAGAATATGGCTGCAACCTGAATATAGACCTTAAACGGAATTTGATGTGCATGTAAACGTAGTCATTGTCTACTTCTAAAAGATGGGAGGAAGGCACTAAAGTGGTTAAATGGAGCAATTAACTGTTAGATAGAGCCTTTAGCCATGCTTTCACAGTTCAGATGAAGCAGTTAGCCACTCAGTGATGTCAGCACCTGGCCCCACCTGGGTTGCAAGGAATTTTTGCCCATTCTTGCTTGATACAAGACTCAACAGTCCTTGGTCACCATTGTCTGCTTCTCCTCTTCATGATGCGCCATAGAAGACAGATCTGGACTGCTGGCAGGCCAGTCAAGCACACACACTCTGTGTCTACGAAGCCACAGTGTTGTAGCACGTGCAGAATGAGGCCTGGCATTGTCCTGCTGAAATAACCATGGACTTCCTGGGAAAAGATGTTGCCTTGATGGCAACATATGTCTCTCTAAAATCCTAATATACCCCTCCACGTCAATGGTACCTTCACATATATGCAAGTCACCCATGTCGTGGACACTGATGCACCCCCATACCATCACAGATGCTGGCTTTTGCACATTTCGCTTATTACTTTTTCATCTTTGGCATGGAGAACTCAACGTCTGTTTTTCCTGAAAACAAGCTGAAACATGGGCTCATCTGACCACAGCACACGTTTCCACTGCCTTTCAGTCCATCTGAGATGAGCTCGGGCCTAGATTCTTTGCAATTTTGTGTTGAGCAATGTTCTTTTTGAACTGACTGACAATTCTCTCATGAAGTTTGGCACAAAGTGATGAGCCACGACCCATCCTTGCTTGCAAAGACTGAGCTTTTGGTGGATGCTCCTTTTATGCCCAATCCTGATACCCTCCCCTGTTACCAATTAACCTGATCCTCCAAAATGGTGTTACTTGAATATTCTATAAACTTTTCAGTCTTATTTTGCCTCTGTCCCAGTTTTTTTTTGAAGACATCAAATTCTAAATTTGTTTATATTTACAAAATACAATTAAGTTGGTCAGTGAAAACACTGAATATCTTTTCTTTTTTCTTTTGTCAGTTAATTAAAGTTTCAAGAGACTTCACAAAAAATCCCAACTTTTATGGAAATGGGCTTAGTACACCGATCAGCCATAACATTAAAACCACTGACAGGTGAAGTGAATAACATCACTACATGATTATTTCATTACAATGGCACCTGTCTAGCATCAGGTCTTGTTCGGTGTTCAAGTTCTGACCAAGTACACCCCTTCATGGCAACAGTATTCCCTAATGGCAGTGGCCTCTTTAAGCAAGATAATGTGCCCTGCCACAATGCAAAAATTGTTCAGAAATGTTTACACAACATTACAAAGAGTTCAAGGTGTTGACTTGCCCTCCAAATGCCCCAGATGTCAATCTGATCGAGCATCTGTGGGATGTGCTGGACAAACAGGTCCAAATGAGGCCCCACCTCACAACTTACAGGACTCAAAGGATCTGCTGCACCAACACCTTGGTGCCAGATACCATAACACACCTTCAAGAGGTCTTGTGTAGTCAATGCCTCGACAGGTCAGAGCTGTTTTGGAGGCACAAGGAGGACCTACACAATATTAGCCAGGTGGTTTTAATGTTATGGCTGGTCAGTGTGTATAAGGTTCTTCGATTTTTTTGCCTCTCATCTGTCAATTGAGAATTCCCAACAGCCAATAGCTTTCAGTTTTATGCAGTGATGTTGCAGCAACAAAACTACTAGGTAGCTAGAAATAAAGCAATATACAGGGTGTACCAAAAGTCTCCATACATTGGGGAAATGAACACTTCTTAGCAAAATGTCTTCCAAAATTTACTTAATTTAGTTTTATATTATTTGTTTTCAAATAGTCTTTAAGAATGCCTTTGACAAAACAAGAACATATTAAAATCATTCTCATGGCTGGATCGGGAAGCTGTCACAAGGCTGTGATGGACTTTAACAGGAAACATGGTGATCACATCACACAAGCCAAACTTCCGCTAATTTCCACTACAAAGTACAAACACTATAACAACACAGAGAACTGCATCTGGAACACTCTCCAAAATCTGTGACACTGAAATCTCTACTTCCTGATCAAGGAGCTGTCGATCCAAAGCTCACTAGCCAATGAGAGTAAATCACTGTTAATTCCCGCCCACACGAGATTTGTGCCAGAATGGCAAACGTAAACTTGTGGAGCCTAAACTAAAAGTTTGAAAGCGTAAATGAAAACTCTGGCAGGACATTCATAAACTATTATTAGCAAAAACAAAGCTTAGAAAACTGTTAACAAAGAATGCTGTTTATTTGAAGACCATGTTAAAGTTTTGCCACTGTGTTCACTGTTCTCAGTTTCAGAGTCTTTTCCTTCTTTCTCATTGTATATTTTTGTTCGTTTCTTGAAAAGTTACGTTCAATACTTTCGGCATAAATTTAATTCCATAGTAACGGAAATGACGTTATTACAACTTGCAAGTAATCACTTACAAGGCACAACGAACACAGCATAAATACAAGTTACATCCATTCATGTTATCCCACCTCACAGCTAGTGTATCTGGGATAGGCTTTATTCTGACTAGGATAAAGTTGTTACGGAATCAGTACAAGTACCATGAGTACTAGGACTTGAAAGCATAGCATTTGGATGGATCTCATACTGCACAGCCCTGACAAAAAGGCCTTTCAAAAACATCAAGGGGCAAAGGGGCAAATCCGCACCTCTCCTACTACTGGTTCCCGTCCCTGGTCCGGACGTACCCCATATCCTAAAACAATTTTAGTGTTGTCCCTGCTCTAACACACATACTTCAACTCAGGAAAGGTTGCTAATTAGCTGATCAGTTGAATCACGTGTTAGAGCGGGGAAAACACTGAAATGTGCAGTACAGGAGGTATCACATTCATTTAAACTTTTAACACTCCTCACTTTTAGTAGTTTTCTGTTGGAAATTAGTGGCCTACCACTCAGTGTGCATCGAGACCAGACGGCAGAGAATGCATTAGAAATAAACACACAGAAACAGAAGACTAAAACAGAAAGAAAACAAAAGTCCGAGGGGGAAACAGTTACAGATAAATTCACACTGAGGGAGCGCGAGGTGTAGAGAGAGAGAGAGAGAGAGAGAGAGAGAGAGAGAGATGAGAAAATAAATTACTCTGGAAAGATATGACGGTGGGCTACATGCGGCTTTAAATCTAAAAGGGAATTCGCGACACACTCGACCAATTTGTCACTGCTCTTTTTACGTTTGTAGCCAGTTTCTTTCTTTCTTTCTTTTTTTTATCTCAATACTTTTCTTCAGCAGTCTGCTACTTCTCTTAACGCACGCGCTCTCATATCCCCCTGAAAACAATTTCCAGTGAATCAGTTGATAACCTGAGAACTGTACTTATTAAGCAAACGTTAGGAATAACATCTACAACCAATTAGAAATGCATGGTCATGATGTCTTCTTTGCGCATGTCTTTAAATGACCCATGAACCTGTCCAGCCGTTTAATTAGTCTTCCGCTGTCTGCGTGTGTGTGGAGCTGTGACTTCTCTAAGAACCTAACATCATAACAAACCAAAAGAAGGAGGGAACCTGGATGCAGTGAAGGAAGAGAAAATGAAGAGGGGGGCAAACCAAAGTGGAAGATGGGTGGAAACGAGGGTGGGGGCACGGGGGACGAATGGAAAAGAGAAAAGAAAGAAATGCAGTCTTAAAGCATACCCCCCCGCCCCCCCCCCCTCTCTTTTATTTAATTTAGACGCCAGGCGAAAATCGATCCTGCCATTCGATACGCAATCCGAATCAAGGCGAATTAAGCGGGCGGAAATTAACTCTGAAAATATTTTTGATGGAGTGGCTTGTAGTCTCTCGGCCAAATGGACTGCAAAGTGGAACAAATGACAGGGGCCTAGTGGTGGAGACAGCGGCGCTCCATCTTCCATTAGGGCGTAATGGGATAGGTCCAGCCCCCTAGCTCGACTCGGCTGCATTAATCAAAACAGCCGCTATATGAAGATTTATGGTTCTCCGCGTCGCCGCTTCACTTCAGCGCCGCGGAAGCCTGAGCCAGGTCGTGTATGTGTGTGTGTGTGTGTGTGAGAGAGAGAGAGAGAGAGAGAGAGAGATAGATGCTTTTTTCTTACAGGCCTACTACCTCTGTCTAAAGAGAATGCGCGTGTCACATCTCGTGCGTTCGTGTTTATACCGAAACGCTGTGTAATTCCACCCTGGCACATATCATACTCTTTGTCATGTCAGGTGGACTTTGGCTTAAACCATATTTTAAATATATACATTTAGCAAATAAGGCAAAATTGTTTTGTAGGGCTGCACAAAGGTTCGTGTTCGATTAAATTTGATTTGTGTAGCGCTTTTAACAATGGGCAATGTCACAAAGCAGCTTCACAGAAATATATATATAAATTCCTGATATAAATTTTACATTTATAAATGTATCCCTAATGAGCAAGCCAGAGGTGATGGTGGCAAGGAAAAACTCCCCGAGACTATTGGAGACAAGGGTTCATGTAATATGTTCGTGTAGAATTCAATATTACATCCTCAGGAGGTCCATCCATCCATTTTCCATACCACTAATCCTACACAGGGTCGCGGGGGAGCCTGGAGCCTATCCCAAGGACTCAGGGGCACAAGGCGGGGGACACCTGGGACAAGATAGCAACCCATCACGGCACAACCACACACATTCACACACTATTGGAAATTTGGAAATGCCGGTCAGCCTACAACGCATGTCTTTGGACTGGGGGAGGAAACCGGCGTACCCGGAGGAAACCCCCGAAGCACAGGGAGATCATGCAAACTCCATGCACACAGGGTGGAGGCAGGATTTGAACCCCCAACCCTGGAGGTGCGATGGTTTCTTAACATTAGTCAACACAATTTTCTTAGAGATTCTAAGCTAAATCAAAACTTACATTCATTAAAAGATGGGAAAATTAAGGGTCTTTATTTCTTTACTTTTTAAGCATTCTCTCTGTTATTCTGTACTAATAAAAGTGTCCGAAGCAATCAGATGTCTTGGTGACCCCTCATCCCACAGCTGACCATCTCCCATCATTCCGTACACACCAGTATCCACACCAACACTAAGGGCCTTTTTCCATTACACAAACCTGAAGCTGTGCTTTTCACATTTGCCACTGTTTAATACTGTAGTGGTTGTGCGCTGGGCTAGCAGAATTTTTGGTTAGTGATTAGTTAGGCATACCATGTCACACAACAAAGAAAAAGCTAATTCAACCCCACCCCTCACACATTCAAGCTGAATTTCTCAAAATCAGTATGAACAAAAGCACTACATTTTCTGATTCTTTTCTTTTCGTTGACAAAATCCTTACAATGTTATTATTATTTTGTAGTATTTTTGTTGATCATTGGTTAAAGTTGGTCAAATTTTCATCAGTAATTTTGCAAATATAAACTGGTTAACAGAGGTACCATAAAGGAGCATGAGGGATTATCTCAAATGCCCACAGGGACCAAAGGGGGAAGGAAGCTTGAAATTCTCATTGGTGCCCCTGCTGTTTAATCAAATGACCCATCAGGAACAATATTAATTCAATTCCACTCATTTTTAATAACACTTTTAACAACTGATATTGTCACGAAGCAACGTTACAGAAATACTGATGTTAAATCAGTAAACATTTACGCTAATTACCTACATTTAAATAAATCAAGATGTAGCTTTATATTTAGATGTATATTTAGATCCATTATGAGCAAGTCAGAGGTGACAGTGTCAAGGAAAATCTCACAGAGACGACATGAGGAAGAAACTTTATGGGGAACCAGTCTCAGAAGGGAACCCACCCTCTTCTACATGACACAGAATGGTGGGATTATATAACATGTATATTATAGTCAAATAATACTAAGTGTGTTGAAAATATGTTAGTTTTGTGCAACATAGTCTTTTTGATAAAAGTAGAAGTTCTTAGATTCACGTCTACAGTATTCAGGTGAGATAATACCCTGAGGAAAAGGAGAAATGCAAACTTTAGGTGATCCAGAATTATCCACAGTAATCGTTATGGTATCCATGTTAATCCAAGCACATCATCTTGAAACAGAACCCCAAATTCTGTTGGCTATTTCTGGACCTGTTTATGTTTTTGAAAAATACTTAATACTAAGTAATACTAAGTACTTATCTTTAATTTTAGGTATTAGTTTTAGTTCTGTACATCCTGGTTGATGGACATTCTTCATATTTGTTTTTACCAGTTAATATCATTTGCTTAATATGTATACAGAGGTACAAAATACTAATATATTATTACAAAAGGCAATAAAATATTTAATAGCAGTCAGCCATTAACATGCTGCATATCCAATGGATGCACAAGTGAAGGGGAAAAAAGATGTATGAGGCTGTAAAAAAGTGTAATCAAGAGGCTTGTTATCAATTAAGAAGCTTGTTAAATGTTAAACATTAATTATGAGAAAACTCATGTATGTGTGCAACCATATTCACTAAGTATGAAGTTTAGGCAAGTCCAGGGCCTACTGACCTACTATAAGAGATGTGTGAAAAATGTAAACATAAAATCTGGTTGTGCCACCTTTAGCAGCAATAATTGCAACCAAACACTTCCAATAACTGGAGATCAGTCTTTCACTTATCTCTAGGACTAGGATTTACTCCTATGCTTTGGATCATTGTCTTGCTGCATAATCCAGTTGCACTTGAGTTTCAACTAACGGACTGAAGACCAGACATTTTCCTTTAGGATTTTCTGGTAGAGAGCAGAATTTATGTTTCCATTATTGCAGGTTGCCCAGGCCCTAAGGCAGCAAAGCATCCCCACACCATCACACTTCCACCACCATGCTTGACCACAGGTATGATGTTCTTTTTGTGGAATTCTGTGTTTAGTTTACACCAGATGTAACAGGACCCCTGTCATCCAAACAGTTCCATTTTCGACTCATCGGTCCACAGTTAGCAGTTGGCAGTGGTTTTTGCCTTGTCACTCTTCCATGGATGCCATTTTTGCCCAGTGTCTTTATGATTGTGGTGTCATGAACAGTGACCTTTATTGATGCAAGAGAGGCCTGTAGTTCCTTTGATGTTGTCCTTGGATCTTTTGTGACTTGCTGGAGGAGTCATTGATGTGCTCTTGGAGGAATTTTGGAAGGAAGGCCACTTCTGGGAAGGTTCACTACTGTGGAGTTTTTTTTGTTGAGTTAATGGCTCCCACTGTGGTCCTTTGGAGTCCCAGAGCCTTTGAAATAGCTTTGTGACCCTTCCCAGACTGATGTATTTCAATCACCTTCTTCCTCATCATTTCTGGAATTTCTTTCAATTTTGGCAGTGTGTTACTGGGTAAGACCTTTTAACCAAATTCATGCTGTTGAAAAAGTTCTATTTAAATGTTGATTTGATTGAACAGGGTTTGCAGTAATCAGGCCTGGTTGCATCTAGTCCAGCTGAACCCCATTATGAATGCAGTTTCATAGATTTGGGGAATTAGTAACTATGAGGGCAAATACATTTTCACACAGGCCTAGTTGGTATTGGATAACGTTTTTGCTTCAGTGAATAACTATCATTTAAAAACTGTATTTTGTGTGTACTCATGTTTCCTTTGTTTTATCTTAGATTTTGTTTTAATTTCTGAAACAATTCAGTATGAGATATACACTAAAAACAGAACAAATCAGGATGGGGGCACTTCATTTCACCATATCATTCACCATACATTTTCTTTGTTAAATAACAATACATTTTAATCATTTTATTATTAACCTTAGATGTTGTGGAGCAACCAACATACATATTTCTGAATGAGTTGTAACTATCGGAACAATTATGTATTAAAATGAGTGCTTTAATATAAACCTGTGATTTGAAATACTGCCACCGCTACTCAGAGCTGCTGTTATAGAAAATTAATTAACACTTTCTGACCAATCAAAAATCTGCTTTGTCTTATCTGCTTTATGTTTATATAGTCCTATACTGTATATGTACGTCAACATATAAATGCATTTATGAATACTTGCTTATTTTCTTCTCTGGATAAGAGTAGACTGTTGATGAAAGAGACCAGTGGAGGCTGGCACCAAAGAAAATAGACTTGCTACACTTACTCATATACAAAATAGCTTTATTGCAGTTTACTACTTATCTTTCCTATTATCACTGCCTAGACTTACAAAGTGCAAACATTTATAAATACCAATAACATGGCATTTTAAACCGATAGAACCTGAATAACCTTTCTATTCCTGCCACTACAGGATTTCTTCATGTATTTCTATGAATGCACTGCAAAATTGTATTTCTAATAAGTCTAATCTAACCTTTTAGAATGTTTTATCAATGCCTCCTTGATATCTCTGCTACTATAGCGTACCTCACCTGATTTACAAACCCCACTTGCCTTCCTATTCTGTCCTCCAGCATATATCTCTCTTTCCACCTTTCCATGATCTACTGCCACCTTTAGTTCACTCACCCACTGGTGCCAAACATACGTGGAGACACCTCTACGTATCTATTTATTTCACGCTTTCCTCTGCCCTTATTCTTTTCCCTTTTCTTTGTTTTGCTTCCTCTTCACGTGTGCAGAGGGGAAGCTAGCTGCCAGTTTTAGTCTGCCAAAGGGTTTATTTAAATTATCAACACTTTAAACCCCCCCATTCTCTCTCTCTCTCTCTCTCTCTCTCTCTCTCTCTCTCTCTCTCTTTCCCTCTCACACCTCCATGCCTAGCTTTTCTCTCACTCTCTCACACCAAAGCTCACTCTTTCAGAGCCCCAAGGGTTAATGTTGGTGGAGGATTTGGAAAAACTTTATCAGATTTTTTTTCTCAAAAAGTACATGCAAAATACAATTGCAAAGTAAAAATAATTGTTGCTTTGCTCCAATAAAACATCAAGTATTTCATAGTTTTCTAGGTACTCCTAAGTTGTATAACCCTGCACCCAACTATTTTTCTTTTTTAATGGTAAATGTATT